>JAUMJK010000889.1:0-74840 GCA_033558105.1 Coccyzus lansbergi
CATGTCCCATATCCCCCTGTCCCCATATCCCCATGTCCCATATCCCCCTGTCCCCATATCCCCATATCCCCCTGTCCCCATATCCCCATATTCCCCTGTCCCCATATCCCTCTGTCCCCATATCCTTCTGTCCCTATATCCCCATGTCCCCATGTCTGTCCCCATGTCCCCATATCCCCCTGTCCTTCTGTCCCCATACCCCTCTGTCCCCCTCTCCTTCTGTCCCCATGTCCCCATATCCCCATGTTCCCTTATCCCCCTGTCCCTATATCCCTATATCCCTATATCCCCATATCCCTCTGTCCCCATTCCCCATATCCCCATATCCCCTTATCCCCCTATCCCCCTGTCCCCATGTCCTTCTGTCCCTCTGTCCCCAGGGCCATCCAGGCAAGGAGGGTCCCCCTGGCACCAAAGGCCACCAGGTAAACCCCTAACCCCCTCCCTCCAAATCCATTGGGGTCTCCCCCACCCTCCACTTTTTTGGGGGTGTCCCCTCAATGTCTTCCCCCCCCCATCTCTCCCCAGGGTCCCGCAGGTCCCCAAGGTCCCCTCGGCTACCCAGGTCCCCGCGGGGCCAAGGTGAGTTTTGGGGTGCTGGGTGTGGGGGGGGCTCTGAGTGCCCCCCAACTCTCTTTTGGGGTGAAATCCAGAGGATTTGGGGCTCTGACCCCCCAATTTTTTTTGCAGGGCGTGGACGGCATCCGGGGGCTCAAGGGACATAAAGGAGAGAAGGTCTGGGGGGGGGGGGGTTCCCCAAAAATTGAAGGGAGGGGGTGAGGAGGGCTTGGAGGGTCCCCAAGGTGACCCTCACCCCAAGATCTGGGACCTTTGGGCCTGGGGGGGGACACATGGGGGGCTGAGGGGGGGGGTCCCCAATGTCTCCCTCACCCCAAGATCTGGGACCTTTGGGCCTGGGGGGGACACACGGGGGGCTGAGGGGGGGGGTCCCCAATGTCTCCCTCACCCCAAGATCTGGGACCCTTGGGTCTGGGGGGGACACATGGGGGGCTAAGGGGGTCCCATGGGGCTGAGGAGGGGTCCCCAGTGTCTCCCTCACCCCAAGATCTGAGACCCCCTGGACCTGGGGGGGGACATTGGGGGTCATGTGGGGCTCGAGGTGGGGGGGGGTGTCCCCTGTGCCCCCCCTCCTCCTCATCATCATCCTTGCCCCCCCCCCCCACCCCAGGGCGAGGAAGGCTTCCCTGGCCTCAAGGGCGACGCAGGCATCAAGGGAGAGAGGGTATGGGGTTGGGGGGGGGGGACATGATGTGACCCCCCCCCCCCACAAGGGATGGGGGGACATGGGGGGACATGGGGGGCTGGGGAGGGGGTCATGGGGGGGGGACTAGGGGGGCTGGAGGGGGATATGGGAGGCTGGGGTGGGGACCATGGAGGGGGTCATATGGGGACATGGGGGTTGGGGGGGGTCATGGGGGGCTGGGGGGGGTACCTGGGGGGGACTAGGGGGGCTGGAGGGGGATATGGGAGGCTGGGGGGGGCGTGGAGGGGGTCATATGGGGAAATGGGGGGCTAGAGGGGGTCATGGGGGCTGGGGAGGGGGATATGGGGGGGCTGGGGGTTGTACATGGGGGGGATATGGGGGGCTGGGGGGGGCGTGGAGGGGGTCATATGGGGAAATGGGGGACTGGAGGGGGTCATGGGGGTCTGGGGGTACAGGGGTGGACATGGAGGGACATGGGGGGGAAGTGGGGGGCTGGAGGGGGTCATGGGGGGGCCGGGGGTGTACATGGGGGGACATGGGGGGTCTTGGGGGGGGGTCATTGAGTGGGTGTCTCAGGTTGTCCCCCTGTCCCCAGGGCGAGGTTGGGGTCCCCGGTGCCCGCGGCGAGGACGGCCCCGAGGGCCCCAAGGGACGGACGGGACCCATGGGGGACCCAGGACCCCTGGGGGCGACGGGAGAGAAGGTGAGGGGGGGGACCCCATGTCCCCCATGTCCCCATGTCCCCTTGTCCCCCTGTCCCCATGTCCCTCTGTCTCTTTCCTCAGGGGAAGCTCGGGGTGCCAGGTCTACCCGGTTACCCAGGTCGCCAGGGCCCTAAGGTGAGTGGGGGCACAGCTATGGGGCTGCCCCCCAAGTGAGCTATGGGGCTGCCCCCCAAGTGCTGCACCCCCCCCCCCAATATTCCCTATGGGGCTGCCCCCCAAGTGAGCTATGGGGCTGTCCCCCAAGTGCTGCCCTCCCCCCCCCCCAATATTCCCTATGGGGCTGCCCCCCCAAGTGAGCTATGGGGCTGCCCCCCAAGTGCTGCCCTCCCCCCCCCCCAATATTCCCTATGGGGCTGCCCCCCAAGTGAGCTATGGGGCTGCCCCCCAACTCCTCTCTCTCTCTCCCCCTAAAGGGCTCACAGGGTTTTCCTGGATTCCCCGGAACCAACGGCGAGAAGGGGGCGCGGGTGAGACCCCCAGTTACCTCCCAGTTACCTCCCAGTGCCTCCCCAGTTCCCTTCCCAGTGACTCCCAGTTCCTCCCAGTGACTCCCAGTTGCCCCAGTGCCTCTCATTGCACCCCAGTTTCCCCTCCCAGTACAGCCCAGTTCCACCTATTACCCCCCAATTCCCCTCCCAGTTCCACCAAGTGACTCCCAGTCCCCCCAGTGCCCCCCAATCCCCCTCCCAGTGCCTCCCAGCCCCCCCCATTCCCCTCCCAGTGCCTCCCAGTTCCCCCAGTTCTCGCCAGTGCCCTCAGTTACCCTCCAGTTCTCCCCAGTGCCCCCCAGTGCCTCCCATTGCCTCCCAATTCCTCTTCCAGTGACTCCCAGTTCCCCCAGTGCCCCCCAGTTCCCCTCCCAGTGTCTCCCAGTTACCCCCAGTGACCCCTGATTCTCCTCCCAGTGACTCCCAGTTCCCCCAGAGACCCCTAATCCTCCTCCCAGTGCCTCCCGGTTCCCCCCAGTTCCACCAAGTGACTCCCAGTTCCCCCAGTGCCCCCCAATCCCCCTCCCAGTCCCTCCCAGTTCCACCAAGTGACTCCCAGTTCCCCCAGTGCCCCCTCAATCCCCCCTCCCAGTGCCTCCCAGTGCCCCCCAATCCCCCTCCCAGTACCCCCCAGTTCCCCCAGTGCCCCCCAATCCCCCTCCCAGTGCCTCCCAGTTCCCCCCAGTTCCACCAAGTGAATCCCAGTTCCCCCAGTGCCCCCAATCCCCCTCCCAGTGACTCCCAGTTCCCCTCAGTGCCCCCCAATCCCCCTCCCAGTGCCTCCCAGTTCCCCCAGTGACCCCCAATTCCCCTCCCAGTGCCTCCCAGTTCCCCCAGTTCTCCCCACTGCCCCCAATTACCCTCCAGTTCTCCCCCAGTGCCTCCCATTGCCTCCCAATTCCCCTCCCAGTTCCCCCCAATTCCACCAAGTGACTCCCAGTTCCCCCAATGCCCCCCAGTCCCTCTCCCAGTGCCTCCCAGTTCCCCTCACTGCCTCCCAGTTCCCCTCCCAGTGTCTCCCAGTTCCCCTCAGTGTCCTCCTTACCCACCAGTGCCCCCCCAGTACCTCCCATTATCCCCCAATCCTCCTCCCAGTGCCCCCCAACCCCCCTCCCAGTGCCTCCCATTTCCCCCAGTGCCCCCCAATCCTCCTCCCAGTGCCTCCCAGTTCCTCCCAGTAACCCCCCTTCTCTTTCAGGGCCCTTCAGGCACCTCCGGGCGCAGGGGGGAGCGCGGACCCACGGTGAGGACCCCCCCCCCAAACTGGGAGACCCCCACCCCCCCCAAACTGGGAGACCCCCACCCCCTCAAACTGGGGGACACTCCCCCTCAAACTGGGTTGTGGGTGTGGGGCACTGGGAGGGGAACTGGGAGCACTGGGGGGGGTGAACTGGGAAGGTAATTGGGGGAAATGGGGTGGGGGGGGAGCACTTGGGGGGGGGGGGGCAAAGGGGACACCCCCAAACTGGGTTGGGGGAGGGCACTGGGAGGGGGATTGGGGGGCACTGGGGAAACTGGGAGGCACTGGGAGGGGGATTGGGGGGCACTGGGGGAACTGGGAGGGGAACTGGGGGGAACTTGGGGGGGACATCATACCCTCCCCCCCCTTTTTCTTTCAGGGTCCGAGGGGACAACGAGGACCTCGAGGGGCAACTGGGAAGGGGGGAGCGAAGGTGAGTGGGGGGACTGGGAGGCACTGGGAGGTGCTGGGGGGAACAGGAGGGGGGGACTGGGAGCACTGGGAGGTGTTGGGGGGGACAGGAGGGGGTACTGGGGAGCACTGGGAGGTGCTGGGGGGTCTCTGGTGAGGACTGAGAGGAAACTGGAGGGTACTGGGGGGGTTCGGAGGCACTGGGTGGATACTGGGAGGCACTAGAGGGGACTGGGAGGCACTGGGGGGCACGTGAGGGGGTACTGGGGGGCACTGGAGGGGACTGGGAGGAAACTGGAGGGTGCTGGGGGGCACTGGGAGGCACTGGGGAGCAGCTGGGGGGGTACTGGGAGGCACTGGGAGGTACTGGAGGGGACTGGGAGGCACTAGAGCAATTGAGGGGGGGGGCACTGGGGGGCAATTGGGGGGGTACTGGGAGGCACTGGGGGGGGTACTAGGGGGTATTGGGAGGCACTGGGTGGTTACTGGGAGGCACTGGTGGGGGCTCGGAGTCACTGGGTGGTTACTGGGAGGCACTGGGGGCAGTTGAGGGGGTACTGGGGGGCACTGGAGGGGAGTGGGAGGAAACTGGAGGGGTACTGGGAGGAACTGGGGGGCAGTTGGGGGGCACTGGGGGGGACTGAGAGGAAACTGGAGGGTACTGGGGGGCACTGGGAGGCACTGGGCGGCACTGGGAGGAAACTGGAGGGTAGCGGGAGGCACTAGGGGGCGTTGGGTGGAACTGGGAGGCACTGGGAGGGACTGGGAGGCACTGGGGGGGCACTGGTGCAATTGGGGGGGGCACTGGGCGGGGTAGTGGGGGGCACTGGGAGGATACTGGGAGGCACTGGGAGGCAATGGGGTGCTACTGGGGGGCACTGGGAGGGACTGAGAGGAAACTGGAGGGTACTAGGGGGCACTGGGAGGCACTGGGAGGAAACTGGAGGGTACTGGGGGGGCACTAGGGGGCACTGGGGGGCACTGGGGAGTACTGGGAGGCACTGGGAAGGAACTGGAGGGTACTGGGAGGCACTAGGGGGCACTGGGGGGCACTGGGAGGCACTAGGAAGGAACTGGAGGTTACTGGGAGGCACTGGGTGGGACTGAGGGAAAACTGGAGGGTACTGGGGGCACTGGTGGGGGACTGGGAGGCACTGGGTGGGCACTGGGACAATTGTGGGTGCACTGGGGCGGGGGGGGGGGGGCTGGGAGGAAACTGGGAGGCACTGGGAAGCACTGGTGCGGACTGGGAGGCACTGGGAGGGACCGGGGCAATTGGGGAGGCGCTGGGAGGCACTGGGACAATTGTGGGTGCACTGGGGGGACTGGGAGGGAACTGGGGGGGCGCTGAGAGGGAACTGGGGGGGGCACTGGGAGGATACTGGGAGGCACTGGGAGGGAACTGGAGGGTACTGGGAGGCACTGGGAAGCACTGGGTGGGGGGGGGGGTCACCCCCACTTTTTCTTCTTCCTCCAGGGAACCTCTGGCAGTGATGGTCCCCCCGGCCCCCCCGGAGAGAGGGTGAGGGGGGGGGCACCGGGATTTGGGGGTTCAGAGGGGGGTTTGGGGGGTCCCAGCCCTCACTGGGGGGGTCCCCAGTTTGGATTTTGGGGTGAGGGGGGGGTCCCCAGTTTGGATATTGGGGGGTTGGGGGGGGTCCTAATCCTCATTTTGAGGTGTCCCAGGCCTCATTGGGAGGTCCCAGCTTGGGTTTTGGGGTCCGGGGGGGGGGGGGTCCCAGGTTGGATTTTGGGGTCTCAGGTTGGATTTTGGGGTGCGGGGGGGGGTCCCAGCTTGGATTTTGGGGTATAGGGGGGGGTCCCAGCTTGGATTTTGGGGTTCAGGGGGGGGTCCCCCTAACCTCCCCCCCCTCCCCCTCCCCAGGGAGTGCCAGGACCCCAAGGACCCAATGGCTTCCCAGGACCTAAAGGTCCCCCTGTAAGTATTGGGGTTCCCCTTCCCCAAAAAAGGGGGAACCCCCCCCTTCTCGTCATCGAGGGACCCCCCCAAATCCACCCCTGAACCCCCTTTTTTTATTTTGAACGCCCTCCCCCCTCAGGGCCCCCCAGGCAAAGATGGGGTCCCCGGGCACCCAGGGCAGCGCGGAGACGTGGTGAGTGACAACCCCTGAACCCCAAAACCTGAACCCCCAAACCGTGAACCCCCAAAGCCTGAACCTCATACCCTGAACCCCCAGACCTTCAACCACAAAGCCTGAACCCCCAAAACCTCAACCCCAAGGCCTGAACCTCAGATCTCGAACCCCCAAACCCTGAACCCCCAAAGGCTGAACCTCCAAACTCTTAACCCCAAACCTTGAACCCCAAACCCTGAACCCCCAAACCCTGAACCCCCAAAGCCTGAACCTCCAAACCCTGAACCCCAAGGCCTGAACCCCAAACCTTGAACCCCAAACCCTGAACCCCCAAAGGCTGAACCTCCAAACTCTTAACCCCAAGGCCTGAACCCCAAACCTTGAACCCCCAAACCTTGAACCCCAAACCCTGAACCCCCAAAGGCTGAACCTCCAAACTCTTAACCCCAAGGCCTGAACCCCCAAACCTTGAACCCCAAACCCTGAACCCCCAAACTCTTAACCCCAAGGCCTGAACCCCAAACCTTGAACCCCCAAACCCTGAACCCCCAAAGCCTGAACCTCCAAACCCTGAACCCCAAGGCCTGAACCCCCAAAGCCTGAACCCCCAAACCTTGAACCCCAAACCCTGAACCCCCAAAGCCTGAACCTCCAAATTCTTAACCCCAAGGCCTGAACCCCAAACCTTGAACCCCAAACCCTGAACCCCCAAAGGCTGAACCTCCAAACTCTTAACCCCAAGGCCTGAACCCCAAACCTTGAACCCCAAACCCTGAACCCCCAAAGGCTGAACCTCCAAACTCTTAACCCCAAGGCCTGAACCCCAAACCTTGAACCCCCAAACCTTGAACCCCAAATCCTGAACCTCCAAACTCTTAACCCCAAGGCCTGAACCCCAAACCTTGAACCCCAAACCCTGAACCCCCAAAGCCTGAACCCCAAACAACCCCAAGGCCTGAACCCCAAACCTTGAACCCCAAACCCTGAACCCCCAAAGCCTGAACCTCCAAACTCTTAACCCCAAGGCCTGAACCCCCAAAGCTTGAACCCCCAAACCTTGAACCTCATACCCTGAACCTCAAACTCTGAACCCCAGTTCCTCCCAGTCTCCCCCCAGTGCCCCCCAGTGACCTCCCAGTCCCTCCCCAGTTCCCTCCCAGTTCCTCCCAGTCCCCCACAGTGACCCTCAATGACCTCCCAGTCCCTCCCAATTCCTCCCAGACCCACCCAGTGCCCCCCAGTTCCTCCCAGTCCCCCCCAGTTCCTCCCAGTCCCTCCCAGTCCCCACCAATGACTCCCAATTCCCTCCCAGTCCCCCCCAGTCCCCCCCCCCCAGCGACCCCCACTGACCTCCCAGTCCCCCCCCAGTCTCCCCCAGTTCCCCCACAATGACCCTCAATGATCTCCCAGTCCCCCCAAGTACCCCCAACCCAGTTTCCCTCCCCCAGTTCCTCCCAGTACCTCCCAGTCCCCCCCAGTGACCCCCCAATGACCTCCCAGTCCCCCCAGTTCCCCCCAGTTCCCCCCAGTTCCTCCCTGTCCCCCCCAGTCCCCCCCAGTTCCTCCCAGTTCCCCCCCAGTTTGCCCCAGTTTGCCCCAAGTCCCCCCTAGTTCCTCCCAGTCCCCTCCCAGTCCCCCCCAGTTCCCCCTGAATGACTCCTAATGACCTCCCAGTCCCTCCCCAGTTTCCCCAACCCAGTTTCCCTCCCCCAGTTCCTCCCAGTCCCTCCCAGTCACCCCCAGTGACCCCCAATGACTCCCAATGACCTCCCAGTCCCCTCCCCTCAGTTCCCCCAACCCAGTTTCCCTCCCCCAGTTCCCCCCAGTTCCCTCCCAGTTCCCCCCTAGTTTCCCCCCAATTCCCTCCCAGTCCCCCCCAGTTCCCCCCTAGTGACCCCCCAAGGACCTCCCAGTCCCCTCCAATTCCCTCCCAGTCCCCCCCCCAGTTCCCCCCTAGTGACCCTCAAGGACCTCCCAGTCCCCCCCAGTCCTCCCAGTATCCCCCAGTTCCCCCCCCAATGACTCCCAATGACCTCCCAGTCTCCCCCAGTTCCCCCCCATTGACTCCCACTGACCTCCCAGTCCTCCCCAGTACCCCCAATTCCTCCCAGTCCCCTCCCAGTCCCCCGCAGTGACCCCCAATGACCTCCCAGTCCCCCCCAAGTCCCTCCCCCAGTTCCCCCCAGTTGCTCCCAGTCCCTCCCAGTTTCCCTTTCTCCCCTCCAGGGTTTCCAAGGCAAAGCTGGCCCCCCCGGCCCCCCTGGAGTAGTGGGGGCCCAGGTAAGGGGGGCACTGGGAGGCACTGGGAGGGACTGGTTTGGGGGGGCACTGGTTTGGGGGGCACTGGGAGGCACTGGTGGGGACTGGTTTTGGGGGGACACTGAGTGGGGGGGGCACTGGGAGGCTCTGGTGGGGGGATACTGGTGGGACTGGTTTTGGGGTCACTGGTGTGACTAGAGTGACTGGTTTGGGGGTTACTGGTGTGACTGGTTTGGGGGTTACTGGTGTTGCTGGTTTGACTGGTTTAGGGGTTACTGGTGTCACTGGTGTGACTGGTTTGGGGGTCACTGGGTTTACTGGTTTAGGGGTTACTGGTGTAACTGGTGTGACTGGTGTGACTGGTTTGAGGGTCACTAGTGTGACTGGTTTAGGGGTCACTGGTGTGACTGGTGTTACTGGTTTGGGGCTCCTGGTGTCCCCATTTCAGGGCTCACTGGTGTGACTGGTGTTACTGGTGTTACTGGTTTGGGGGGGTCAATGGAGTCACTGGTTCTGGGGTCACTGGTGTGACTGGTGTTACTGGTTTGGGGGGTCAATGGAGTCACTGGTTCTGGAGTCACTGGTGTGACTCGTGTGACTGGTTTGGGGGTCACTGGTGTGACTGGTGTTACTGGTTTTGGGCTTCCTGGTGTCCCTGGTGCCCCCATTTCGGGGCTCACTGGTGTGACTGGTGTTACTGGGTTTGGGATTACTGGGGGTCACTGGTGTGACTGGTTTTGGGGTAACTTGTGTGACTGGTGTTAGTGGGTTTGGGGTTACTGGGGTCACTGGCGTAACTGGTGTTACTGGGTTTGGGGTCACTTGCGTGACTGGTTCTGGGGTCACTGGTGTGACTGGTGTTACTGGGTTTGGGATTACTGGGGGTCACTGGTGTGACTGGTTTTGGGGTAACTTGTGTGACTGGTGTTAGTGGGTTTGGGGTTACTGGGGTCACTGGCGTAACTGGTGTTACTGGGTTTGGGGGTCACTTGTGTGACTGGTTCTGGGGTCACTGGTGTGACTGGTGTTACTGGTGTTACTGGTTTGGGGGGGTCAATGGAGTCACTGGTTCTGGGGCCACTGGTGTGACTGGTGTTACTGGTTTTGGGCTTCCCGGTGTCCCCAGTGCCCCCGTTTCGGGGCTGACTGGTGTGACTGGTGTTACTGGTGTTTGTCAGGGCTCTGCGGGCGAGTCTGGGCCTCGGGGCGAGAGGGGTCACCCTGGCCCCCCCGGACCCCCCGGAGAGCAGGGGCTGCCGGGACCCAGCGGAGGGGGGGGCTCCAAGGTGGGTTTTGGGGGGGGGGACCCAGCCCTGATTTTGGGGGTTCAATTGGGGGGTCCAAGACCTCATTTGGGGGTCCCAGCCGGGATTTGGGGGGTCCCAGGCTGGGTTTGGGGTCTAGGGGGGGTCCCAGGCCTCATTTAGGAGGGTCCCAGCCTGGGTTTGGGGTGCAAAGGGGTCCCAGGACTCATTTGGGGGGGGTCCCAGCCCTGATTTTGGGTTCTAGGGGGGGTCCCAGCCCTGATTTTGGGGTTCAAGGGGGGATACCAGTTCTCATCTGGGGGGTCCCAGCCAGGATTTGGGGATTCCCAGTCCTGATTTTGGGGTCTAAGGAGGTCCCAGTCCTGATTTTGGGGTCTAGGGAGGTCCCAACCCTGATTTTGGGGCTCAAGGGGGGTCCCAGGCCTCATGTAGGGGGTTCCCAGCCTGGGTTTGGGGTATATGGGGGGTCCCAGGCCTCATTTAGGGGGGTCCCAGCCCTGATTTTGGGGTCTAGGGGGGTCCCAGCCCTGATTTTGGGGTTCAAGGGGAGGTCCCAGGCCTCATTTAGGGGGGGGTCCCAGTCCTGATTTTGGGGTCTAAGGAGGTCCCAGTCCTGATTTTGGGGTCTAAGGAGGTCGCAGGCCTCATTTAGGGGGGTCTCAGTCCTGATTTTGGGGTCTAGGGAGGACCCAGTCCTGATATTGGGGTTCAAGGAGGGTCCAAGACCTCATTTGGTGAGGTCCCAGCCCTGATTTTGGGGTCTAGAGGGGGTCCCAGTTCCCATCTGGGGGTTCCCAGCCCTGATTTTGGGGTCCAGGGAGGTCCCAGCCCTGATTTAGAGGAGGTCCCAGGTTGGATTTTGGGGTTCAAGGGGGGGGTCCCAGATCTCATTTGGGGTCTAGGGAGGTCCCAGTCCTGATTTTGGGGTCTAGGGGGGTCCCAGGCCTCATTTAGGGGAGTCCCAGTCCTGATTTTGGGGTCTAAGGAGGTCCCAGTCCTGATTTTGGGGTCTAGGGAGGTCCCAGGCCTCATTTAGGGGGGTCCCAGCCCTGATTTTGGGGTCTAAGGAGGTCCCAGTCCTGATTTTGGGGTCTAGGGAGGTCCCAGGTCTCATTTAGGGGGGGTCCCAGCCCTGATTTTGGGGTCTAAGGTTGGGGGGTTGGTCTAAACCCCCATTTGGGGGGGTTCCCATCCTGGATTTGGGGTGCGGGGTGGGGGTGGGGGGCAGGGGGGAGGGGGGTACCAGGCTGTATTTTTTGGGGGTGCTGACCCCCCCTTGGTCTCTCTTAGGGTGACCCTGGCCCCCCCGGCCCCCCCGGCAAGGACGGACCCGCAGGCCTTCGGGGGTTCCCGGGAGAGCGGGGGCTGCCGGGGACCCCGGTGAGTGACACCCCAAAAACCCTGAACCCCAAAACCCTCTTTCATCCTCTAACCCCCCAAACCTCCCTGATCCCCCTGAACCCCAAACTCTCTGAACCCACTGAATCCCCAAACCCCCTTGACCCCCCCAAACCCCCTGAACCCCCAAAACCTCTGACCCCCAATTCCTCTGACCCCCTAAAACCCCTTGGACCACCCCTGAACCCCCAAACCAACCTGAACCCCAAACCCTCTGACCCCCCCCTGAACCCCCCAAATCTCTGACTCCCCAAACCCCCTTGAACCCCAAAAACCCTTTGACCCCCCTGAACCCCCTAACCCCTCTGACCCCCTTGACCCCAAATCCCTTTGACACCCCTCAACCCCCAAACCCCCCTGAACCCCAAAACCCTCCTGATTCCCCAAACCCCTCTGAACCCCCAAATCCCATTAAACCCCAAACCCCTCTGACCTTCCCTGAACCCCAAACCCCTCTGACCCCCCTGAACCCCCAAAATCTCTTACTCCCCAAACCTCCCTGAACCCCCAAACCCTCCTGAACTCCCCTGACCCCCCAAAGTCTCTGACCCCCCCAAACCCCCCTGAACCCCAAAACCCTCTGAACCCCCAAACCCTCTAACCTCCCCTGAACCCCAAACCCCTCTGCCCCCCCCTGAACCCCCAAATTTCCCCCCCCCAGGGCGGCCCTGGACTGAAGGGCAACGAGGGCCCCGCGGGACCCCCAGGACCAGCGGTGAGTGACTCCCCCCCTTCCCCCCCAACTCCCAGTGCTCCCAGTAACCCCCCAGTGCCCCCCATTCCCCTCCCAGTGCTCCTCGTGCCCCCCGCATTGCGATCCCTGTTCTCCCAGTACCCCCCTATCCCCATCCCAGTGTCCTCCCATTTCAATCCCAGTGCTCCATGTATCCCCCTATCCCCATCCCAGTTCTCCCAGTGCCCCCCCCCCCCCAATCCTGATCCCAGGGTTCCCAGTATCCCCTAATCTGCATCTCAGTTCCCCCAGTGCCCTCCCATTTCAATCTCAGTGCTCCCAGTATCCCCCTATCCCCATCCCAGTTCTCCCAGTGCCCCCCCCATCCTGATCCCAGGGTTCCCAGTATCCCCTAATCTGCATCTCAGTTTCCCCAGTGCCCCCTCATCCCACTCCCAGTGCTCCCAGTGACCCACCCCCCCATCCTGATCCCAGTGCTCCCAGTGACTGCCCAATCTGCATCCCAGTGCTCCCAGTGGCCCCCATCCCGATCCCAGTGCTCCCAGTGTTCTCCAACCTGCATACCAGTGCTGCTAGTGCCCCCCAAGCCTGATCCCAGTAGGCCCCAGTGCCCCCTCATTCCCCTCCCAGTGCCCCCCATCCTGATCCCAGTGCTCCCAGTATCGCCCTATCCCCATCCCAGTGCTCCCAGTGCCTCCCATCTGCATCCCAGAGCTCCCAGTATCCCCTAATCTGCATCCCAGTTCACCCAGTCCCCCCCCCATTTCAATCCCAGCGCTCCCCCATCCTGATCCCAGTTCTCCCAGTGTTCCCCAATCTGCATCCCAGTGCCCCCCCCATCCTGATCCCAGTGCTCCCAGTGCCCCCTCATCCCATTCCCAGTGCTCCCAGTTCCCTCAGTCTGCATCCCAGTGCTCCCAGTGACCCCCTCATCCTGATCCCAATGCCCCCAGTGCCCCTCATCCCATTCCCAGTGTCCCCCAATCTGCATCCCAGTGCTCCCAGTGCCCCCTCATCCTGATCCCAGTGCTCCCAGTATCCCCCATCCTGATCCCAGTGCTCCCAGTGTTCCCCAATCTGCATCCCAGTGCTCCCAGTGACCCCCTCGTCCTGATCCCAATGCCCCCAGTGCCCCTCATCCCATTCCCAGTGTCCCCCAATCTGCATCCCAGTGCTCCCAGTGCCCCCTCATCCTGATCCCAGTGCTCCCAGTGCCCCCCCAATCTGCACCCCATTGCTCCCAGTGACCTCCCCCTGTCCCCAACCCAGGGCTCCCCTGGCGAGAGAGGTGGCCCTGGGCTCGGTGGCCCCGTTGGGCCCCCAGGACGACCGGGACCCCAAGGGCCACCAGGACCCGCGGGGGAGAAGGGAGTTCCCGTGAGTTGGGGATGGGGGGGGGGGCTCACCTGGGGACTCACCTGGGGAGAGGGGGGGACACCTGGGGACATGGTGATGGGGTCTTACCTGGGGACGTCGCGATGGGGACTCACCTGGGGAGATGGGGACACACCTGGGGATGAGGTGATGGGGACTCACCTGGGGAGATGGGGACACACCTGGGGATGAGGTGATGGGGACTCACCTGGGGAGATGGGGACACACCTGGGGATGTCGTGATGGGGTCACACCTGAGGAGACGATGTCTCACTCAGGCAGAAGGGGTCTCACCCGGGGACATGTTGATGGGGTCCCACCTGGGGAGATGGGGACTCACCTGGAGAGATGGGGACACACCTAGGGACATAGTGATGGGGATTCACCTGGTGAGGTGGGGACTCACCTGAGGAGATAGGGACTCACCTGAGGAGATAGGGACTCACCTGTAGAGATGGGGACACACCTGGGGACATAGTGATGGGGACTCACCTGGGGAGAGGGAGGGGCATCTGGGGAGGGGGGGGGGGCACCTGGGGAGAGGGGGACTCACCTGGGGACATTGTGATGGGGACTCACCTGAGGACATCATGATGGAGACTCACCTGGGGAGAGGGGGGGACACATCTAGGGAGAGGGGGACTCACCTGAAGAGATGGGGACACACCTGGAGAGATGGGGACACACCTGAGGACATCACGATGGGGACTCACCTGGGGAGATGGGGACTCACCTGGGGAGATGGGGACACACCTGGAGAGATGGGGACTCATCTGGGGACATCACGATGGGGACTCACCTGGGGAGATGGGGACTCACCTGAAGACATCGTGACGGGGATTCACCTGAGGACATCATGATGGGGTCACACCTGAGGAGATGGGGTTCCACCTGGGGAGATGAGATCCCACTTGGGGACATCACGATGGGGACTCACCTGAGGGCATCATGATGGAGACTCACCCGGGGAGATGGGAACCCACCTGGGGATGTCGTGATGGGGACTCACCTGGGGAGTGGGGGACACATCTGGGGAGATGGGGACACACCTGAGGAGATGAGGTCCCACCTGGGGAGATGGGGACACATTTGGGGATGTCGTGATGGGGTCCCACCTGGGGAGATGGGGACTCACCTGGGGAGATGGGGTCCCACCTGGGGACATTGTGATGAGGACTCACCTGAGGTCATCACGATGGGGTCACACCTGAGGAGAGGGGGGGTCACACCTGGGGACACAGTGATGGGGACACACCTAGGGAGAGGTGGGGGGACCTGGGGAGATGGGGACACACCTGGGGACATCACGATGGGGACTCACCTGGGGAGATGGGGACACACCTGGGGAGATAGGGACCCACCTGGGGACATCGTGATGGGGACTCACCTGAGGACATCGTGATCGGGACTCACCTGGGGAGAGGGGAACCCACCTGGGGATGTCGTGATGGAGACTCACCTGGGGAGATGAGGTCCCACCTGGGGACATCGTGATGGGGACTCACCTGAGGACATCATGATGGGGACTCACCTGGGGAGAGGGCGACACATCTCAGGGGATGGGGTCCCACCTGGGGAGATGGGGACCCACCTCGGGATGTCGTGATGGCGACTCACCTGGGAAGATGAGGCCCCACCTGGGGACATCGTGATGGGGACTCCCTTGGGGAGATGAGGACACACCTGGGGACATGTTGATGGGATCCCACCTGGGGACATGAGTTCCCACCTGGGGCCATGGGGTCCCACCTATCCCCTGACCCTGTTTCCCCCCCTCCAGGGCGAGAAGGGTCCCGGGGGTCCCGCCGGCCGCGACGGCCTCCAGGGTCCGGTGGGGCTACCGGGTCCGGCAGGTCCTCCTGGTGGCCCTGGCGAGGACGGTGACAAGGTGAGGTGTCCCCCATCCCACACCTGCTGTCCCCATGTCCCCCCAACCCTGAGGCTGAACCCCCCGACTGTCCCCCCAGGGCGAGGTGGGAGAACCTGGCCAGAAGGGGACCAAAGGCAACAAGGGCGAACACGTGAGTGTCCCCTCCCCGTGTCCCCTCCCACCACGAGGGTCTCCGGCGTCCACCTCGCTGACCCTTCCCCCCCCCTCTCAACCAGGGTCCTCCTGGACCTCCGGGACCCATCGGGTCGGTCGGACAACCCGGAGCTGCGGTGAGTGACCCTGGGGGGACACATGAGGGTGGGACCGGGATGGTGGGATCATGATGGGACCATGAGGTTGAGATGTGGTGGGAACCATGACGATGGGACCATGATGATGGGACCATGATGGGATCATGATGATGGGACCATGAGGTTGAGATGTGGTGGGACCAAAGGGTTGGGACCATGATACTGGGACCATGATGGGACCAGGACTTGGGTCCATGATGGGACCATGAAGTTGAGATGTGGTGGGAACCATGATGATGGATCCATGATGATGGGACTATGATGGGATCGTGACGATGGGACCATGAGGTTGAGATGTGGTGGGAACCATGATGATGGGACTGTGATGATGGGATGTGGTGGAACCGTGATACTGGGACCATGATGGGACCAGGACTCAGGATCATGACACTGGGACCATTATGGGACCAGGACTTGGGGCCGTGATGAGACCATGAGGCTGAGATGTGGTAGGACCAAAGAGTTGGGACCATGATTATGGGACCAGGACTTGGGACCAAGATGGGACCAGGACTTGGGACCATGATGGGACCATGAGGTTGAGATGTGGTGGGAACCATGATGATGGATCCATGATGATGGGACCATGATGGGACCAGGACTTGGGTCGGTGACACTGGGACCATGAGGTTGAGATGTGGTGGGAACCATGATGATGGGACCATGATGATGGGACCATGATGATGATGGGACCATGATGATGATGGGACCGTGATGGGATCGTGATGTTGGGATGTGGTGGAACCAGGATACTGGGACCGGGACTTGGGACCATGATGAGACCACGAAGCTGAGATGTGGTGGGACCAAAGGGTTGGGACTATGATACTGGGACCATGATGGGACCAGGACTTGGGTGGGTGACACTGGGACCACGTTGAGGGGACGACGGAGTTGGAAACGTGACTTGGGACCATCGTGTTGAGATGTGATGGAGCCATGAGGTTGGGAAGGGGCTGATGGGTGTTTGTCCCCAGGGGGTGGACGGAGCTCCGGGGGCTCGAGGGCCCCAGGGCAGCTTTGGAGCCAAAGGGGACGAGGGGACACGCGGCTTCAACGGGGCCCCTGGACCCATCGGCCTGCAGGTCAGCCCTGCCCCACGGCGACGACCCACGGCCGCCCCACACTGACATGCAACTGCCCCATGGTGACCCACACCTGCCCCATGGTGCCCACCCTGACCCATGGCCACCCCACACTGACCCACACCTGCCCCACGAGCACCCCATCCTGACCCACAGTGACCCACTGCCACCCATGTGTCCCCTTCTGCCCCACATACCCCCCGGCCCCACATACCCCCCGGCCCCACATCTGCCCCACATCCCCTCTTCTGTCCCACATCCCTCCTTCTGCCCCACATCCCCTTCTGCCCCACATTCCCCCCTGCCCCACATCCCCTCTTCGGCCCCACATCCCCCTCAGCCCCACAGCTGCCCCACATCCCCCCAAGCCCCACATGCCCCCTTCTTCCCCACATCCCCCCCTGCCCCACACTCCCCCTGCCCCACAACTCCCTGCCCCACAGCTGCCCCACATCCCTCTGTCCCCCCCGCAGGGTTTGCCGGGCCCGGCGGGCGAGAAGGGCGAGACGGGTGACGTTGGCCCCATGGTGAGCGTGTGTCCCCCCCACATCCTGCCCCACGGCGCCGGAGCTGCCCCACATCGACCTCACCCTCCTCTTCCGCCCCACAGGGACCCCCTGGGCCCCCCGGACCCCGCGGACCTGCTGGAGCCTCCGGAGCTGATGTGAGCGACCCCCAAATCCCGTTTATATGGGGCCAGGAGTGACTCCGGATCCCGTTTCCCTGTTTATATGGGATGAGGAGTGACTCCTGTTCCCCCTGATCCCACAGGGACCTCAAGGACCTCCCGGAGGTGTTGGGAATCTGGGACCTCCTGGAGAGAAGGTGAAGTCCTACATACTGGGAGTCACTCCTAATCCATCGGGATTCACTCCATATCCATTAGGATTCACTCTCCATCCATTGGGATTCATTGGGATTTACTTCTCATGATTGGGATTGACTCCTTATCCATTTGGATTCACTCCTCATTCATTGGGATTCACTCCCCATCATTGGGATTCATTGGGAGTCACTCCCTGACATTGGGATTCGCTTCCCATCATTGGGATTCGCTCCACACCCATTTGGATTCACTGAGATTCACTCTGAATCCATCAGGATTCACTCCCTGATATTGGGATTCACTCTCCATCCACTTAGATTCACTCTGAATCCATTGGGATTCACTCAGTGTCCATTGGGATTCACTCTGAATCCATTGGGATTCACTCCCCATCCATTGGGATTCATTGGTATTCACTTCCCATGATTGGGATTGATTCCTTATCCATCAGGATTCACTCTCCATCCATTGGGACTCACTCCCCATCATTTGGATTCACTCCCATCCATTGGGATTCACTCTGAATCCATCTGGATTCACTCTCCATCCATTTGGATTCACTCCTCATTCATTAGGATTCACTCCCCATCCATTCAGATTCATTGGTATTCACTTCCCATGATTGGGATTGACTCCTTATCCATTTGGATTCACTTCCCATCATTGGGATTCACTTCCCATCATTGGGATTCACTCCCCATCCATTTGGATTCACTCTGAATCCATTGGGATTCACTCCCCATCCATTGGGATTCACTCTCCATCCACTGGGATTCACTCTCCATCATTTGGATTCACTCCAATCCATTGGGATTTACTCTCTGTCCATTGGGACTCACTCTCCATAATTGAGACTCACTCTGAATCCATTTGGATTCAATCCCTGACATCGGGATTCACTCTGAATCCATTGGGATTCACTCCTCATTCATTAGGATTCACTTCCCATCACTGGGATTCATTGGGACTCACTCCCCATCATTGGGATTTGCTCCCTATCCATTGGGATTCACTCCCCATCCATTTGGATTCATTGGGATTCACTCCCCATCCATTTGGATTCATTCTGAATCCATTAGGATTCACTCTCCCTCCATCAGGATTCACTCTCCATCCACTTGTATTCACTCCCCACCCATCGGGATTCACTCTGAATCCATTGGGATTCACTTGACCTCTTTCCGCTCCCCTTTCAGGGCGATCCCGGCGAATCCGGAGCTCCGGGAATCCAAGGGGAGCCTGGAGTGAAGGTGAGTGGGGGGGGTCACCTCCTCCCCCCAACCCCAATTCCCATCCGTCTCCCCCGGATCCGATGAGGCTGATCCCACCAAACTCCGCAGGGACCACGAGGAGAACGAGGGGAGAAGGGAGAGGCCGGAGCGGCCGGAGAAGCTGGACCTCCCGGAGGGAAAGGACCTCCCGGAGACGATGGACCCAAAGGGAACCCTGTGAGTGGAGAAGGAGGAGTCACTCCGAGAAATTTCGGGATTCGGGGGAAAAAGAGAAGGAGGATTCACTCCGAGAAATTTTGGGATTTGGGGAATGAGGAGAAGGAGGATTCGCTCCAGGAAGATTTGGGATTTGGGGAAAAGGGAGAAGGAGGATTCACTCCAGGAAGATTTGGGGAAAAGGGAGAAGGAGGATTCACTCCAGGAATATTTGGGATTCAGGGAAAAGGGAGAAGGAGGATTCACTCCAGGAAGATTTGGGGAAAAGGGAGAAGAAGGATTCGCTCCAGGAAATTTTGGGATTTGGGGAAAAGGGAGAAGGAGGATTCACTCCAGGAAGATTTGGGATTCGGAGAAAAGGGAGAAGGAGCATTCACTCCAGGAAGATTTGGGGAAAAGGGAGAAGGAGGATTTGCTCCAGGAAGATTTGGGATTCTGGGAAAAGGGAGGAGGAGGATTCACTCCAGGAAAATTTGGGATTTGGGGAATGAGGAGAAGGAGGATTCGCTCCAGGAAGATTTGGGATTTGGTGAAAAGGGAGAAGGAGGATTCACTCCAGAAATATTTGGGATAATTTGGGACCTCTTTGGGGTCCCCTTTTGCTACCAACTCTTTTTCCCAGGGTCCTGTTGGCTTTCCGGGCGATCCGGGTCCTCCGGGCGAGATGGGTCCGAAGGTGAGTGTCTCTTTCTGGCCTCTCCGAGCTTCTCCCATCGTTGGATCTCGGAGAAGAGGGATTTGGGGGTTTCCTCCTGCTGATCCTGATTTTTTTCCCTTCCCAACAGGGCCAGGACGGAGCCAAAGGGGAACGTGGGGAGGACGGAGAACCCGGAGAGCCGGTGAGTGTCCCTTTCCGGAAAAATCCTCCCTTCTTGGTCACGATTTCTCCACCAGGAGCTTCAGAACTGGATCCACCTCATGTCTTGGATCTGGTCTGTGAGGTCCTGGGATGTTCCCGACCCTCCTGATGCTTCTTGTGTGGATTCAGGATCCTCCTTCCCGTCTTCTCCATCCTTTTTTTCCCCTTTTCCTGACTCCGAACTCCTCTTCCACCTCCTGACTCTGAACTCCTCTCCTCCCACAGGGTTCTCCGGGTCCGACAGGCGAGAACGGACCTCCTGGTCCCCTTGGGAAGAGGGTGAGTGATGGATGATTCCGGAAGAGCTGGGAAGCGTCTCCTTCTTCCCACCTGGATGTGTCTCATGTCCATGTTCCTCTTCATCTCCCTCGTCCTCTTCTCCGCAGGGTCCGGCCGGTTCTCCGGGTCCCGAGGGACGTCAAGGGGAGAAGGGAGCGAAGGTGAGGAGCTCCGTGACCTCTCCGAGGGTTCCAAGATCCATAGGGAGATGGTTCCAAGATCCATAGGGAGATGGTTCCAATCTTCATAGGGAGATGGTTCCAAACAATGAAGGGAGATGGTTCCAAGATCCATAGGGAGATGGTTCCAAGCTCTGTGTGGAGATGATTCCAAGCTCTGAAGTGGAGATGGTTCCAAGATCCATAGGGAGATGATTCCAAGCTCTGAGGGAGATGGTTCCAAGATCCATAGGGAGATGGTTCCAAGATCCATGTGGAGATGGTTCCAAGATCCAAAGGGAGTTAGTTCCAAGCTCCACAGGGAGATGGTTCCAAGATCCACAGGGAGATGGTTCCAAGATCCATAGGGAGATGGTTCCAATCTCCATGTGGAGATGGTTCCAAGATCCATAGGGAGATGGTTCAAGCTCTGAAGGGAGATGGTTCCAAGCTCTGAGCGGAGATGGTTCCAAGATCCATAGTGAGATGGTTCCAAGATCCATAGGGAGATGGTTCCAAGCTCTGAGGGAAAATGGTTCCAAGATCAATAGGGAGTTAGTTCCAAGATCCACAGGGAGATGGTTCCAAGATCCATAGGGAGATGGTTCCAAGCTCTGAGGGAAAATGGTTCCAAGATCAATAGGGAGTTAGTTCCAAGATCCACAGGGAGATGGTTCCAAGATCCATAGGGAGATGGTTCCAAGCTCCAAAGGGAGATGGTTCCAAGATCCATAGGGAGATGGTTCCAAGCTCTGAGGGAAAATGGTTCCAAGATCCATAGGGAGATGGTTCCAAGCTCCAAAGGGAGATGGTTCCAGGATCCATAGGGAGATGGTTCCAAGCTCTGAAGGGAGGTGGTTCCAAGATCCATGTGGAGATGGTTCCAAGATCCAAAGGGAGTTAGTTCCAAGCTCCACAGGGAGATGGTTCCAAGCTCTGAGGGGAGATGGTTCCAACCTTCGTAGGGAGATGGTTCCAAGTTCTGAGGGAAGATGGTTCCAAACTCCAAGGGAGATGGTTCCAAGATCCATAGGGAGATGGTTCCAAGCTCTGAGGGAGATGGTTCCAAGATCCAAAGGGAGTTAGTTCCAAGCTCCACAGGGAGATGGTTCCAAGATCCATAGGGAGATGGTTCCAAGATCCATAGGGAGATGATTCCAATCTCCAAAGGCAGATGGTTCCAAGATCCACAGGGAGATGGTTCCAAGCTCTGAAGGGAGATGGTTCCAATCTCCATGTGGAGATGGTTCAAGCTCTGAAGGGAGATGGTTCCAAGATCCATGTGGAGATGGTTCCAAGATCCATAGGGAGATGGTTCCAAGCTCCGAGTGATCCATGAATGTTAGGATCTCACCGGATTCTTCTCTCTCCACAGGGAGAATCAGGTGCTGTGGGAGCTCCTGGCAAGACGGGTCCCGTAGGACCTCAAGGTCTTCCCGGGAAACCAGGTCCTGATGGTCTCCGAGGTCTTCCCGGCTCCGTGGTGAGTCCTGACGGGATATTAGGATCCTGATTCCTTGGATGAAAGCACGGGAAGGACCTCCTGGTGCAGGATGGAGGGGGTTGAGGGCTCCATCCTCATTCCTGTTGCTTCATCCATTGATTCCGGACTCTCCGTGTCTTCTCGTAGGGAGAACAAGGCAAACCCGGCACCACAGGCCAGGCTGGGCCACCAGGACCAGTGGTGAGCTTGCCCTCCTCTTCCTCGCTCTGGGTTTCTTTCTCCATCCATCCATCCATCCATCCATCCATCCATCCTGAGAGGAGACCTCATTGCTCTCTGCAACTACCTGAAAGGAGGTTGTGGAGAGGAGGGAGCTGAGCTCTTCTCCCAAGGGACAGGACGAGAGGGAATGGCCTCAAGCTCCACCAGGGGAGGTTTAGGCTGGAGATTAGGAGGAGGTTTTTCACACAGAGGGTCATTGGGCATTGGAATAGGCTGCCCAGGGAGGTGGTTGAGTCACCTTCCCTGGAGGTGTTTAAGGCACAGGTGGATGAGGTCTTGAGGGACATGGGTTAGTGTTTGATAGGAATGGTTGGACTAGAAGATCCGATGGGTCCCTTCCAACCTGGTTGTTCTATGATTCTATGATTCTATGATCCATCCCTCCATCCATCTCCATGGGGTCTCCATCCCTCCCTCCCTCCATCCATCCATCCATGTCCACGGAGTCTCCATCCATCCATCCATCTCCATGGGGCATCCATCCATCCATCCATCCATCCCTCCCTCCCTACATCCATTCATCCATCCATCCATCCATCCATCCATCCATCCATCCATCCATCTCCATGGGGTCTCCATCCCTCCCTCCCTCCATCCCTCCCTCCATCCATCCATCCCTCCCTCCCTCCCTCCATCCATTCATCCATCCCTCCATCCATCTATCTCCATGGGATCTCCATCCATCCATCCATCCATCCATCCATCCATCCATCCATCCATCCCTCCTCCCTCCCTCCCTCCATCCATTCATCCATCCACCTCCATCCATCCATCCATCCATCCATCCATCCCTCCTTCCCTCCCTCCATCCATCCATCCATCTATCTCCATGGGGTCTCCATCCATCCATCCATATCCATGGAGTCTCCATCCATCCATCCATCCATCCATCCATCCATCCATCCATCCATCCATATCCATGGAGTCTCCATCCATCCATCCATATCCATGGAGTCTCCATCCCTCCATCATCCCTCATTCCATCCATCCATCCATCCATCCATCCATCCATCCATCCATCCATCCATCCATATCCATGGAGTCTCCATCCATCCATCCATATCCATGGAGTCTCCATCCATCCATCCATCCATCCATCCATCCATCCATCCATCCATCCATCCCTCCTCCCTCCCTCCCTCCATCCATCCCTCCATCTATCCATCCATCCATCCAACCTTTCCGTAGGGTCCTCCCGGTCTTCCCGGCCTCAAAGGCGACACCGGTGCCAAAGGCGAGAAGGTGAGACTCTCCTCCACCCCCTTCCCCCCCCAACCCCAATCCCAACCCCATGATCCTCCAGGATCCTCCCTATGGATCCTCTGTGCTCCCAACGCGAGGCTGAGATCCCCTCGTGTCTCCCCAAGGGCCATCCTGGCCTCATCGGCCTCATCGGACCCACGGGAGAGCAGGGGGAGAAGGGCGAGCGAGGGCTCCCTGGACCCCAGGGCTCTGCTGGGCAGAAAGGAGAGACCGTGAGTGCCGAAAATTGGGATGTGGGGGGATTCGTGGAGGTGGAGACCCTAAAACAGGGACTGGGATGGGATTTGAGGAGATCCATGCAGGTGGAGACCCTAAAACAGGGACTGGGATGGGATTTGAGATGATCCATGCAGGTGGAGACCCTAAAAAAGGGACTGGGATGGGATTTGGGGGGATCTGGGAAGGTTGAGACCCTAAAATAGGGACTGGGATGGGATTCGAGGAGATCCATGCAGGTGGAGACCCTAAAAAAGGGACTGGGATGGGATTTGAGGGGATCTGGGAAGGTGGAGACCTTAAAACAGGGACTGGGATGGGATTTGATGGGATCTGGGAAGGTGGAGACCCTAAAAATGGGGAAGAGGATGGGACTTGATGGGATCCATGAAGCTGAGGACCCTAAAACAGGGACTGGGATGAGATTCAAGGGGATCCATGAAGCTGAGGACCTTAAAATAGGGACTGGGATGGGATTTGATAGGATCCGTGAAGCTGAGGACCCTAAAAAGGGGGAAGAGGATGGGATTTGGGAGGATCTGTGAATGTGAAGACCCTAAAATAGGGACTGGGATGGGACTTGACGGGATCCGTGAAGCTGAGGACCCTAAAAATGGGGAAGAGGATGGGATTTGGGGGAATCTGTGACGTGGGAAACCTAGAAGGAGGGAAGAGGATGGGATTTGGGAGGATCTGGGAAGGTGGAGACCCTAAAACAGGGACTGGGATGGGATTCGAGGGGATCTGGGAAGGTGGAGACCTCAAAATAGGGACTGGGATGGGATTTGATGGGATCCGTGAAGCTGAGGACCCTAAAAATGGGGAAGAGGATGGGATTTGGGGGACTTTGTGATGTGGAAACACCAGAAGGAGGGAAGAGGATGGGATTTGGGAGGATCCATGCGGGTGAAGACCCTAAAAAGTGGGATCAGGGGTAGACTTGTGGGTCTGGAGATGCTCGGAGGTGGGAATGGGGCTTGTTCCAAGGTTTCCTCACTCTGGTTTCTCCTCTCTTCTCATCCCACAGGGAATTCCTGGTGCCACAGGCCCCATCGGCCCCTCCGGCCCTCCCGGCCTCCCCGTGAGTATCCGACTGGCTCTGAGTCCTCCTTCTTCCCCTTTCTTCCCTCTGATCCGTGTCCAAAATCCCTGATTTTCCTCCACAGGGTCCGGCAGGTCCCAAAGGAGCCAAAGGAGCGATGGTGAGCGCCGAACCCCAAACCCCGACGCCACCTCTGGACCTTTTATCCCCCAAAAACCAACATCCGAGAGGTTTTCTTCTCCCTCTAGGGCCAAGCGGGACCCAAAGGAGAACGAGGACCTCCGGGACCTCCCGGGCACCCGGTGAGAGGATCCGGAGGAGGGATGGGGAGGGAGGTGGGAGGTGGGAATAGAACATCCGGAGGGTGAGGGACGTCCAGGGATGGATGAGGAGGGAGATCTTCCATCTCCACGAGACTTGGGATGCAGGAACAGATGCTCCATAGGGTCAAGGACATCCAGGAATGGATGAGGAGGGAGATCTCCCATCTCCAAGACGGAATGTAGGACCTGGGAAGGGACTTGGGATGCAAGAATAGACCCTCTGGAGGGTCAGGGACATCCAGGGATGGATGGAGAGGGAGATCTTCCATCTCCAAGAGACTTGGGATGCAGGACCAGCCCCTCCATAGGGTCAAGGACATCCAGGGATGGATGAGGAGGGAGATCTTCCATCTCCAAGACTGAATGTGGAGCAAGGAAGGGACTTGGGATGCAGGAATAGCCACTCTGGAGGGTGAAGAACATCCAGGAATGGATGAGGAGGGAGATCTTCCATCTCCAAGAGACTTGGGATGCAGGAACAGATGCTCCATAGGGTCAAGGACATCCAAGAATGGATGAAGAAGGAGATCTCCCATCTCTAAGACTGAATGTGGGACCTGGGAAGGGACTTGGGATGTAGGAATAGACCCTCTGGAGGGTGAAGGACAACTGGGAATGGATGAAGAGGGAGATCTTCCATCTCCACGAGACTTGGGATGCAGGACCAGCCCCTCCATAGGGTCAAGGACATCCAGGGATGGATGAGGAGGGAGATCTTCCATCTCCAAGACTGAATGTGGAGCAAGGAAGGGACTTGGGATGCAGGAATAGCCACTCTGGAGGGTGAAGAACATCCAGGAATGGATGAGGAGGGAGATCTTCCATCTCCAAGAGACTTGGGATGCAGGAACAGATGCTCCATAGGGTCAAGGACATCCAAGAATGGATGAAGAAGGAGATCTCCCATCTCCAAGACTGAATGTGGGACCTGGGAAGGGACTTGGGATGTAGGAATAGACCCTCTGGAGGGTGAAGGACAACTGGGAATGGATGAAGAGGGAGATCTTCCATCTCCACGAGACTTGGGATGCAGGACCAGCCCCTCCATAGGGTGAAGGACACCTGGGAATGGATGGAGAAGGAGATCTTCCATCTCCACGAGACTTGGGAGGCAGGACCAGACCCTCTGGAGGGTGAAGGACATCCAGGGATGGATGAGGAGGGAGATCTTCCATCTCCAAGAGACTTGGGATACAGGACCAGCCCCTCCATAGGGTCAAGGACATCCAGGAATGGATGAAGAAGGAGATCTCCCATCTCCAAGACTGAATGTGGGACCTGGGAAGGGACTTGGGATGCAGGAATAGACCCTCTGGAGGGTGAAGGACATCCAGGGATGGATGGAGAGGGAGATCTTCCATCTCCACGAGACTTGGGAGGCAGGACCAGACCCTCTGGAGGGTGAAGGACAACTGGGAATGGATGGAGAGGGAGATCTTCCATCTCCACGAGACTTGGGATGCAGGACCAGCCCTTCCATAGGGTCAAGGACATCCAAGGATGGATGAGGAGGGAGATCTCCCATCTCCAAGACTGAATGTGGGACCTGGGAAGGGACTTGGGATGTAAGAATAGACCCTCTGGAGGGTGAAGGACAACTGGGAATGGATGAAGAGGGAGATCTTCCATCTCCATGAGACTTGGGATGCAGGACCAGCCCCTCCATAGGGTCAAGGACACCTGGGGATGGATGAGGAGGGAGATCTTCCATCTCCAAGACTGAATGTGGAGCAGGGAAGGGACTTGGGATGCAGGACCAGCCTCTCCATAGGGTGAAGGACACCTGGAGATGGATGGAGAGGTAGATCATCCATCTCCAAGGGGCCTGGGATGCAGGACCAGCCCCTCCGGAGGCTGAAGGAGACCAGGCTGTGGCCGCGGAGGGAGGTCTCCAGGCCTGACCGTTCCGTCCCTCCTCAGGGTCCTCCCGGAGAGGTGATCCAGCCGCTGCCCATCCAGCTTCCCAAGAAGAGCAAACGCTCCATCGACGCCAGTCGCCTCCTTCTGGACGAGGAGGAGGAAGGTGAATTTAGAGACCGAGCGGCCTCCGACGGCATCGAGGAGATCTTCGGCTCCCTCAGCTCCCTCAAGCAGGAGATCGAGGGCTTGAGACGACCCATGGGAACGAAGGACAACCCTGCCCGGACCTGCCAGGACCTGCGGCTCAGCCGCCCGGACCTGCCGGATGGTGAGAGGAGCCGGAGATGGAGGAGGAGGAGAAGGTCAAATCCTGCTCATGGTGCTGATCCCCCCCTTCTCGTTCCCCCCACGCAGGAGATTATTGGATCGACCCCAACCAGGGATGTGCCCGAGATGCCTTCCGGGTCTTCTGCAACTTCACGGCCGGAGGAGAGACCTGTGTCTTCCCCACTGAGGACGTCCGGGAGGTGAGTTGGAGGAGGAGGAAGGATCAGGAGAGGGGTCGGGACAGGCTGGAAGGGTCTGGAGAGGGATCTGGATCCGTGGATGGAGAGTAGGAGGAGCTAGAGAGGGATCTGGATCCATGGATGGAGAGTAGGAGGATCTAGAGAGGGATCTGGATCCATGGATGGAGAGTAGGAGGAGCTAGAGAGGGATCTGGATCCATGGATGGAGAGTAGGAGGAGCTAGAGAGGGATCTGGATCCATGGATGGAGAGTAGGAGGAGCTAGAGAGGGATCTGGATCCATGGATGGAGAGTAGGAGGAGCTAGAGAGGGATCTGGATCCATGGATGGAGAGTAGGAGGATCTAGAGAGGGATCTGGATCCATGGATGGAGAGTAGGAGGAGCTAGAGAGGGATCAGACCAGGCTGGATCCATAGATGGAGAGTAGGGAGGATGTAGAGAGGGATCAGATCCATGGCTGGAGAGTAGGAGGAGCTAGAGAAGGTTCAGGATCCATGGATGGAGAGGAGGGAGGATCTAGAGAGGGGTCTGGATCCATGGATGGAGAGTAGGAGGAGCTAGAGAGGGATCTGGATCCGTGGATGGAGAGTAGGAGGAGCTAGAGAGGGATCTGGATCCATGGATGGAGAGTAGGAGGAGCTAGAGAGGGATGAGGATCCATGGATGGAGAGTAGGAGGAGCTAGAGAGGGATCGGGATCCATGGATTGAGCACAGGGAGGATCTAAGGAGGGTTCAGGATCCATGGATGGAGAGTAGGAGGATCTAGGGAAGGTTCTGGATTCATGGATGGAGGGTAGGGAGGATCTAGAGAGGGTTCAGACCAGGCTGGATCCATGGATGGAAAGTAGGGAGGAGCTAGAGAAGGATCAGACCAGGCTGGATCCATGGATGAAGAGTAGGAGGATCTGGAGAGGGATGAGGATCCATGGATGGAGAGTAGGAGGAGCTAGAGAGGGATCAGACCAGTCTGGATCCATGGATGGAGAGTAGGGAGGATCTAGAGAGGGTTCGTGTCTGGAGGGCAGGAGGGTCTAGAGAGGGTTCTGGATCCATGGATGGAGAGTAGGAGGATCTGGAGAGGGATCAGATCCATAGATGAGGAGTAGAGAGGATCTAGAGAAGGATCAGACCAGGCTGGATCCATGGATGGAGAGTAGGAGGATCTAGAGAGGGATCTGGATCCATGGCTGGAGAGTAGGAGGATCTAGAGAAGGATCAGGATCCATGGCTGGAGAGCAGGAGGATCTAGGGAAGGATCTGGATCCATGGATGGAGGGTAGGGAGGATCTAGAGAGGGTTCAGGATCCATGGATGAAGAACAGGGAGGATCTAGAGAAGGATCAGACCAGGTTGGATCCATGGCTGGAGAGTAGGAGGATCTAGAGAAGGACCAGACCAATCTGTATCCATCAGACTCAATGCTCCTTGAGACTTTCTCCATCCTCAACTCTTCCGTGATCGAAAGGAGGAGCTGCTGAGGCTCCCGGAGCCTCCTCGGCAAGCAGGACGATGGGATTTGTCCTGCTCCGACCTCACTCACGGTGACCTCTCCCCTTCCAGGTGAAGATGTCGTCATGGGAGGAGGAGAAACCACCACGATGGTTCAGCCAGTTCCAGACGGGCAAGAGGGTGAGGACACGAAGGACTTGAACCTCCTCTTCCAACCTGGATCTGGGCTTGGAACACGCCCCTCATGACCTTCCGGCACATTCCTTGGCTCCCTGCTCCCTCCAGGAGCTCCCAACCCCAGTCTTGGTGCCTTGGCCAAGGTCAACTCAGCTTCCGATGGAGCTCCTGGAGGGGTTTGAGGGTCTCCAGAGGGATCGGAACTGGTTGGATCCATGAGCTGAGAGCAATGGGATGAGGTTCAATTAGACGCTTGGGGCTCAACAACCCCGAGAAGATCCAGATGAGGAGAAAAGAGGCTGGAAAAGCATCTCAGGGAGAAGGAGCTGAGGGGGTTGGTTGACCAGGAGGCCCAAGGTGGCCAAGGGCATCTTGGCTTGGAGCAGCCACGGTGTGGCCAGCAGGGTCAGGGAGTTTCTTCTCCCTCTGGGGAGACCCAAACCTTGAATTTTGGATTCAGTTTGGGTCCAAGAAGGATGTTGAGGCTCTGGGGGGAGTCCAGAGAAGAGCAACGAAGCTGGAGAAGGGGCTGGAGAAGAAGCCTGAGGGACCTGGGGGTGTTTCTCCTGGAGAAAAGGAGGCTGAGGGGAGACCTCATTGCTCTTTTCCCGAGAGGAGGTTGTGGAGAGGAAGGAGCTGGGATCTTCTCCCGAGGGGCAGGACGATGGGGAATGGCCTCAAGCTCCACCAGGAGAGGCTCAGGATGGATATTAGGAAAAAATTCTTCATGGAAGGATCGTTGAGAGCTGGAAGAGGGAGAGGGTTGGGTCTCCTTCCCTGGAGGGTGGAGGAGGTGCTGAGGGACATGGGTTAGTGAGTGATGGGAAGGGTTGGACTCCATGATCCGACGAGTCTCTTCCAACCTCATCATCCCAATCATAGGATCATAGAACAACCAGGTTGGACGAGACCCATCGGGTCATCAAGTCCTAGAATCATAGAACAACCTAGAATCATAGAACAACCAGGTTGGACGAGACCCATCAGGTCATCGAGTCCTAGAATTATAGAACAACCACCAGGTTGGACGAGACCCATCGGGTCATCAATTCCTAGAATTATAGAACAACCACCAGGTTGGACGAGACCCATCGGGTCATCAATTCCTAGAATTATAGAACAACCACCAGGTTGGACGAGACCCATCGAGTCCTAGAATCATAGAATAACCACCAGGTTGGACGAGACCCATCAGGTCATCGAGTCCTAGAATCATAGAACAACCTAGAATCATAGAACAACCAGGTTGGACGAGACCCATTGGGTCATTGAGTCCTAGAATCATAGAATAACCACCAGGTTGGACGAGACCCATCAGGTCATCGAGTCCTAGAATCATAGAATAACCACCAGGTTGGACGAGACCCATCAGGTCATCGAGTCCTAGAATCATAGAATCATAGAACAACAAGCAGGTTGGACGAGACCCATCGGGTCATCAATTCCTAGAATTATAGAACAACCACCAGGTTGGACGAGACCCATCGGGTCATCAATTCCTAGAATCATAGAATAACCACCAGGTTGGACGAGACCCATCGGGTCATCGAGTCCTAGAATCATAGAATAACCACCAGGTTGGACGAGACCCATCGGGTCATCGAGTCCTAGAATCATAGAACAACCACCAGGTTGGACGAGACCCATTGGATCATCAAGTCCAACCCTTCCAATGATTCTTCTCCAGTTCTCCTATGTGGACTCGGAGGGTCGAGCCCTCGGAGTGGTGCAGTTGACCTTCCTGCGGCTCCTCAGCGTCTCCGCTCGCCAGAACTTCACCTACGGCTGCCGGAGCTCGGCCGGAGACCACCACAACCACCACCACCGGCACAACCTGCGCCTCTTGGCAGCCAACGAGGAGGAACTCGGCTACGACACCAGCCCCTACGTCCGAGCCGTGGTTGACAACTGCTTGGTGAGTCCTCAGAGGTCTCCAACCAACCTGGTCGCCTCCCATGATGAGATGAGTCATCTATTGGATGAGGGAAAGCCCATGGACTCATCTATTGGATGAGGGAAAGGCCATGGACTCGTCTACTGGATGAGGAACAGGCCATGGATGGAGTTGGAGTTGGGTTGGACTTCAGGGAAGACTTTGGTGTGGTTTCTCACAGTGTTTTGCTTCGGAAAGTCTGGGATTGGACATCAAACGCTCTCCTGGGTGGGAAGTTCTCTCCTACATGGGAAGTTCTTTCCCGAGTGGGAAGTTCTCTCCTGAGTGGGAAGTTCTCTCCTGGGTGGGAAGTTTTCACCTGGATGGAAATTCTCTCCTAGGTGGGAAGTTCTTTCCTGGGTGGGAAGTTCTCTCCCGAGTGGGAAGTTCTCTCCTGGATGGAAGTTCTCTCCTGAGTGGGAAGTTTTCACCTGGATGGAAATTCTCTCCTAGGTGGGAAGTTCTTTCCTGGGTGGGAAGTTCTCTCCTGGATGGAAGTTCTCTCCTGGATGGAAGTTCTCTCCTGAGTGGGAAGTTCTTTCCTGGGTGGGAAGTTCTCTCCTGGGTGGGAAGTTCTCTCCTGGGTGGGAAACCTGGTTGGCCGGAGGGTCCCAGAGAGTGGTGGGAGATGGAGTGAACTCCACCTAGAGGTGTCCCCAGAGCTCAGTGATGTCTCCATCCTCGCTCATTGTCTTCATCGATGACCTGGATGAAGGCATCAAGGGCTCCCTGAGGAAATTTGGAGATGACACTGAGCTGGGAGGAAGGTGTTGAGCTCCTGGAGGGGTTTGAGGGTCTCCAGAGGGATCGGAACTGGTTGGATCCATGGGGTGAGAGCAACGGGATGAGGTTCAACCAGGCACTTGGGGCACAACAACCCCGTGAAGCTCCAGACGAGGGGAAAAGTGGCTGGAAAAGTGTCTCGGGGAGAAGGAGCTGAGGAGGTTGGTTGACCAGGAGGCCATGGTGGCCAAGGGCATCTTGGCTTGGAGTAGTCAGGGTGTGGCCAGAAGGACCAGGGAACTGCTTCTCCCTCTGGGGAGACCCAAACCTTGAATTCTGGATTCAATTTGGGTCCAAGAAGGAGGTTGAGGCTCTGGAGCGAGTCCAGAGAAGAACTGACCCCAACTGACTCCAATCCTGGGGTCAGTTCTTCATGGGGAGAGGGATGGAAGAAGAAGGATCCATGGGGAGAGAGGTGGAAGTAGAAGGATCCATGGGGAGAGAGGTGGAAGTAGAAGGATCCATGGGGAGAGAGGTGGAAGTAGAAGGATCCATGGGGAGAGGTGGAAGTAGAAGGATCCATGGGGAGAAGGATGGAAGTAGAAGGATCCATGGGGAGAGGTGGAAGTAGAAGGATCCATGGAAAGAGATGGAAGTAGAAGGATCCATGGGGAGAGGTGAAAGTAGAAGGATCCATGGAAAGAGATGGAAGTAGAAGGATCCATGGGGAGAGGTGAAAGTAGAAGGATCCATGGAAAGAGATGGAAGTAGAAGGATCCATGGGGAGAGGTGGAAGTAGAAGGATCCATGGAAAGAGATGGAAGTAGAAGGATCCATGGGGAGAGGTGGAAGTAGAAGGATCCATGGGGAGAAGGGATGGAAGAAGAAGGATCCATGGAGAGAGAGGTGGAAGTAGAAGGATCCATGGAAAGAGATGGAAGTAGAAGGATCCATGGGGAGAGGGATGGAAGTAGAAGGATCCATGGGGAGAGGGATGGAAGTAGAAGGATCCATGGGGAGAGAGGTGGAAGTAGAAGGATCCATGGGGAGAGAGGTGGAAGTAGAAGGATCCATGGGGAGAGAGGTGGAAGTAGAAGGATCCATGGGGAGAGGTGGAAGTAGAAGGATCCATGGGGAGAAGGATGGAAGTAGAAGGATCCATGGGGAGAGGTGGAAGTAGAAGGATCCATGGAAAGAGATGGAAGTAGAAGGATCCATGGGGAGAGGTGAAAGTAGAAGGATCCATGGAAAGAGATGGAAGTAGAAGGATCCATGGGGAGAGGTGAAAGTAGAAGGATCCATGGAAAGAGATGGAAGTAGAAGGATCCATGGGGAGAGGTGGAAGTAGAAGGATCCATGGAAAGAGATGGAAGTAGAAGGATCCATGGGGAGAGGTGGAAGTAGAAGGATCCATGGGGAGAAGGGATGGAAGAAGAAGGATCCATGGAGAGAGAGGTGGAAGTAGAAGGATCCATGGAAAGAGATGGAAGTAGAAGGATCCATGGGGAGAGGGATGGAAGTAGAAGGATCCATGGGGAGAGGGATGGAAGTAGAAGGATCCATGGGGAGAGGTGGAAGTAGAAGGATCCATGGGGAGAGAGGTGGAAGTAGAAGGATCCATGGGGAGAGAGGTGGAAGTAGAAGGATCCATTGATCTGGAGGAACTGAGATTGGTGGAAGCACCAAGTCACGAGGAAGGAGGAACCTCTGGAAGGCACCAGGGGTTGAAGAACTGGGACAACTGGGAGAACTGGGAGAATCGGGAGGGAGCCTGGTCCTGCTTGAGGCCCCAGCGGTGGCTCCGGGTGACCTCCTCTCGTCTTCCGATAGGGGCGACAGGGCCGGACGGTGCTGGAGGTGGACACCCCTCGACCGGAGCAGCTGCCGCTGGTGGACGTCCTGGTGTCCAAGGTGGGGAAGGGATTCGAGGTGGGACCTGTTTGCTTCCTCGGGTAGAGGCACCTTCTGTCCCTCCACCTCTTCGTGTCCTCCTTCTGCCTCTCCTCGGAGCGGAGAAGCTGCTGGATCCCACCTCCTCCTCCTCCTCCTCCTCCTTCATCCGTATGTTCCGAGCTCATCAGGCTTCCGAAGGGACCAGGACGTGGAGAGACATCAAGACTTGGTGCTCCAAGGAAACCCTTTGATGATCCAGAGAACTTCTTGTTGATCCAAGGAACCTCTTGATGCTCCAATAAACCCTTTGAAGATCCAGAGAACCTCTTGTTGCTCCATGAAAGAACTTCTTGGTGCTCCAAGGAACCTCTTGGTGCTCCAAGGAACCTCTTGATGCTCCATGAAACCTCTTGATGCTCCAAGGATCCTTTTGGAGTTCTAAGGAACCTCTTGATGCTCCATGAAACCTCTTGATGCTCCAAGGATCCTTTTGGAGTTCTAAGGAACCTCTTGATGCTCCATGAAACCTCTTGATGCTCCAAGGATCCTTTTGGAGTTCTAAGGAACCTCTTGATGCTCCAAGGAACCTCTTGATGCTCCAAGGAACCTCCTGGTGCTCCGAGGAACCTCTTGATGCTCCAAGGAACCTCTTGATGCTCCAAGAAACCTCTTGTTGCTCCAATAAACCCTTTGAAGATCCAGAGAACTTCTTGTTGATCCAAGGAACCTCCTGGTGCTCCAAGAGTCCTTCTGGAGTTCTAAGGAGCCTCTTGGTGCTCCAAGGAACTTCTTGATGCTCCAAAGAACCTCAAGTTGCTCCAAGGAACCTCCTGTTGTTCCAAGAAAACCTTTGATGCTCCAAGAAACCTCTCGATGCTCCAAGAAACCCTTTGAAGATCTAGAGAACTTCTTGTTGATCCAAGGAACCTCCTGGTGCTCCAAGGAAACTCTTGATGCTCCATGAAACCTCTTGATGCTCCAAGGAACCTCCTGATGCTCCAAGGAACCTCCTGGTGCTCCAAGGAACCTCTTGATGCTCCAAGGAACCTCTTGATGCTCCAAGGAAGCTCCTGGTGCTCCAAAGAACCTCTTGTTGCTCCAAGGAACCTCTTTATACTCCAAGGAACCTCTTGATGCTCCATGAAACCTCTTGTTGCTCCAAGAAAACCTTTGATGCTCCATGAAAGAACTTCTTGATGCTCCAATGAACCTCTTGATGGTCCAAGGAACCTCCTGTTGCTCCAAGAAAACCTTAGATGCTCCAAGAAAACCCTTGATGCTCTAAGGAACCTCTTGGAACTCCAATAAACTTCTTGATGCTCCAAGAAAACCTTTGATGCTCCATGAAAGAACTTCTTGTTGCTCCAAGGAACCTCTTGTTGCTCCAAGGAAACTCTTGATGCTCCAAGGAACTTCTTGATGCTCCAAGAAAACCTTTGATGCTCCATGAAAGAACTTCTTGTTGCTCCAAGGAAACTCTTGATGCTCCAAGGAACTTCTTGATGCTCCAAGAAAACCTTTGATGCTCCATGAAAGAACTTCTTGTTGCTCCAAGGAACCTCTTGTTGCTCCAAGGAACTTCTTGATGCTCCAAGAAAACCTTTGATGCTCCATAAAAGAACTTCTTGTTGCTCCAAGGAACCTCTTGTTGCTCCAAGGAAACTCTTGATGCTCCAAGGAACTTCTTGATGCTCCATGAAACCTCTTGTTGCTCCAAGGAACCTCCTGGTGCTCCATGAAGCCTCTTGTTGCTCCAAGGAAACTCTTGGAGCTCCAAGAAACCTCCTGTTGCTCCAAGAAACCCTTTGATGCTCCATGAAACCTCTTGTTGCTCCAAGGAAACTCTTAATGCTCCGTGAAACCTCTTCTTGCTCCAAGGAACCTCCTGGTGCTCCAAGGAACCTCTTGATGCTCCAAGAAAACTCTCGATGCTCCAAAGAACTTCAAGTTGCTCCAAGGAACCTCTTGGAGCTCCAATAAACTTCTTGTTGATCCGAGGAACCTCTTGATGGTCCAAGGAACCTCTTGGAACTCCAACAAACTTCTTCTTGCTCCAAGAAACCCTTTGATGCTCCATGAAAGAACTTCTTGATGCTCCAAGAATCCCTTTGTTGCTCCAAGGAACCTCTAGTCTCCCTCTTCCCACCCGGATCTGCACCACGTGACGCCCTCGCCCTGCTAATTAGGGCCAATTAACGCCTAACGAAGCTTCTCCATCCCCATCAAGATGCTCTTCCGTGTCCCATCAACGGATTCTCCTCCGTCCCCTCAAGATGCTCTTCCGAGGGGCTTCCAACCCCTTCCTGCCTGGATCCGAGGGTCGGAGTTTCGTTACTCGGCTAATTAGGGCTAATTAGCTCCTAATGAAGCTTCTCCGTCCCTGTCGAGAGGCTTCTCCTGAGCCCTGGACCTGGTCTGTGGGTCCAACCCCAAAGCCTCCAACAGGCCTGGACGGAGAGAGGAGGAAGAGAGGAGGAAACGAGGAGGAAACGAGGAGGAAATGAGGAGGAAACGAGGAGGAAATGAGGAGGAAACGAGGAGGAAATGAGGAGGAAGAGAGGAGGTAACCAGGAGAAAACAAGGAGCTAATGAGGAGAAAACAAGGAGGAAACAAGGAGGAAATGAGGAGGAAGAGAGGAGGAAATGAGGAGGAAGAGAGGAGGAAATGAGGAGAAAACAAGGAGGAAATGAGGAGGAAACAAGGAGGAAACGAGGAGGAAGAGAGGAAGAAGAGAGGAGGAAGAGAGGAAGAAATGAAGAAGAAATGAAGAAGAAATGAAGAAGAAATGAGGAGGAAGAGAGGAAGAAACAAGGAGGAAACAAGGAGGAAGAGAGGAGGAAGGACATTGGTTTATTTTCATGTTTTGTAAAGTTTTAAATTAATTTTATTATTTAAAAAAAAAGCCAAGAAACGACCATCGGACCCGAACCCCCCGAGGAGGGATTTTTATCTCCCTCCTCCCCCGGATTTTACCTCCGAAAAAAAGGGTCAAAAAACGATAAAAAAGGGGGAAAAAAAATATAAAAATAGCAATAAAAATGGGCTCCGGGGGCGGAGCCTGAGGAAGGATTAAAAGTCGTATTTTAATAAAATCACCTGGAATTTTGCTGCTTTTTGGGGTCGATTCTTGGATTTCCTGAGGGGGATTCGGGGATTGGGAGGAGCTTCTCTGGTTAGGGGGATGGGGACAAACTGGGAGGAGGGGAGGAGGGAGGAACTGGGCTCGACTGGGATGAACTGGGCTCAACTGGGCCAAACTGGGCCAAGCTGAGCTGAACTGGGATGAGCTGAGCTCAGCTGGGCCGAGGTAACTAGGCCAAACTGGGCTTGACTGGACCAAACTGGTCCCAACTGGGCCAAGCTGAGCTGAACTGGGATGAGCTGAACTGGGCCAAGGTAACTAGGCCAAACTGGGCTCCACTGGGCCAAACTGGGCCAAGCTGAGCTGAACTGGGATGAGCTGAGCTCAGCTGGGCCATGGTGACTAGGCCAAACTGGGCTCCACTGGGCCAAACTGGGCCTAGCTGAGTTCAACTGGACTGAGCTGAACTGGGCCAAGGTAACTAGGCCAAACTGGGACAAACTGGGCTCAACTGGGCTGAGTTAAGTTGAACTGGGCCTAGCGGAGCTCGACTGGGCCAAGGTAACTAGGTCAAACTGGGCTCGACTGGGCCAAACTGGGCTGAGCGGAGCTGAACTGGGCTGAGCTGAACTGGGCTCAACTGGGCCAAGGTGACTAGGCCAAACTGGGCTCCACTGGGCCAAACTGGGCCAAGCTGAGCTCAACTGGGATGAGCTGAACTGGGTCAAGCCGACCAGGCCAAACTGGGCTTAACTGGGCCAAGCAGAGCTGAACTGGGCCGAGCTGACCAGGCCAAACTGGGCTTAACTGGGCCAAACTGGGCCTAGCTGAGCTGAACTGGGCCAAGGTGACTAGGCCAAACTGGGCTCGACTGGGCCAAACTGGGCTCAACTGGGCCAAGCTGAGCTCAACTGGGCCAAGGTGACTAGGCCAAACTGGGACAAACTGGGCTCAACTGGGCTGAGTTGAGCTGAACTGGGATGAGCTGAGCTCAGCTGGGCCAAGGTAACTAGGCCAACTGGGCTCCACTGGGCCAAGCTGAGCTGAACTGGGATGAACTGAACTCAACTGGGCCAAGGTAACTAGGCCAAACTGGGACAAACTGGGCTCAACTGGGCTGAGTTGAGCTGAACTGGGCCGAGCTGAGCTCAGCTGGGCCAAGGTAACTAGGCCAAACTGGGCTCCACTGGGCCAAACTGGGCCTGATCAAGCTAAGCTGAACTGGGCAAAACTGGACTGGGAGGACTGGGGTGGGGGGGCAGTGGATTGAACTGGGGGAAAATGAGGGGAACTGGGGGGCACTGGGAGGGAACTGGAGGGTACTGGGGGCACTGAGGTGAACTGGGAGGAGGAATTGGGGGAACTGGAGTAGAATTAGGGGGATACTGGGGTGGGAAGCACTGGGAGGGACTGGGAGGGCACTGGGGGGAAGTGGAATTCCCCTAATTCTCCCCCAGTACCTTCCCAGTCCCTCCCAGTGCCCTCCAGTTCCCCCCCAGTTCCCTTAATTCCCCCCCAAGTCACCCCAGTGCCCCCCCAGTATCTTCTCATGTCCCTCCCAGTGCCCTCCAGTTCCCCTAATTCCCCTCCAGTTCCCCCAATTCCTTCCACCCAGTCCCTCCCAGTGCTCCCCAGTACCCTCCCAGTGCCTCCCAGTGCCCTCCAGTTCCCCTAATTCCCCCCCAGTTCCCCCAATTCCTTCCACCCAGTCCCTCCCAGTGTCCCCCAGTACCCTCCCAGTGCCCTCTAGTTCCCCTAATTCCACTCCTGTTACCCCAATTCCTCCCCCCCCAGTCCCTCCCAGTGGCCCCCAGTACCTTCCCAGTCCCTCCCAGTGCCCCCCCCAGTAGCCCCTAGTTCCTTCCCAGTGCCCCCCAGTTCCCTTAATTCCCCCCCAGGTCCCCCCAGTGCCCCCCAGTATCCCCCCATTACCCTCCAGTCCCACCAAGTATCCCCCTAATTCCCCCCCAGTCCCTCCCAGTGACCCCCCCAGTACCCCCCAGTGTCCCCCCCCCAGTCCTCTCCCAGTTCCCCCCACCCAGGACTCGGGGATTTCCAGTCACCGTCAGCATTTCGGGGAAACTGGGCGCTCCCTGCCCCCCAGTAACCCCAGTCCCACCAGTCCCCGAGCGGCACTGGGGACGCGTCACCAGTCTCCGGCAGAGTCTGAGCTCACTGGGTTCAACTGGGAGCCCTCCCCCAGTCCCAGTTCCTCTCCAGTTCCCACAGTGTCGCCCAAGTCCCTCTCCCAGTTCCATTCCAGTTCCCCCAGTACCACCAATTCCCCCCTAGTCCCTTCAGTGTCCACCAATTCCCTCCCAGTCCCCCCAGTGTCCCCCAATTCCCTCCCAGTCCCCCCAGTGTCCCCCAATTCCCTCCCAGTTCACCCCAGTGCCCCCTAATTCCCTCCCAGTTCCCCCCAGTGCCCCCCAGTTCCTCCCCAGTCCACCCAGTGCACCCCAATTCCCCCCCAGTCCCTCCAGTGTCCCCTAATTCCCTCCCCAGTTCCCCCAGTGTCCCCCAATTCCCTCCCAGTTCCCCCCAGTGTCCACCAATTCCCCCCCAGTCCCCCCAGTGCCCTTCGATTCCCTCCCAGTTCTCCCCAGTGCCCCCTAATTCCCTCCCAGTTCCCCCCAGTGCCCCTCAATTCCCTCCCCAGTTCCCCCAGTGCCCATCAACTCCCCCCCAGTTCCCCCAGTGTCTCCCCATTCCCTTCCAGTTCCCCCAGTGTCCCCCAATTCCCTTCCAGTCCCCCCCAGTAACCCCCAATTCCCTCCCAGTTCCCCCCAGTGTCCCCTAATTCCTTCCCAGTTCCCCCAGTACCACCCCAGTTCCCCCCAGTTGCCCCAATATCCTCTAATTCCCTCCCAGTTCCCCCCAGTGTCCCCCAATTCCCTCCCAGTCCCCCCAGTGTCCCCCAATCCCCTCCCAGTTCCCCCAATGCCCTTCAATTCCCTCCCCAGTTCCCCCAGTGTCCCCCGATTCCCTCCCAGTTCCTCCCAGTTCCCTCAATTACCCCCCCAGAGTCCCCCAATTCCCTTCCAGTCCCTCCCAGTTCACCCCAGTGTCCCCCACTTCCCTCCCAGTTCCCCCAGTGTCCCCCAATTCCCCCCCAGTTCCTCCCAGTTCCCTCAATTTCCCCCCCCAGAGCCCCCCAATTCCCTTCCAGTCCCTCCCAGTTCACCCCAGTGTCCCCCACTTCCCTCCCAGTTCCCCCATTCCCCCCCCCCAGTTCACCCCCAGCTCCCTCCCAGTCTCCCCAGTTCCCCGTGTGGCTGTTTGTCCCTGGTAACTGGTGACACCTCAGCCTGGCCTGGTGGGGACTTTCTCTTGGGAACCCCCTGGCACCCTTACTGGGACGGACTGGGGGAGACTGGGAGGGAATTGGGGGACACTGGGGAGAACTGGGATGGAATTGGGGGACACTGGGGTGAACTGGGAGGGATTAGGGGACGCTGGGGTGAACTGGGAGGGGATTGGGGGACACTGGAGGGAACTGGGAGGGAATTGAGGGGAATAGGGTGAACTGGGAGGGAATTGAGGGCACTGGGGGGAACTGGGAGGGAATTGGGGGACACTGGGGGGAACTGGAAGGGGATTGGGGGACACTGGGGAGAACTGGGAGGGGATTGGGGGACACTGGGGAGAACTGGGAGGGGATTGGGGGGCACTGGGGTGAACTGGGAGGCAATTGGGGGACACTGGGTGAACTGGGAGGGAATTGAGGAGTACTGGGGAGAACTGGGAGGGAATTGGGGGACACTGGGGAGAACTGGGAGGGAATTGGGGGACACTGGGGAGAACTGGGAGGGATTGGGGGACACTGGGGTGAACTGGGAGGGGATTGGGGGGCACTGGGGTGAACTGGGAGGGAATTTGGGGGGCACTGGGGAGAACTGGGAGGGAATTGGGGGACACTGGGGGGAACTGGAAGGGGATTGGGGGACACTGGGGAGAACTGGGAGGGGATTGGGGGACACTGGGGAGAACTGGGAGGGGATTGGGGGACACTGGGGAGAACTGGGAGGGAATTGGGGGGCACTGGGGGGAACTGGGAGGGAATTGAGGGGGCACTGGGGTGAACTGGGAGGCAATTGGGGGACACTGGGTGAACTGGGAGGGAATTGAGGAGTACTGGGGAGAACTGGGAGGGAATTGGGGGACACTGGAGGGAACTGGGAGGGATTGGGGGACACTGGGGAGAACTGGGAGAGAATTGAGGGGTACTGGGTGAACTGGGAGGGATTAGGGAACACTGGGGTGAACTGGGAGGGGATTGGGGGGCACTGGGGAGAACTGGGAGAGAATTGGGGGACACTGGGGGGAACTGGGAGGGAATTGAGGGACACTGGGGTGAACTGGGAGGGGATTGGGGGGCACTGGGGTGAACTGGGAGGCAATTGAGGGACACTGGGGTGAACTGGGAGGGAATTGGGGGGCACTGGGGTGAACTGGGAGGGAATTGAGGGCACTGGGGGGGACTGGAAGGGGATTAAGGGACACTGGGATGAACTGGGAGGGGATTGGGGGACACTGGGGTGAACTGGGAGGCAATTGGGGGACACTGGGTGAACTGGGAGGGAATTGAGGGACACTGGGGGGAACTGGGAGGGATTGGGGGACACTGGGGAGAACTGGGAGGGGATTGGGGGACACTGGGTGAACTGGGAGGGAATTGAGGAGTTTTGGGGAGAACTGGGAGGGGATTGGGGGACACTGGGGTGAACTGGGAGGGGATTGGGGGGCACTGGGGTGAACTGGGAGGGAATTGGGGGACACTGGGGAGAACTGGGAGGGAATTGGGGGACACTGGGGGGAACTGGGAGGGATTGGGGGACACTGGGGAGAACTGGGAGGGGATTGGGGGACACTGGGAGAATTGGGAGGGAATTGGGGAGCACTAGGGGGAACTGGGAGGGAATTGGGGGGCACTGGGATGAACTGGGAGGGGATTGGGGGGCACTGGGGTGAACTGGGAGGGGATTGGGGGGCACTGGGGTGAACTGGGAGGCAATTGGGGGACACTGGGGAGAACTGGGAGGGAATTGGGGGACACTGGGGGGAACTGAGAGGGAATTTAGGGCACTGGGGTGAACTGGGAGGGGATTGGGGGGCACTGGGGTGAACTGGCAGGGATTAGGGGGACACTGGGGTGAACTGGGAGAGAATTGAGGGGTACTGGGGGGAACTGGGAGGGATTGGGGGACACTGGGGTGAACTGGGAGGGGATTGGGGGACACTGGGGTGAACTGGGAGGGATTGGGGGGCACTGGGGTGAACTGGGAGGGAATTGGGGGGTATTGGGTGGACTGGGAGGGAATTGGAGGGCACTGGGGTGAACTGGGAGGGGATTGGGGGGCACTGGGGAGAACTGGGAGAGAATTGGGGGACACTGGGGAGAACTGGGAGGGAATTGGGGGACACTGGGGGGAACTGGGAGGGATTGGGGGGCACTGGGGGGAACTGGGAGGGATTGGGGGACACTGGGGAGAACTGGGATGGAATTGGGGGACACTGGGGTGAACTGGGAGGGATTGGGGGGCACTGGAGGGAACTGGGAGGGATTGGGGGGCACTGGGGTGAACTGGGAGGGAATTGGGGGGCACTGGGAGTGGGTGGGATGCAGAGGGGCCTCTGTACTGGTGGGACTGGGGGAGGACTGGGAGGACTGGGCCTCCTTGTTGTCCCCAGAGCCGTGCGAGGGGGAGGGGGAGGGACAGGCCTGGTGTCCCCATCCCCCACCCCTTCCCCACCCCCACCCCAGGAGTTTCACATCCTCCTGAGCCTTCGTCACCCACTTCTCCTTCCTCTCCTTCCACCAAACCCGGAGCTGAAAGACTTTGCTCTTCGTCCTCCTCATCCTCTCATCTCCACTCATCATGATGATGGTTCTTGGGTTGGTTTGTGTCATTATTTCAACCCTAATGGACTTTGCTCTTCATCCTCCTCATCCTCTCATCTCCACAAGGACTTTGCTCCTCATCCTCTCTTCTCCACTCATCATGATGATGGTTCTTGGGTTGATTTGAGCCCTTATCTCAACCCTAATGGACTTTGCTCTTCATCCTCTTCATCCTCTCATCTCCACTCATCATGACGATGGTTCTTGGGTTGGTTTGAGCCCTTATCTCAAACCTGGAAGGACTTTTCTCCTCATCCTCTCATCTCCAAACATCATGGAGATGGTTCTTGAGTTGATTTGTGACCTTATCTCAACCCTGAAGGACTTTTCTCCTCATCTTCTCATCTCCACTCATCATGATGATGGTTCTTGGGTTGGTTTGAGCCCTTATCTCAACTCTAATGGACTTTACTCTTCATCCTCCTCATCCTCTCATATTCACTCATCATGATGATGGTTCTTGGCTTGATTTGTGACCTTATATCAACCCTAATGGACTTTTCTCCTCATCCTCCTCATCCTCCTCATCTCCACTCATCATGTTGATGGTTCTTGGGTTGATTTGATCCCTTATCTCAACCCTGAAGGACTTTTCTCCTCATCCTCTCATCTCCAAACATCATGATGATGGTTCTTGGGTTGATTTGATCCCTCATCTCAACCCATTCGGCTGCAAAACTCTCACCCATGAACCTGGACACATCCCAGTTGGACCTGCTACTGGGACAACTGGTTTGGCCACCCCATGGTTTTTCCCCCAAGACATCACAGGAGCTTCCGGAGAACCATGAGGACCACTCGGAGTCATCAACCCAACCCACTTTATTGTGGGGCCGAAGCAGCCGAGCGGGAGCCGAGGAGGGGGGGGGGGGGGGGGCGGGCGCCGTGGGGAGGGTGTGGGGCAGGGGACGACCCCCTCGTCCTCACAGGGACCTCCAGGAGGAGGTGCCATGTGGCTGGAGGTCACCAGAGGATTGTGGGTAGGACCAGGATGGGGGAGACTAGAGGGTGAAGGGCTGTGGTGGCACCAGGAGGAGAGTGGGAGACGGTGAGAGGATCATCGAGGGATTTGGGGAGTTGGGGGAAACCAGAGGTTCGAGGGCTGTGGTGGCACCAGGAGAAGAGTGGGAGACGGTGAGAAGATCAATGAGGGGTTTGGGGTGTTGGGATGAGCGGGAGATGCTGAGAAGATCATTGAGGGGTTTGAGGTGTCGGGACGAGCACGAGGGGAGAGCTTGAGGCGGCTGAGAAGAGGTGGGAGAGCTTCCTCCATCCCCGACCTCACAAGGGGTCGCGTTGGGTGCGGGCGTTGCGCATCTTGGTGGCCTTGATGATGAGGATGGTGCCGGCGGCGATGCCCACGATGCCCACGGCCAAGCCCAGGGCGCACACCACCGTCTCGGTGGTCTCGGAGACGGGGAGAGGCACCTGGAGCTCTGCAAAGAAGGTCGAGGGGGTGAAGATGGGTGTGAGAAGAAGGGAGTGAAGTTCACAGAATCACAGAGCAACCAGGTTGGAAGAGACCCATCGGATCATCGAGTCCAACCATTCCTATCAAACACTAAACCAAGTCCCTCAGCACCTCATCCACCCGTCCCTTAAACACCTCCAGGGAAGGGGAATCAACCACCTCCCTGGGCAGCCTATTCCAATGCCCAATGACTCTTTCTGTGAAAAACTTCCTCCTAATCTCTAGCCTAAATCTCCCCTGGTGGAGCTTGAGGCCATTTTGTCCTGTCCCTTGGGAGAAAAGCCCAGCTCCCTCCTCTCCACAACCTCCTCTCAGGGAGTTGGAGAGAGTAATGAGGTCTCCTCTCAGCCTCCTCTTCTCCAGGATAAACACCCCCAGCTCTCTCAGCCGCTCCTCATAGGGCCTGTTCTCCAGCCCCTTCACCAGCCTCGTTGCTCTTCTCTGGATTTACTGCAGAGCCTCAACATCCTTCTTGTGCTGAGGGGCCCAGAACTGACCCCAAGATTCAAGGAGCGGCCTCACCAGTGCTGAGTCCAGAGGGAGAATCACCTCCCTGGCCCTGTTGGTCACACCGTTTCTGCTCCAAGCCAGGATGCCATTGGCCTTCTTGGCCCCCTGGGCACACTGCTGGCTCATGTTCAGTCGCTGTCGACCAACCCCCCCAGGTCCCTCTCCTCCTGGCAGTTTTCCAGCCAGACTTCTCCCAGTCTGGAGCTCTGCTCAGGGTTGTTGTGCCCCAAGTGCAGGACTCGGCATTTGGCCGTGTTAAACCTCATCCCATTGGACTCAGCCCATGGATCCAGCCTGTTTCGGTCCCTTTGCAGAGCCTCCCGACCCTCCAGCAGATCCACACTTCCACACAGCTCAGTGTCATCTGCAAACTTGCTAAGGGTACCCTCAATGCCTTCATCCAGGTCATTGATGAAGACATTGAACAGGACTGGACCCAGCACTGAGCCAGGAGAAGGGACGGGATGGGTTGACCAGGAGAAGGGACAGGATGGGTTTTGGGGGGTGGCCTGGTCGAGGCCTTGTCCTCACCCCAGTGTCGGCGCAAGGGGGTGGGGAGGCCCCAGTGGTCCACGCGGCAGTCGTAGGACTCCCCCCGGGTGGGGATGAAGGGCAGGTAGGAGAACTTGCGGAAGCCGTGGTCGTCCCGGGGGTAGAAGACGGTCTCGTAGACGCCGTCCCTCACCTCCCGCCCGTCCCTCAGCCAGGAGATGGAGACGACCGAGGGCCAGAACTTGTCGGCGTAGCAGATGAGGACGTTGGGCTCGCCCAGCTCCACGGGCTGCTTCGGGAAGACTGTCACCTCGGGCGGCACTGGGGAAGGTGGGGAGAGGAGAGGAGCCGTGGGATGAGCCATGGGGAGAAGCCATGGGATGGGTTGGGTTGGGTTGGATGGGTTGGGTTGGGTGGGATGGGTTGGGTGGGTTGGATGGGATGAGATGGCATGGGATGGAGATGAGGACGGGATGGGATGAGTTGGGTGGGATGGGATGGAGATGAGGATGAGGATAGGATGGGATGGGATGGGATGGGATGGGATGGGTTGGGTTGGGTTGGGATGGGTTGGGTTGGGATGGGTTGGGTTGGGTTGGGTTGGGTTGGGTTGGGTTGGGATGGGATGAGATGAGATGAGATGAGATGGGATGGGACAGGATGGGATGGGATGGGATGGAGATGAGGATGAGGATAGGATGAGTTGGATGGGATGGGTTGAGATGGATTGGATTGGATGGGATGGAATGGGTTGGGTTAGGTTTAATGGGATGGGATGGGTTGGGTTGGGTTGGATGGGACAGGATGGGATGGGATGGAATGGGTTGTGTTGGGTTGGATGGGACAGGATGGGATGGGATGGGATGGGTTGGGTTGGGTTGAGTTGGGTTGGATGGGATGGGATGGGATGAGTTGAGTTGAGTTGAGTTGAGTTGAGTTGTATTGGATGGGATGGGATGGAATTGGTTGGGTTGAGTTGGATGGGATGGGTTGAGTTGAGTTGGGTTGTATGGGAATGATGGGATGGGACAGGATGAGGATGGAGATGAGCATGAGGATGGGATGAGATGAGTTAGGTTGGATGGGATGGGATGGGATGGGATGGGATGGGATGGGTTGGGTTGGATGGGATGGGATGGGTTGGATTGGATTGGGTTGGGTTGGATGGGATGGGTTGAGTTGGATGGGTTGGATGCGAATGATGGGATGGGATGGGTTGAGTTGGGTTGGATGAGATGGGATGGGATGGGTTGAGTTGGGTTGGATGGGATGGGATGGGTTGGATTGGATTGGGTTGGGATGGGTTGGATTGGATTGGGTTGGGTTGGATTGGATGGGATGGGATGGGTTGGATGGGAATGATGGGATGGGATGGGTTGAGTTGGGTTGGATGGGATGGGTTGGGTTGGATCGGATGGATGGAATGGGAGGGGATGGACCTCAAAGCCCTCCAGATCCACCTCATGCCATGGGATGGGACCATGAGATCGTGGAATCATGGAATGAGTTGGGTTGGAAGTGACCTCGAACCCCATCCAGATCCAACCTCTTCCCCATGGACACCTCCCACTGGCTCCATCTCTCCGCTCCCCACCCAACCCTCCCTGGAGCTCCTCCCCAGCCCCACGTCCCTCACGGAGGAGGAGGAGGAGGAGGAGGAGAGCCCGGCGGTTACCGATGGTTCCCTGGGAGCGGTTGGACCTCTGGATCATGATCTCCAGGTTGTGTTTGCCGATGGCCGCGTTCTGCAGAGCCCCCTGGGCCTCAAAGCTGGTCACCTCCCCGAACTCGGGGAGACGCCAGACGGTCTCCTGCTTCTCCAGGTCCACGTGGAAGACCTCGTCGGCGTTGAAGGCCTGTTGGTACTCGCCGGCCTCCTCCTGCCGCGAGGCCGTCTCCAGTCGCTGCTGGAACTCCGCTTGGTGGATGGTGTTCTCCACTGCCACGAGACCCCAGACCCGCATCACCCATGGATCTAGGTCTCCTGATCCCACCTCTGTCCCCAGATCCACATCACCCATGAATCCAGATCTCTCGGTCCTACCTCAACCCCTAGACCCACATCATCCATAGCTCCAGGTCTCCAGGTCACACCTGAGCCCTCAGACCCACATCACTCATGGATCCAGGTCTCCAGGTCCCATCTCTGTCCCTAGACCCACATCACTCATGGATCAAGGTCTTTGGGTCCCACCTTGGCCCCTAGACCCATGATGCCCATGGATCCATGTCCCATCTTGGCCCCAAGACCCACATCACCCATGGATCCAGATCCCTGGGTCCCACCTCAGCCCCCAGACCCACATCGCTCATGGATCCATGTCCCATCTTGGCCCCTAAACCCACAGAGTCCATAGCTCCAGGTCTCCAGGTCCCATCTTGACCCCCAGACCCACATCACCCATGGATCCATGTCCCATCTTGGCCCCTAGACCCACATCACCCATGGATCCAGGTCTCCAGGTCCCACCTTGGCCTCTACACCCACATCACTCATGGATTCAGGTCTCTGGGTCCCACCTCAGCCCCTAGACCCACATCACCCATGGATCCCTGTCCCATCTTGGCCTCTAGACCCACATCACTCATGGATCCAGGTCTCCGGGTCCCACCTTGACCCCCAGACCCACATCACCCATGGATTCATGTCCCATCTTGGCCTCTAGACCCACATCACCCATGGATCCAGGTCTCTGGGTCCCATCTTGGGCCCTAGACCCACATCACCCATAGCTCCAGGTCTCCAGGTCCCATCTTGGCCCTTAGACCCACCTCACTCACAGATCCAGGTCCCATCTTGGCCTCTAGACCCACATCACCCATGGATCCAGGTGTCTGGGTCCCACCTCAGCCTCCAGACCAACATCACCCATGGGGCCAAGTCTCTGGATCCCATCTTGGCCCCTAGACCCACATCATCTATGGATCCATGTCCCATCTTGGCCCCTAGACCCACAGTACCTATAGCTCCAGGTCTCTGGGTCCCACCTTGGCCTCTAGACCCACATCACCCTTGGATCCAGGTCTCTGGGTCCCACCTCAGTCCCTAGATCCACATCACTCATGGATCCAGGTCCCATCTTGGCCTCTAGACCCACATCACCCATGGATCCAGGTGTCTGGGTCCCATCTTGGGCCCTAGACCCACATCACCCATAGCTCCAGGTCTCTGGGTCCCACCTTGGCCCCTAGACCCATGGACCCATGTCCCACCTGAGCCCCTAGACCCACATCACCCACGGATCCATGTCCCATCTTGGCCCCTAGACCCACATCACCCATGGATCCAGGTCTCTGGGTCCCACCTCAGCCCCTAGACCCACATCACCCATGGATCCCTGTCCCATCTTGGCCTCTAGACCCACATCACTCACGGATCCAGGTCTCCGGGTCCCACCTCAGCCCCTAGACCCACATCACCCATGGATTCATGTCCCATCTTGGCCTCTAGACCCACATCACCCATGGATCCAGGTCTCTGGGTCCCATCTTGGGCCCTAGACCCACATCACCCATAGCTCCAGGTCTCCAGGTCCCATCTTGGCCCTTAGACCCACCTCACTCACAGATCCAGGTCCCATCTTGGCCTCTAGACCCACATCACCCATGGATCCAGGTGTCTGGGTCCCACCTCAGCCTCCAGACCAACATCACCCATGGCGCCAAGTCTCTGGATCCCATCTTGGCCCCTAGACCCACATCATCTATGGATCCATGTCCCATCTTGGCCCCTAGACCCACAGTACCTATAGCTCCAGGTCTCTGGGTCCCACCTTGGCCTCTAGACCCACATCACCCTTGGATCCAGGTCTCTGGGTCCCACCTCAGTCCCTAGACCCACATCACTCATGGATCCAGGTCCCATCTTGGCCTCTAGACCCACATCACCCATGGATCCAGGTGTCTGGGTCCCATCTTGGGCCCTAGACCCACATCACCCATAGCTCCAGGTCTCTGGGTCCCACCTTGGCCCCTAGACCCATGGACCCATGTCCTACCTGAGCCCCTAGACCCACATCACCCACGGATCCATGTCCCATCTTGGCCCCTAGACCCACATCACACATGGATCCAGGTCTCCGGGTCCCACCTCAGCCCCTAGACCCACATCACCCATGGATCCCTGTCCCATCTTGGCCTCTAGACCCACATCACTCACGGATCCAGGTCTCCGGGTCCCACCTTGACCCCCAGACCCACATCACCCATGGATTCATGTCCCATCTTGGCCTCTAGACCCACATCACCCATGGATCCATGTCCCATCTTGGCCCCTAGACCCACATCACACATGGATCCAGGTCTCCAGGGCCCACCTTGACCCCTAGACCCACATCACTCATGGATTCAGGTCTCTGGGTCCCACCTCAGCCCCCAGACCCACATCACCCATGGGTCCAGGTCTCATCTTGGCCCCTAGACCCACATCACTCACGGATCCAGGTCTCCAGGTCCCACCTCAGCCCCTAGACCCACATCACCCATGGATCCATGTCCCATCTTGGCCCCTAAACCCACATCACTCATGGATCCAGGTCTCCGGGTCCCACCTTGGCCCCCAGACCCACATCACCCATGGATCCATGTCCCATCTTGGCCCCTAAACCCACATCACTCATGGATCCAGGTCTCCGGGTCCAACCTTGACCCCCCAGACCCACATCACCCATGGATCCAAGGTCTCCAGACCTGACCTTTGCCCCCAGCCCCGCTACACCTGCCATCCCAAGACCCCCTTGCACCCGCTTGGCCCCGATCCCTGCTCCGACCTTTCAGGCCCCCCGAGCCCTGCAGGCTCAGCGCCAGCAGCAGCCCCAGCGCCAGGTCCCATCCTGCGTCCATCGCCTCAGTGTCGCGGTTCTGCGGGTTTGGGGGGTTCCCCCCCTCCTAAGCTATGGGGGGGGGGGGGGGGGGGGATGGGGTCCCCAAATTCTGGGCCAATGGCAAGAGAGGCCTGAGGGCGCCTCAGCTGTTCCCAGGCAGAGTTCTAACCCAGAGCACCCTGAGGAGCAGCTGGACGGACGGACGCACGCCCAGCACCTCTGCCTGGAGACCAGTGATGCTGCCCAACTGGTGCTGCTGACTGGGCCGCGCTGGGAGGGCCGGTTTGGCCACTGGGCAGCACTGGGAGGGAGATGGGGACACCAAGAGGGAGATGGGGACATTGAGAGGCACTGGGAGACATTGGGAGGGAGATGGGGACGCTGGGAAGAACTGGGAGGATGATGGGGACACTGGGAAGAACTGGGAGGATGATGGGGACACTGGGAGACACTGGAAAGGAAATGGAGGCACTGGGAGGGAGCTGGGAGAGAGATAGGGACGCTGGGAGGGATGTGGGGACACTGGGAGGCACTGGGAGGGAGATGGGGACACTGGGAGGGAGATGGGGACACTGGGAGGCACTGGGAGTGAGATAGGGACACTGGGAGGGAGATGGGAGACACTGGGAGGGAGCTGGGGACACTGGGAGGGAGCTAGGGACACTGGGAGGCACTGGGAGGGAGCTGGGGACACTGGAAGGCACTGGGAGGTAGATGGGGACACTGGGAGGCACTGGGAGGGAGCTAGGGACACTGGGAGGCACTGGGAGGGAGCTAGGGACACTGGGAGGCACTGGGATTCAGCTGGAGGATGGTCCCTCTCATCCAGTCCCTTGGTCCTTGGGAGCAGAGAGCAGAACCCACCTCTCCCCAACCTCCTCCCCTCCAGCTGCAGAGAGCACTGAGCTCTCCCCTCGGCTCCTCTTCTCCACACCAAAGCCCCTCAGGTCCCTCACACCCTTCCCGGCCTCTCCAGACCCTCCCAGCTCTGCTCCCTTCTCCACATGCTCTCCACACCCTCCAGGTCTCTCTTGGAACATTGGAATGGGTTGGGCTGGAAAAGTCCTTCCAGATCCAATCCAGCTCTTGAGCCAAGGTCACTCCCAAGCCATGTCCCTTCCCAGGGTCTCCATCCTCTTCTCCGCACGCGCTCCAGACCCTCCAGGTCCCTCTTGGAGCCCCAAAGTGACCCCAGGGTGGGAGCTGCGGCCTCCCCAGGGGACAATCCCAACCCTGTGCCTGCTGGACACCCCATGGTGACCCCAGCCAGGACACCGGTGGCCACCTGGGCCTCCTGGGCCACTGCTGGATCCTGTGGGTGTTGTCCAAGGTCTTTGGGGCAGAGATGGAGAGTGAGACTGAGGGAAGACGAGTGGGAGGGGAACTAACCAAAGGGTGTGGGATGGTTGGGACGGAGGAGGGAAGGGATGGACCAGAGGAGAAGGGATGGAGCACCAGCCCTGTCATCGTCACCAACAGCCCAACCAGGGCCCAGCACTAGCTCCAGCTTCATCCCCACAGCTCGGGGATGGCATCTGGATGGGCTTGGAGGTCCCTCCCAACCCAAACCCTTCCACGATTCCATCATCTCCGTCCCCATTGGCACCAGCAGCACCATGACGGCTACGACCATCATCTCCATCTCTGTCACTGGGAACGGTGCCATCCCCCTGGTCACTCTTGTCATGGGTGACCCCGAGAGTGGGATTGGGGACGTCTGAGGGAGTTTGTCAGCGACAGCAGAGAGTGTGGGAGGGTGGGAAGGGTGGGAGAAGGGCTGGATGGAGAGAGGAGGGATGGGATGAGAGGAGAGGGATGGAGCCAGAGGAGAAGGGCTGGATCCAGAGGGTGAGGAGGGGGCAGGTGGGGCAGGAGAAGCTCTCCAAGCTGGGGGCCAATGGCAGGAGAGCCCCGAGGGCGCCTCAGCTGTTCCCAGGCAGAGCCACCACCCAGAGCACCCTGAGGAGCAGCCGGACGGACGGACGCACGCCCAGCACCTCTGCCTGGAGACCAGTGATGCTGCCCAACTGGTGCTGTCCATTGGGCGTGACTGGGAGTGCCAGTTTGGGCAGTGGGCAGGACTGGGGCAGAGTGCGTCTGGCAGCATGGGGGCTGCTGGCGTGCTGGGAGCTGTGCTGGTGGCACTGGTGGCACTGGGAGCCCCCGGGGCTGTCGGCGAGGAGAGCCGAGGTGAGCTCAGCCCCACGGCCTGGGGAGGTGCTGGGGGAGAGGGGGTGGCCTGGGGAAAGGGGGTCCCCGGGGTAGGGGGGGAGGCTGGGGGAGGGATGGAGCTGGAGGGAGGGATGGAGAGAGGGGGAAGGGATGGAGAGAGGGGGAAGGGATGGAGAGAGAGGGAAGGGATGGAGAGAGAGGGAAGGGATGGATCCAAATGGAAGTGATGGATCTAGGGTGAAGAGTTGGAGCTGGAGGGAACTGATGGATCCAGATCAAAGTGATGGATGTAGGGGGAACAGATGGAGTTGGAGGTTAGAGATGAAGCCAGAGGGAAGGATTGATCCAGGGGGAAGGGATGGAGCTGGAGGGAAGAGTTGGAGCTGGAGCGATTTGATGGACTGAGAGGGAAGTGTTGGACCTGGAGGGAAGGGATGGAACCAGAGGGAAGGGATCGTCTAGAGGGAAGTGTTAGATGCAGAGAGAAGTGAAAGAGCCAGAGGGAAGGGATGGAGATAGGGGGAAGGGAAGGATCCAGGGGCCAAGGATGAAACTGGAGGAGAAGGAGGGGGCAGCTGGGGCAGGAGAAGCTCTCCAAGCTGGGGGCCAATGGCAGGAGAGCCCCGAGGGCGCCTCAGCTGTTCCCAGGCAGAGTTCTAACCCAGAGCACCCTGAGGAGCAGCCGGACGGACGGACGCACGCCCAGCACCTCTGCCTGGAGACCAGTGATGCTGCTGACGCAGCCGTGGAAGGGGTGGAACGAGAGGGAAGGGATGGATCCAGTGGGAGGTGGTGGATCCAGTGGGAGGTGGTGGATCCAGTGGGAGGTGGTGGATGCCCAGGGAAGGGATGGACTTGCTCAGGGACCCATGAGCATCCTCCCACCTGCCCCAGCGCTGGCAGCTGGAGGGGAAGGGGCAGCAGCTCCTCACCAGCTCTGCTCCAACAGCCTTCTTCCAGCTCCAGTTTAAAGGCGACTGCTACTTCACCAACGGCACCGAACACGTGAGGTTAGTGGTGAGATACATCTACAACCGGGAGCAGTATGTGCACTTCGACAGCGACGTGGGGGTCTTCGTGGCCGACAACACCCTGGGAGAGCCTTCAGCCAAATACTTCAACAGCAACAAGGAGTACCTGGAGTACACACGGGGAGCAGTGGACACGTTCTGCCGACACAACTACGAGGTGTGGACTCCTTTCGCTGTGGATCGTCTAGGTGAGCGCGTGGCAGCCCCTTGTGCGGGGGTCGGGCCCGAGCCAAGCCCCCGGGCGCAGGAGGGCAGCGCGTGTCCTTCCCCGAGGCCGCCAGCCCCACCACAGACCCCCAGGGCTCCTCCAGCCCCACTCCTGGCCCTGCACACACCCCGAGCTCCAACCCAAACCTCCTGGAGGGTCTCTGAGCTCCTTCCCGACGTCACCAAGATCCCCTTGAGGGTCCCCACGCCCTTCCCAACCTCACTATTCGATGCTCTCTCGCCCCTGGAGAGCTCCAGCTCCCCTTGAATGTCTCCAAGCTCCTTCCAAACCTCACCAGTCGATGCTTTCTCACCCCTGGAGAGCTCTGGTTGAGCTTGAGTGTCTCCAAGCTCCTTCCCAACCTCTCCACTCGATGCTTTCTCGCCCTTAGAGAGCTCCAGCTCTCCTCGAGGCTCACAAAGCTTCTTCCAATCCTCTCCAGTTGATGCTTTCTCACTCCTGGAGACCTCCAGCTCAACCTTCAGGCTCTTCAAGGCCCTTCCCAACCTCTCCCCTTGATGCTCTCTCACCCCAGGAGAGCTCCAGCTCCTCTTGAGTGTCCCCAAGGCCATTCCCAAGTGCACCAGTCCATGCTTTCTCGCCTCTGGAGAGCTCTGGCTGAGCTTGAGGGTCTCCAAGCTCCTTCCCAACCTCTCCCCTCGATGCTCTCTCGCCCCTGGAGAGCTCCAGCTCCCCTTGAGTGTCTCCAAGCTCCTTCCCAACCTCTCACTCAATGCTCTCTTTCCCCTGGAGAGCTTCAGCTGCCCTTTAAGGTCTCCAAGGCCATTCCCATCATCACCACTCAATGCTCTCTTACCCCTGGAGACCTCCAACTCCCCTTGAGCCTCTCCCAGCGCCTTCCCAACCTCTCCACTCAATGCTCTCTCACACATGGACAGCTCTGGTTGGGCTTGAGGGTCTCCAAGGCTCTTCCCAACCTCTCCACTCAATGCTTTCTCTTCCCTGGAGAGCTCCATCTCCTCCTGAGGTTCTCCAAGCTCCTTCCCAACCTCTCCACTCAATGCTTTCTCTTCCCTGGAGAGCTCCACCTCCTCCTGAGGTTCTCCAAGCTCCTTCCCAACCTCTCCACTCAATGCTTTCTCTTCCCTGGGGAGCTCCATCTCCTCCTGAGGTTCTCCAAGCTCCTTCCCAACCTCTCCCCTCGATGCTTTCTGGCCCCTGGAGAGCTCCAGCTCCCCTCGAGCCTCTCCAAGCTCCATCCCAACCTCTCCACCTGCTGCTTTCTCAGCCCTGGAGAGCTCGGGTTGAGCTCGAGGGTGTCCAAGCTGTCCCTGCTGGCGGCTGGGTGGCCCCTGGGCTGTGGGAGCCCCTGGGCAGCTCTCTGGCGCTCTCCCCCAGTGCAGCCCCAGGTGCACATCTACCCCGTGCAGTCGGGCTCCCTGCCCCAGCCCGACAGGCTGGTTTGTGCCGTGACGGATTTCTACCCCGCCGCCATCGAGGTGAAGTGGTTGAAGAACGGGCAGGAGGAGGTGGAGCGCGTGGTGTCCACGGACGTGCTGCAGAACGGAGACTGGACCTACCAGGTGCTGGTGATGCTGGAAAGCATCCCGCAGCGCGGGGAGACCTACACGTGCCAGGTGGAGCACGCCAGCCTGCAGCGCCCCGTCACCCAGGCGTGGGGTAAGAGCCTGGGCTGGGGGCAGGGGGAGTGGGCCCCCCCAGCCCTGAGCCCCTGCTCTCGCCCCCCCCGCAGAGCTGCAGGCGGACGGCGCCAGGAGCAAGATGCTGACGGGGGTGGGGGGCTTGGTGCTGGGCGTCGTCTTCCTGGCGCTGGGGCTCGGCCTCTACACCCGCACCAAGGTCAGTGGGTTGGGGGGACAAGGGATGGGGGGCAGTGGGGTTTGGGGGGTCAGTAGTGTTTAGGAGTCATTTCTCGGCCTCTACACCCGCACCAAGGTCAGTGCTTTAGGGGGACGAGGGGGGACAAGGGGGGGGCAGTGGGGTTTGGGGGTCAGTAGTGTTTAGGAGTCATTTCTCGGCCTCTACACCCGCAGCAAGGTCAGTGGGTTAGGGGGACAAGGGGGGGGACAGGGGATGGGGGGGCAGTGGGCTTGGGCGGGGGGGTTGGTGGTGTCATGGGTGTCTGGATGGGGTGTTGGGGGTTAGGGGAGGGCATTGGGGTCTGGGGGTTCTGGGGTTCAGTGGGGTCTTGGGGGTCATTGGGGTCTAAGGAGTCACTGGGTTCTAGGGTTCAATAGGGTCTGGGGGGTCATTGGTATCTGGGGCTACATAGGGGGTTTGGGGATCATTGGGGTCTGAGGGGGTCATTGGGGATTTGGGGGTCATTGGCTTTGGGAGGACATTGTGTTTGGGGAGGGTCATTGGGGTCTGGGGGTCATTGGGGTTTAGGGGGTGATTGGTGTATATGGGGTCATTGGGTTCTGGGGGCATCATGGGGATCTGGGGGGACTTGGGGTTCTGGGGGGTCAGTAAGGTCTAGGGGGGTCACTTGGCTCTGAGGGTCTGGGAGGTGACTGGGGTGTGGGGAGGAGCTGGTGTCTGGGGGGTCTTTGGGGTTTTGGGGGGACCTGGGGATGATTGGGATCTGTGGGGACCTGGTGAGTGCAGGTTCCATGGGGTTTGGTGGCACTTGGGCTCTGGGGTCCCTGTCCCCCTAACCTGGTCCCTTTTTCCCCCCCAGAGCTCCTGAGGGAAGCCCAGCTCCTGCGCAGCCGCTCCAGCGCCCTCCGTGCCCCCCAGCCCCCCGACCCCCCCCGCCTGCCCCACTGCGGGCTCCCCCCAGCCCCCCCCCTGCTGCCTCCATGCTTGATAAAGACTGAGAGCTGCACTGGGGGCTGCACTGCGACCCGGCTGGGGACACTGGGAGGCACTGGGAGGGAGATGGGGACACTGGGAGGTACTGGGAGGGAAGGCAGAGGGTTGATGGGGAGGACTGGGAGTTCTGGGATAGAGGTGGAGGGAGAGAAGGACCAGAGATGGAATAGGAGGGGGTGGGAGGGACTGGTGGGACTTGGATGGGAGAGGAAAGTACTGGGATGGAATCTAGGAAGAGAGGAGAGGAACTGGGAAGGACTGGAGCGGGAGAGGAGGGAGAGCAAAGTGGTCTGGGAAGGACTGGGAGGGGTTGGGGTGGAATGGGAAGCAGGGAAATGGAAGGAGAGACTGGGAAAACTGGACTGGGAGGGAAGGGGAAGGGCTGGGATGGATGGGGAGGGAACTGGGGAAACTGGTAGGGACTGGGAGAGAGGCAGGACTTGAGTGACTGGGATGGACTGAGGGAACTGGGAGGAAGTTAGAGGAACTAAGAAGGAATGGAAGGATTATGGTGGAAGAGGAAGGGACTGAGGGAACTGGGATGGAAGGGGAGAGACTGGGGAAACTGGAAAGGACTGGGAGAGACAAAGAAGACTTGAGGGACTGGGGGAACTGGGAGGGAAGGGGAGGAGACTGAAGGAACTGGGAGGGAAGGGGAGAAACTGGGGGAACTGGAAGGGACAAGGAAGACTTGAGAGATTGGGGGAACTGGGAGGGAAGGGGAGGAGACTGGAAGAACTGGGAAGGAAGAGGAGGAACAGAGGGAAGGGGAGAGACTGGGGGAACTGGAAGGAACTGGGAAGGAAGCGGAGAGACTGGGGGAAGGGAGAGGAGAGACTGGAGGAAGAGGAGAGACTGGAGGAACTGGAAGGGACTGGTCACGAACTGGGAAGGAACTGGTCAGGAAGAAGAGAGAATGGGGGAACTGGACAGGACTGGGAAGGGAGAGGAGAAACTGGAGGAACAGGAGAGACTGGATGAACTGGAAGGGACTGGGAGAGACAGGGAGGATGTGAGGGACTGGGGAAACTGGGAGGGACTGGGAAAGAAGGGGAGAGCCTGGGGGAACTGGTCAGGAACTGGTCAGGAAGGGGAAAGACTGGAGGAACTGGGATGAAATAAGAAACTGCAGTTCTGGGCTGGAAGGGGATGGATCTGGGCTGGAAAAGGAGGCGGAACTGGGGGAACTGGGCTGGAAAAGGAGGGACTGGAAGGGACTGGGAGAACTGGTCTGCCCCCCCGAGAGATCTCAGCTTGGCTCCAATAATATTTCCTTTATTTACACGTCCAAGACTGGGAAAAGGGTTTGGAATCTGCGAAGGGAGAAGGAGATGGAAACAACAGCTCCGAGAGGAGGAGGGGAAGGAGGAGAAGGAAGGGGGTGAAGGGAAAACCCAAACCGAACCGAGTAGAAAACAAACAAACAAACGAAAAAAAAAAAAAAAAATTAATTAATTATACAGTGAGAACGTAAAAAATGGGGCGTCCGCTCCCTCCCCCCTGCCCGCGGGAGCATGCGCCGAGCCGGCCCCGCAACGCTAATAAATTAATTAAGGAGCCCCCGGGGAGGGGCCCAGGGGGGAAGCGGGACCCCCACATCGGGAATTGCAGCTTCCAGGGGGGGAATGGGACCCCAAGAATGGGGATTGCGGCTTCCAGGGGGAAAATGGGACCCCCAGAGGGGCAAATGCGGCTTCCACGGGGGAGTCGGGACCCCCAGAGTGGGGATTGCAGCTTCCAAGGGGGATTGGGACCCTCTCTGAGGCAGGAATTGTGATGCCAAGGTGGGAGTCAAGGCCTGAACGTGGGAATTGAGGCCTGAATGTGAAAAATCAGGACCTGAACTTGGGAGTCGAGGCCCAAACTCGGGAATCAGGACCTGAACTCAGGAGTCAAGGTCTGAACTTAAAATCAAGGCCTCAGCTCAGGAATCAGGACCTTAACTTGGGAGTCGAGGTCTCAACATGGGAATCTGAACTCGGGAATCGAGGCCTGAACGTAGGAGTCAAGGCCCAAACTCGGGAATCAGGACCTGATCAGGAATCAAGGCCTTAACACGGGAATCACGACCTGAACTCAGGAATCAAGGCCTGAACTCGGGAATCAGGACCTGAAAGTGGGAGTCAAGGCCTCAACGTGGGAATCAGGACCTGAACTCAGGAATCAAGGCCTCAACACGGGAATCAGGACCTGAACTCGGGAGTCGAGGCCTGAACATGGGAACTGAGGCCTGAACATGGGAACTGAGGCCTCGACTTAGGAATCAGGACCTGAACTTGGGAGTTGAGGCCTGAACTCAGGAATCAAGACATGAACATGGGAATCAGGACCTGAACTTGGGAGTCGAGGCCTCAACTTGGGAATCAGGACCTGAACAATTGAGGCCTGAACTCAGGAGTCGGGACTTGAACTCGGGAGTCGAGGCCTGAATGTGGGAATCAGAACCTGAACTCGGGAGTCGAGGCCTGAACGTGGGAATCAGGACCTGAACATGGGAGTCAAGGCCTGAATGTGGGAACTGAAGCCGCTGGGGTAGGAATTCTCCACTCACACCCTCGGAATCACAAAGTCAAGTTGGGAATTGTGGGTTCTGGGACCTCCTTGGGGCAGGAGTTGCAACCCTCAAGGCCAGAATCGCAACTGGGAGGAGGACTATGAACCCTCTGGAGGTGGGATCGTGACTCCCAAGCTGGAATTTCGGCTTCCAAGAGGGGAGCTGTGACTCCCAAGGCAGAATATGAACCCCCCTCAAGGTCAGATTGCGACTTCCAAGGTGGAATTTCAGCTTCCAAGACAAATCTGTGACCCCCCCCCCAGTGAGAACTGCAAATCCAAGGGGGAATACAAACCCCCTCAAGGTCAGATCATGACTTCCAAGGTGGAATTTCAGCTTCCAAGATGGAATCTGCAACTCCCAAGGTGGAATTTCAGCTTCCAAGATGAAATCTGTGACCCTCAAAGCCGGAATCGCAACTCCAAGGTGGAATATGAACTCTCTCAAGCTCAGATGGTGACTTCCAACCTGGAATTTCAGCTTCCAAGATGGAATCCGTGACCCACAAGGCAAGAATCTCAACTCTGAGGGGAAATCCAAACCCTCTCGAGGTGAGATTGCGACTCCCAAGGTAGAATTTCAGCTTCCAAGATGGAATCTGCGACTCCCGAGGTGGAAATTTCAGCTTCCAAGATGGAATCTGCGACTCCCAAGGTGGAAATTTCAGCTTCCAAGATGGAACCTGTGACTCCCAAGGTAGGATTTCAGCTTCCAAGATGGAATCTGTGACTTTCAAAGCCGGAATCACAACTCCAAGGTGGAATCCAAACCCCCTCAAGGTCAGATCCCAACTCCCAAGGTGGAATTTCAGCTTCCAAGATGGAATCTGCGACCCCCAAAGCCAAAATCCCAACTCCAAGGTGGAAAACAAACCCCCTCAAGGTCATATTGCGACTTCCAAGCTGGAATCCATGACCTCCAAGGCCACAATCTCCACCTCAGGCCTCTCCACCCCCCTGGGGCCTTCCCCCTCCTTCTGCTTTTTAAAACATTTTTTTTTTTTTCCTTTTTTCTTTTTTTTTTGCCTCCCATTTTTTTAAAAACCCCAAAACTGGTTCTTTTTTTCCCCTTTTGGAAAATATCCCCCAAGTCAGAGAAAAAAAAAAAAACAAACCCTAAAACAACAAACAGTAAAACCTGCTGAGGGGGAAGAGAGAGAGAGAGAGAAGTAAAAGGGGGAGAGAGAGAGGGGGAGTTGGGGGATAACCCCCCCAAAGCCAGGACCCCCCCTTCCCCTTTAGGGTTGGAGCCGCTCGGGGCCTGTAAACATCGGGGGGTTCCCCCTGCGGGATCAGGGGCTCCCCCTGCCCCCCCAGGCTCTGCCTGCGGCGCGGAGGCCGCCCCCTTAGTCCGGTTCCTGGGGCCTGCGGAGCCGCCGCTTGCCGAACCTGCTCCGACTAGACGCACGATATCCCCTTCCCCGAGTCCGGAAGGTTCTCTCAATGGGCTCCTCCTCCTCCTCCTCTCTAGCCCGAGTCGGAGTCGCTGGTGTCCGAGGAGGAGGAGGAGGAGCTGGAGCTGGAGGAGTCCGAGCTGGAGCTGGAGGCGCTGAGGCGCGAGATGGCCACTTGCTGAGCCGACTCCGGCTTCTCGTTGGCTGCCAAGGGCACGGAGAAAGGATTAGGAGCGAGGAAAAGCAAGAACAGGCCTCGATCCGAACCCCGATCTGAACCCCAAACCGTAAGAGCGAGAAAAAGTGGGAACAGGCCCTGATCTGCACCCCGATCCGAACCAAAATCCACAGGAGTGAGGAAAAGTGGAAACAGGCCTTGATCTGCACCCTGATCTGAACCCTGATCCGTAGGAGTGAGGAAAAGCAGGAACACGCCTCGACCCACACAAGTGAGGAAATGTGGGAACAGGCCCCAGTCTGCACTCTGATCCAAACCAAGATCCACAGGAGTGAGGAAAGTGGGAACAGGCCTCAATCAGCACCCTGACCTGAACCCTGATTCGTAGGAGCAAGGAAAAGGGGGAACAGGCCTCGGTCCACACCCTGATCTGAACCAAAGGAGTTAGGAAACGTGGGAACAGGCCCTGATCTGCATCCCAATCCAAACCCTGATCCATAATAGGAGTGAGGAAAAGCGGGAACAGGCCCCAATCCAAACCCCAATCCACAGGAGTGAGGAAAAGTGTGAACAGGTCTCAATTCACACCCTGATCCGTAGGAGCAAGGAAAAGCAGGAATAGGCCCCAATCTGCACCCTGATCTGAACTAAGATCCATAGGAGTGAGGAAAAGTGGGAACAGGCCCCAGTCTGCGCCCTGATCCAAACCCTAATCCGTAGGAGTGAGGAAAAGCAGGAACAGGCCTCGATCCCCACCCCAATCCACACCCTGATCCCTACGAGTGAGGAAAAGCAGGAATAGGCCTCAATCTGCACCCTGATCTGAACCAAGATCCACAGGAGCGAGTAAAAGTGGGAACAGGCCTCGATCTACGCCCTGATCCAAACCCCGATCCATAGGAGTGAGGAAAAGTGGGAACAAGCTCCATTCCACACCCTGATCTGAACCAAAATCTGTAGGAGTGAGGAAAAGCAGAAACAGGCCTAGATCTGAACCCTGATCCATAGGAGTGAGGAAAAGTGGGAACAGGCCCCTGTCTGCACCCTGATCTGAACCAAGATCCATAGGAGTGAGGAAAAGTGGGAACAGGCCCCAATCCAAACCCCAATCCATAGGAGTGAGGAAAAGTGGGAACAGACCCTGATCCCCAGGAGTGAGGAAAGTGGGAAGAGGTCTCAACCCGCACCCTGTTCCATAGGAGTGAGCAAAAGCAGGAATAGGCCTCAATTCGCATCCTGGTCCGAACCAAGACCCATAGGAGTGAGGAAAATTGCAAACAGGCCTTGATCCGCACCCTGATCCAAACCAAAATGCACAGGATCTGTCACTCACCCTTCTTCGGAGGTTTCTTGGCGGAGTTGAGCTGCCCACTGACGTCCTGCAGCCGCTTCTCCAGCTCCCGCTTCTTCTCCAGCGCCAGCTCCTCTTTCGTCTTCCCCACCGGCTTCTTCATGGCTGCGAGAAAGGAAAAAGGCTCAATCAGAGCTTGGCCTCACCTCCACTGCTGCCCTGGAAGCTTCCGGAAGCGCCGCTTACTCTCACTGTAGGGCTTGCGCGGCTTCTTGCGGAGGCAGGAGAGGACGTAGCGCTCCAGCTCGCGCAGGGTGGAGGGTTTGAGGGTCTCGAAGTCGATCTCGATCTCCTCGGGGTTGGAGTCGCGCAGGGAGGGCTCCCGGGACTGGATGATGTGGACGACGCGGCCCAGCTTCTCGCCGGGCAGCTTGTTGATGTCCAGGCTCAGCTGCCGCTTCTCGTCGTAGGTCATGGGTTTGCTCTCCTCCTCCTCCTCCGAGTCGTAAAGGGTCGGCGGCACCGGCAGAGCCGCCTTCGCCGCCTTCTTGGAATTCCTGGTGGGGAAAAGAAACGTGGAAACGGCGTCAGGAGCGGCTGCTAAACCCAACATGGTGCTGGTGGTGCTAAGAGAGGGTTTGTCTCATTCCGATGGCTTCTTCATCCCCAAAAATCCAAAATCTGAAACCACACAAGCGGCTGCTAAACCCAACATGGCGCTGGTAGTGTTCAGAGAGGGTTTGGCCTGTTCTGATGGCTTCTTTGCCACCGAAAATCCAAAATCTGAAACCACATGAGCAGCTGCTAAGCCCAAGATGGCGCTGGTAGCACTCAGAGAGGGTTTGTCTCATTCCGATGGCTTCCTCGGCCCCAAATATCCAAAATCTGAAACCACACAAGCGGCTGCTAAACCCAACATGGCGCTGGTAGTGTTCAGAGAGGGTTTGGCCTGTTCCGATGGCTTCTTTGCCACCGAAAATCCAAAATCTGAAACCACACGAGCGGCTGCTAAGCCCAAGATGGCACTGGCGGCACTCAGAGAGGGTTTGGCCTGTTCCGATGGCTTTCTTGCCACCGAAAATCCAAAATCCAAAACCACGTGAGCAACATGATGAGCAGCTGCTAAGCCCAACATGGCACTGGTAGTGCTCAGAGAGGGTTTGGCCTGTTCCGATGGCTTTGTCGCCACCAAAAGTCCAAAATCTGAAACCACACGAGCGGCTGCTAAACCCAACATGGCACTGGTGGCACTTAGAGAGGGTTTGGCTTGTTTTGATGGCTTCCTCAGCCCCAAAAATCCAAAACTACGCAAGTGACATCACGAGTGGCTGCTCAGAGGGGGTTTGGCTTTCGAAATCCACGTCCCCGACTCACTTGGAGCTGCCTCCTCCTCCTCCTCCTCCTCCGCCGCCGCCTCCGGCTTTCTTGGCCTTGCGGAGCTGTGCCTGTCGCGCTCGGGCCTCGTCGTCGCCCCCTCGGCCTTTGTGCTTCTCCGACGACGACTTCTTCTTCTTCTTCTTCTCCCGCTTCTTCTTGGGTTTGGAGACGGGGCCCTGCGAGAGGGCAGCCAGCTGCTCGTGCACCGCCCGCAGCTGTGGGGGGAGACAGGGTCGGGGGGTGAGGTGGGGGGCGCCCGGGCTTGGGGACAAGTTGGGGACACGCGGCTCGGAGTTGGCTTCGGGCCCCTCACCTGCTCCTGCAGCTCCGCCAGGCGGTTGGCGCGTTCCTCCTCGGAGTCGGAGCTCTCCTCGCTCTCCGAGGAGCTCTCGCTGCTGCTCTCGTCGTCGTCCTCGTCCTCCTCCTCCTCCTCGTCGTCCTCGTCCTCCTCGCTGGACGAGTCCTCGGAGGAGGATTTGGAGAGGGCGCCAGCCAGCGGGGCCGACACCGAGGGGGCCCCCGAGTCCTGCGGCTCATCCGGCATCTTGGCGTAACTGAACTCAAACACGTCCTGAGGGAAAAAGACGGCCCGTGAGGGGCTAGTGGGAAGGGCGAGGGGGCTAGTGACAGGAGGGGTGAAGGAGCTGGCGAAGGGGAGGGCCGAGGGGGCCAGGGGGAAGGGCGAAGGGGCAAGCGAGGAGAAGGTGAAGGGGCTAGTGAGGAGAGGGCCGAGGGGCCAGTGGCAAGGGCAATGGGGCTAGCGAGGGGAGGGTCAAAGGGGCCAGTGGGAAGGGCAATGGGACTAGTGAGGAGAGGGTGAAGGGGCTAGTAAGAGGAGGGGTGAGGGAGTTGGTAAAGGGAGGGCCAAGGGGACCAGTGGGAAGGGCGAAGGGGCTAGTGAGGGGAGGGGTGAGGGGCTAGCAAGGAGAGGGTCAAGGGGCTAGTAAGAGGAGGGGTGAAGGGGCTAGTGAGGGAGAAGAGGCTAGTGAGGGGAAGGCTGAAGGGGCTAGTGACAGGAGGAGTGAAGGAGCTGGCAAAGAGAGGGCCGAAGGGCTAGTTCAAGGTGTGGCAAGGTGGCCAGTGAGGCAAGCAAGGAGGCCACTGAAAGCCATGGGGACTAGGCCAGCAGGGAAGGTGAGGGGACTAGTTCAAGGTGTGGCAAGCTGGCCAGTGAGGCCAGCAAGGGGCCCAGTACAAGCCATGGGTAGGTGGCCAGCAAAGAAGGTGAGGGGGTTAGCCCAAGATATGGCTAACTGGTCAGTGAGGCAAGCAAAGGGCCTACTACAAGACACGGGGAAGGGGCCAAGATGAAAGGCAAGCAGGATGGCTACTGAGCAGTGGGCAACATGGCCAGTGTGGGGAGGGAGGTGGCAAGGAGGGGTCAGTGGGGCGGTTAGTGTGGCCTGTGGGTGTGTGGCCACCAGTCCAAGCAGTGAGGGAGCCAGCAAGGGGGCAAGTGGAGACCACATGGGTGAGTAGGGAGTGATTGTGGGGCCTGGAGAGAGATCAGGTGAGGAGTGGGCCGGCAAGCGAGGAGGTTGGCTAGCTGACCTGCAGCTTGCGAGCCATGGCCACCACGTCGTGGTCGGGAGGGTTGTACTTGTAGCAGTTGGAGAACATCAACCGGACGTCGGCGGCAAACTCCTGCGCGTCGTGGTAGTCGCGGTTCTCCATCTTGCGCTGCAGGGGGAGAGGGGGAGCAGGGGGTCGGTCGGGGCCACCAACCCAGCAAGGTGGTGGCCACGTCCGTGAGTGTGAGGAAGGCAAACATGGGGTTTGTGTGGGATTCTCTGAGGCCTCAAGCGCTCCCTGAGCTAAAGGAGGAGCTCCTGGAGGGGTTTGAGGGTCTCCAGAGGGATCGGAACTGGTTGGATCCATGAGCTGAGAGCAACGGGATGAGGTTCAACCAGACACTTGGGGCACAACAACCCTGTGAAGATCCAGATGAGGGGAAAAGAGGTTGGAAAAGTGTCTCAGGGAGAAGGAGCTGAGGGGGTTGGTTGACCAGGAGGCCGAGGTGGCCAAGGGCATCTTGGCTTGGAGCAGCCACGGTGTGGCCAGCAGGGTCAGGGAGTTTCTTCTCCCTCTGGGGAGACCCAAACCTTGAATTTTGGATTCAGTTTGGGTCCAAGAAGGATGTTGAGGCTCTGGAGCAAGTTCAAAGAGCAACGAAGCTGGGGAAGGGGTTGGAGGCCACATCTGAGGGACCTGGGGATGGTTTCCCTTGGAGAAGAGGAGGCTGAGGGGAGACCTCATTGCTCTTTCCCTGAGAGGAGGTTGTGGAGAGGAAGGAGCTGGAATCTTCTCCCAAGGGACAGAGGACAATGGCCTCAAGCTCCACCAGGATGGACATGAGGGAAAAATTCTTCATGGAAGGATCGTTGGGAGCTGGAAGAGGGTTGAGTCTCCTTCCCTGGAGGTTGGACGAGGTGCTGAGGGACATGGGTTAGTGAGTGATGGGAAGGGTTGGACTCCATGATCCAATGGGTCTTCTCCAACCTGGTTGCTCTACGATAATCACTAATCCACGTCCCTCAGCACCTCGTCCACACCTCAAAACCCGAGTTGGTGGATGGAAGATGGTTTGAAGATAAAAGAGAGATTTAACTGAGAGATTAGAAAGGAAATCTCTGAGAGGACGTGAGGCCCTGGCCTGGGTTGTCCAGAGAAATCATGGAGTTGTCCAAGAGAAGGGCTGGATGGGGCCTGGAGCAACCGGATCCAACTCGACGGGCTCTGAGGTCCCTTCAACCCAAATTCTGTGATTCCATGAGAAGGAGAAGCCACCACAAGCCCTTCGGGGCTCCCACCTTGATGGTGCTGAGGTCCATGGGGTGCTTGATGATGTCGTGGTAGTCGTGCAGGCCCAGGGCGGAGGCGTCCACGGGCTTGTAGAAGGGCCAAGCGTAGGCCGCGTGCTTCTTGGAGAGCAGCTCCTTGAGGATCCCGTTGCAGTACTTGAGCTGCTCCGACAATTTGCCCTTCTTGGACGTCTGGTGCTGCTGCGAGTCCGGCAAGTCCTTGCGGGGAGGCTTGATGGGGCGGCCGCTCTCGCGCCGGGCGGGGATCTTGGCCGCCTTGGGCTCCAGCAGGGTGGCCGAGGGCGAGGACTCGCCGCTGGTGGCGATGATGGCCGTGGTGGTGGGGGTGGTGGTGTCCGCTTTCCGCTTCACGCCTTTCTTCTGCCGAGGGAAAGCGCTTGGCGTGAGGGACGGACACCACGAGGGAGACAGGCCCCACAGCCAGGCCTCTGCAGCCCCATGGGAACCAGGCCCCACAGCCAGCCCTCTCCAGCCCCACAGAATCCATCCCACATTCCAGTCCTTTCTCCAGTCCCACATCCAGCCTTCTCCAGCCCCACAGAAGGTGGCCCCGCATCCGGACCCACAGAATGCATCTCACACTCCAGCCCTCTCCAGCCCCACGGAATCCATCCCACACTCCAGCCTTGCACCCTAGGCCTCTCCAGCCCCATGGAAGCCAGGCCCACACTCCAGCCCCACATTCTGGCCCTTTCCAGCCCCACGGAAGCCAGGCCCACATCCAGCCCTGCACTCCAGGCCTACATTCTGAGCCTCTCCAGCCCCACAGAAACCATCCCACACTCCAGCCCCACATTCTGGTTCTCTCCAGCTCCATGGAAGCCAACCTTGCACTCCATCCCTCTCCAGCCCCACAGAATCATAGAATAACCAGGTTAGAAGGGACCCATCAGATCTTCTAGTCCAACCATTCCTATCAAACACTAACCCATGTCCCTCAGGACCTCATCCACCTGTCCCTTAAATACCTCCAGGAAAGGGGAATCAACCCCCTCCCTGGGCAGCCTATTTCAATGCCCAATGACCCTCTGTGAGAAAAACTTCCTCCTAATCTCTAGCCTAAATCTCCCCTGGTGGAGCTTGAGGCCATTCCCTCTTGTCCTGTCCCCTGTCCCTTGGGAGAAGAGCCCAGCTCCCTCCTCTCCACAACCTCCTTTTCAGGTAGTTGGAGAGAGTAATGAGGTCTCCTCTCAGCCTCCTCTTCTCCACAACCTCCTTTTCAGGTAGTTGGAGAGAGCAATGAGGTCTCCTCTCAGCCTCCTCTTCTCCATCCAGCCCTGCTCTCCAGGCCTCTCCAGCCCCACAGAATCCATCCCACATCCAGCCCCCTCCGGCCCCACGGTCACCATCCACCCCCCGGGTACCTTTGCCACAGGCTGTGTGGGTGCGGGCGCCGCCAGGACGGCCGGGGTGGTGGTGGCGGCGGCGGCAGCGGAGTGCAGCGACTTGAGGATGGGAGCGGAGATGACGGACGGGTGGGGAATGTTGACGATGGTGGTGGGGATGTCGGGGCTCGGGGCGAAGACGGTGGTGTGGGACACGGACGAGACCGCCGGCACTTGCTGAGCCGCCGTCAGCCCTGCCAGGAGCGCTGGGGCCACGAGACGAAGCCTTTGTTAGCGTCGAGGGGACAACCAGGCCCTTGATCCCTCCCTCCTCCACGAAAATCCCGGAAGCATCGTACCTGCCGCCCGCGACGCTCCCTTCTTGTGGCTGTTCTTGGCCACCGGCACCACGATCTCCTGCTCCTCGGGCGGCATCTGCGCTACCTTCTGCAGGAAAATCTTCTCCAGCGTCTGTGCCATCAACACGATGTCGTCCGTGGGCTGCGGGAAGGGGTCAGAAAGAGGGTCAGAAGCCATGCGGAAGGTTCTGGAAGAGCTCCCAGTGCCGCCACCGCCGCTTCTCACCTTGTTGTAGATGTAGCAGTTGGTGAACATGGTGTTGAAGTCCTGCATGCACTCAGCTGCTCCCCAGTAGTAGTTGTTCTCCAGGCGCCGCTTGATTGTCCCCATGTCCATCGGCTGCTTGATGATCTTGTGGTAATCCTGGTGGGGAAAAAACACACGGAAAACGCGGTCAGGGAGGGCTGGATGGTCACGATGTGTCCCCAAAAGCAGCGTCCCTGCTCCCACCATCGTTCGGCACACAGATTTCAGTGTGTCTGAGACACAGAATGATCCAGGCCTGGTTCGGGCAAGCCAAAGCTGGCACATGGCTCTGGGAAGCGGTTGCTCGAGGCCTGGAAGCTGGAGCCGAGCTCCGAGGCCTGGACACCCACATCCAAGCCGGAGCCGCACTCCGAGGCCTGACACACCCGCTCTGAGGCCTGACACCTGCATCTGAGCCGCAGCCGAGCTCCGAGTCCCCTGAAACACCTGCATCCAAGCCAGAGCTGTGCTCCGAGGCCTGGAACCTGCATCTGAGGCCTGACACACCTGCTCTGAGGCAGAGCCGAGCTCCGAGTCCCCTGACACAGCCGTATCAGAGCCACAGCTGTGCTCCGAGGCCTTGAACCTGCACCCGAGGCCTGACACACCTGCTCTGAGGCCTGGAGCCTGCATCCAAGGCCTGACACACCCGCAGACAAGACAGAGCCAAGCTCTGAGGCCTGACACCTGCTCCAAGGCCTGACACACCCACATCCAAGCCAGAGCCGCACTCCAAGGCCTGACACCTGCATCTGAGCTGGATTCCAAGGCCTGGAACCTGCATCCAGGGTCTGACACACCTGCATCCAAGCCAGAGCCACACTCCAAGGCCTGACACCTGCTCTGAGCTGGATTCCAAGGCCTGGAACCTGCATCTGAGTCCTGACACACCCACACTGGAGCCGGAGACAAGCTCCGAGGCCTGACACACCCACATCCAAGCAGGAGCCACTCTCCGAGGCCTCAGACCTGCATCCGAGCCAGATTCTGAGGCCTGGAACCTGCAGCTGAGGCCTGACACCCGCATCTGAGCTGGACTCGGAGGCCTGGAACCTGCAGATGAGGCCTGACACACCTGCAGCTGAGCCAGAGCTGTGCTCTGAGGCCTCAGACCTGCACTCTGAGGCCTGACACACTCGTATTGAAGCCAGAGCCACACTCCGAGGCCTGGAACCTGCATCTGAGCCAGAGCCAAGCTCCGGCAAACTCCAGGATGAACACAAACTTATCGAAACCCTCCGCATCCCACTTGCCCATTCACACAGCAGCTCTCGCTCCTCAGCCAAGCGCAGGCAGGGGGGTGGATGGAGACTCAGAAATCGCCTCCGGATCTGATCCCAAGATCCCCAAAGTGCCACCAAGTCACCCTCTGGGGCTCGGGGAGGGCTCTGGGGGCTCCTACGCTAGCGGGAGAGGCTGGATCCTCGGATCCGAGTGCCTGGAAGGCTCATGTGGCCTAGAGGGGATGAGGCCTGGGGTGAGGCTATGGCTAAGGGGGGGGAAGAGCAAAACCTTCTGTGGAAATTACCTCTGGGCTTTAACTCCTTGGGCGCCACAGGCCGTTTAAATGGGGGGTTTCTCAGGATGTCTTCTACAAACTCATGGATGGGAATCTGCAAAACGCATTCAGGGGACAAGAGATTAAGGAGGGGAAAGCGGCGGCAGCGGGAGCAGCTCCCGAGCCTCAGCCGAACCTTTTTGAGGGGACGTGGGGGACAAAACAGGGGCAGCAGCTGCTCTGAGGACACCTCAAGGGGGGATTTGGTGCTTTGGGAAAGGGCAGCGAAGCCCAAAGAGCTTGTTGTGGGAAGGGGATGGCACCAGGCCTGGTGCTCGGGGCTGGGAGGTCACGTTCCCACATGGAATTTGGGGGGATGGAGGCGCTAAGGACCCTCCTGCCTGCGCAGGGAGCGAGAGCGAAGGGTCACACACGCACACAAACGCTCATAGAGGCCGAACTGCGCGAGGCTGGTTACCGGCAGGCCCAGCTTGACGGCGTCGACCGGTTGGCGGAAGGGCCACGCGAACTGGTGCTTCCAGAGGGCCTTCATCACCACTTTGTGCAGGTACTGCAGCTGGTTGGTGACCCGTCCGGGCTTCTTGGGGTTGGAAACCTCCGGCGGAGGCGGATTGGCCTGCGGGGACGGCAGGGCCGGCACCGAGGAGGCCATGGTGGGGCTCTCGAAGCCCTCGTAGAGGAGCGAGGGTTTGCGGATCCGCTTGCCCGGGGTGGATTCCGTCGCCAGGCCCAGGAGGCCCGCGTTGCCCTCGCCCAGGAGCCTGCGAAAAGGGGACCAGAGACGGGATTTAGCCCAAAAAGTGAACTCTGAGGCCCCAAAAACTTGAGCCAGAGCACAGGATTCCCAGCAGGAACCTCTGGAAGGAGCCGAAGTGCTTGGATACGACGCAGCGGAAGGAGTAGAACCTGCTTCCAAGGGCCCCAAATTCAAGCTTCTCAAGGGTCCAAAAATTGAGGCTCTCAGAGAGCAAAAATCAGCTTTTCATGGTCTAAAAATCAGCTTTTCGTGGCCCCAAAAATCAGCTTCTAGCAACCCAAACCCAAGTCCCCTGAAGACCAAAAATCAGGTTTTTTAGGGCCCAAAATCAGCTTCTTGGAAACCAAAAATCAAGCCTCTTGGAGACCAAAAATGAGCTTTTTAGGGTCTCTTGGGGACCCAATATCAAGCCTCTTGGAGACCAAAAATCAGCCTTTTCAGAACCCAAAATCAAGCCTCTTGGAGACTAAATATCAGGTTTTTAGGGCCCAAAATCAGCTTCTCAGGGGCCTAAAATGGAGACTCTTGGAGACAAAAAAATCAAGCTTTTCGGGACCCCCAAATCAGCCTTTTTGGGACCCAAAACTCAGCCTTTTCAGGACCCAAAAATCGAGCCTCTCAGGGCCTCTTGGGGCCCCAAATCAGCTTTTTAGGGCGTAAAATTGAGCCTCTCAGGGCCCAAAATCAGCTTTTCAGGCCCCAAAAAAGCCGAGAATCAAGACTTTGAACCTCAAAGAAAATCACAAAAATCTCAATATTCTTAATAAAAAAAATATTAATTAAAAATTTAAAGTAAATCCAGAATTTTAAGCTTCTTAGAGCTGGAGGGAAGAGCCTGACCTTGACCTCTAAATGGAGGGTGAAGCTCCCCCTGACCTCAGGTGACCCCTGTAACTGTCCCAGACCCCCCAGTAACACCAGTGACACCAGTCACTGCCCCCCCCAGCTCCCAGTATTGGCTCCCAGTAACCCCTACATCACCTCCCAGTGACCCCAGTGCTCCCAGTGACCCTCCTGTCACCTCCCAGTCACCCCGTGTCCCCAGCCCCACTACTCCCAGTAACACCAGTGCCCTCCACGTCCCAGTAAGGCCCCAGTTAACCCAGTATGACATCCAGGTCACCTTCCAGTGATGCCAGAGCCCCCCCCCCCCCACCCAGTCAAAAAGCTCTCAATGACCCCAGTGTCGGCTCCCAGTACCCTCAGCCCCACGGCTTCCAGTGACACCAGTGACTCCAGCCCCTCAGCTCCCAGTGACACCAGTGTCACCTCCCAGTGTCCCCCAAGCCACAAATTCTAGTGACACCAGTGCCACCACAGAGCTCCCAGCAACACCAGTGCCACCTTCCAGTATCCCACAGCCCCCAGTGACACCAGTGCCACCCACCAGGACCTCCCAGTGACACTCTGCAGCTCCCAGTGACACCAGTGTTATCCCAGAGCTCCCAGTGACACGCCCCAGGGCTCCCAGTCGGCCCCATGTCACCTCCCAGTGTCCCCCAAGCCACAAATTCTAGTGACACCAGTGCCACCCCAGAGCTCCCAGTGACACCACAGCCGCCTCCCAGTCCTCCCAGCGATCCCAGTGGCCCCAGAGCCCCCAGTGACACTCCCCAGCTCCCAGAAACACCAGTACCATCTCAAAGCTCCCAGTGACACCAGTGCCTTCTCCCAGTGCCTCCCAGCTCCCAGTGACACCAGTGCCAGCTCCCAGTCAGCCCCACGTCACTTCCCAGTGTCCCCCAAGCCACAAATTCTAGTGACATCAGTACCACCCCAGAGCTCCCAGTGCCTCCTCCCAGTGCTCCTCAGCTCCCAGTGGCACCAGTGTCACTGTAGAGCTCCCAGTGACACCTTCCAGTATCCCGCAACCCCCAGTGACACCACTGCCAGCTCCCAGTGGCACCAGTGCCGCCCCCCAGGGGTCCTCAGCTCCCAGTGACACCAGTGTCACCCTAGAGCTCCCAGTGACACCGGTGCCACCCCAGAGCCCCCAGTGACACTCTGCAGCTCTCAGTAAGTGACACCAGTGCCTCGTCCCAGGGGTCCTCAGCAACCAGTGACACCAGTGCCTTTTCCCAGTGCCTCCCAGCTCCCAGTAGCACCAGTGCCACCAGTACCTCCTCCCAGTGCCCCCCAGCTCCCAGTGGCACCAGTGCCTCCTCCCAGGGACACCAGTGTCCCTCTAGAACTCCCAGTGCTCCTCAGCTCCCAGTGGCACCAGTGCCTTCTCCCAGCGACACGAGCACCTCCTCCCAGTGCCTCCCAGCTCCCAGTGGCACGAGTGACACCCCAGGGCTCCCAGTGACACCAGTGCCTGCTCCCAGTGGCACTCTAGAGCTCCCAGTGCCACCTCCCAGGGGTCCTCAGCTCCCAGTGGCCCCAGTACTGCCCCAGGGCTCCCAGTGACACCAGTGTCACTCTAGAGCTCCCAGTGCCCCCAGTGTCTCCTCCCAGTGCTCCCCAGCTCCCAGTGATACCAGTGCTGGCCCAGGACTCCCAGTGGCACAACTGCCCCTCTAGAGCTCCCACTGACACCAGTGCCTCCTCCCAGTGCTGCCCAAGGCTTCCAGTGACACTAGTATCACTCCAGACCTCCCAGTGGCACCAGTGCCTCCTCCCAGGGGTCCTCAGCTCCCAGTGGCACCAGTGTCCCTCTAGAGCTCCCAGTGACACCAGCACCTCCTCCCAGTGCCCCCCAGCTCCCAGTGACACCAGTGCCTTCTCCCAGTGCTCCCCAGGGCTCTCAGTGCCCCCAGCTCCCAGTGCCACCAGTGTCCCTCTAGAGCTCCCAGCGACACCAGTGTCTTCTCCCAGTTCCCCCCAGCTCCCAGTGGCACCGGTGCCACCAGTGACACCAGTGTCGCTCTAGAGCTCCCAGTGGCACCAGTGCCTCCTCCCAGTTCCCAGTGGCACCAGTACCACCAGCGTCCCTCTAGAGCTCCCAGTGACACCAGTACCACCTCAAAGCTCCCAGTGACACCAGTGCGTCCTCCCAGTGCTCCCCAGGGCTCCCAGAGGCATCAGTGACACCAGCGCCACCTCAGAGCTCCCAGTGCCACCAGTGCCTCCTCCCAGTGCTCCCCAGAGCTCCCAGTGAGACAGACTAGTGTCACCCTAGAGCTCCCAGTGACACCAGCGCCTCCTCCCAGTGCCCCCCAGCTCCCAGTGGCACCAGTGTCACTCCAGAGCTCCTAGTGGCACCACTGCCGCCCCAGTGCTCCCAGTAGCACCAGTGCCTTCTCCCAGTGCCCCCCAGCTCCCAGGGGAACCAGTGCCACCAGTGCCTCCTCCCAATACTCCCAGTGCCACCAGTGCCCTCCACCTCACAGTGGCACCAGTACACCCAGTGCCTCCTCCCAGTGCCTCCCAGGGGCACCAGTGACACCAGTGTCACTCTAGAGCTCCCAGTGACACCAGTGCCTCCTCCCAGGGGTGCTCAGCTCCCAGTGGTACCAGTGTCACCCCAGGGCTCCCGGTGCCACCAGGATGACTCTAGAGCACCCAGTGCCTCCTCCCAGTTCCTGGTGACACTAGTGCTGCCCCAGGGCTCCCAGTGCCACCAGTGCCTCCTCCCAGTGCTCCCAAGAGCTCCCAGTGACACCAGTGCCTTCTCCCAGTGCCCCCAGCTCCCAGTACTACCAGTGTCCCTCTAGAGCTCCCAGTGCCACCAGTGCCTCCTCCCAGTGCCTCCCAGCGGCACCAATGACACCAGTGTCACTCTAGAGCTCCCAGTGCCCCCAGTACCTCCTCCCAGTGCTCCCAAGGGCTCCCAGTGACACCAGTGCCGCCCTAGAGCTCCCAGTGGCAGTGACACCAGTGGTACCAGTGCCTCCTCCCAGTGCTCCCAGTGCCACCAGTGTCGCTCTACAGCTCCCAGTGACACCAGTGCCGCCCCAGAGCTCCCAGTGACACCAGTGCCTCCTCCCAGTGCTCCCAGTGGCACCAGTGTCACTCTAGAGCTCCCAGTGCCCCCAGTACCTCCTCCCAGGGCTCCCAGTGCCACCAGTGTCGCTCTACAGCTCCCAGTGCCAATGACACCAGTGCCCCCAGCGCCTCCTCCCAGTGCTCCCAAGGGCTCCCAGTGACACCAGTGCCGCCCCAGAGCTCCCAGTGACACCAGTGGTACCAGTGCCTCCTCCCAGTGCTCCCAGTGGCACCAGTGTCCCTCTAGAGCCCCCAGTGCCCCCAGTACCTCCTCCCAGTGCTCCCAAGGGCTCCCAGTGACACCAGTGCCGCCCCAGAGCTCCCAGTGGCAGTGACACCAGTGGTACCAGTGCCTCCTCCCAGTGCTCCCAGTGGCACCAATGTCCCTCTAGAGCTCCCAGTGCCCCCAGTACCTCCTCCCAGTGACACCAGTGCCGCCCCAGAGCTCCCAGCGACACCAGTGCCTCCTCCCAGTGCTCCCAGTGGCACCAGTGTCCCTCTAGAGCTCCCAGTGCCCCCAGTACCTCCTCCCAGTGCTCCCAAGGGCTCCCAGTGACACCAGTGCCGCCCCAGAGCTCCCAGTGACACCAGTGGTACCAGTACCTCCTCCCAGGGCTCCCAGTGCCACCAGTGTCGCTCTACAGCTCCCAGTGCCAATGACACCAGTGCCCCCAGCGCCTCCTCCCAGTGCTCCCAGTGACACCAGTGCCGCCCCAGAGCTCCCAGTGGCGGTGACACCAGTGCCCCCAGCGCATCACCTACTTGCTCTGGGGGTTGACGTTCTGCAGCATGGCGGTAGCTCCTCCTCGCTCGCCTCCCGGTGGTGGCGGCCGCCCTCCTCCTCCTCCTCCTCCTCCTCCTCCTCCTGCCGCCGCCTCCTCCCTCCAGGCGCCCCCCACCTTGCCCCCTCGGCCCCTTCTTCTTCTTCAGCGCATCCCGGGCCGAGGAGGAGGAGGAGGGGGGGGCAGAAGCAGCGGCCGGGCGCCCCCTCCCCTCAGCGGAGCAGCCTTCACATCAACGGCGGCCGAGAAAATGGCGGCGGATGAAGCGGGGAGGGAAGGGGGGGGTCCCCTTCTTCAGAGCCCCCGCGGGCCCCACAATCCTTTGCGACGCCGGCAATACCGCCCCGGCCGCCTCGCCGAGAGTCGGCCGCGTCCGGAGGGACCGAGAGAGAAGCGACGGGCGGCGATTCTCGAGGCGGATGACAGCGGATTGAGGAATCAGCGTCCGGGCTCCATCTTGGCTGCGCTGGGAAGAGGGAGGGCCAGAACGAGGCTCCCTTCGGCGCCGGCGGCCGCAGGCAGGGGTCGCTACGGAGGCCGAGCAGGGTCCAGCGGAGCCCGCCGGGAGATGGATGCGGATTGGGGCCGCCCCCCCCCCCGCCCAGCCCAGCCCTATAAAAGCCACCGGGCCCGACCCGCTCCGTCCCGCGTCCCAGCGAAATGGCGCCTCCCGGCCT
>JAUMJK010000890.1:0-281845 GCA_033558105.1 Coccyzus lansbergi
GGGCGCGGCCTAAATAGAGCCATAACCACGCGCTGGCTCCTCCCCTAGGGGCGCGTCCCTCCCTCTGCCGGCAGTTCCCGCCATGGCGCCTCCCGCTCTCCTCCTCCTGCTGCTGCTCCCAGCGCTTCTGCCTGGCGCCCGCGGGGGCCTGGGCGGCTACTTCGGCACCAAGTCCCGCTACGAGGAGGTGAACCCGCACCTGTGGCGGGACCCGCTGTCGCTGGGGCCGACGGCGCCGCCGCGGCCGCCGGCGTCGTGCCTGGCGCTGCAGCTGCGGGCGGTGGTGCGGCACGGCACGCGCTTCCCCACGGCCGGGCAGGTGCGGCGCCTGCGGCAGCTCCACGGCCGCCTCCGCCCGGCCTGCCCCGGCAACGCCGCCGCCGCCGCCCTGGCCGCCTGGCCCGTGGGCTACGAGGAGAGCCTGGACGGGCGGCTGGCGCCGCAGGGGCAGCGCGACATGGAGGGGCTGGCGCGTCGCCTCGCCGCCCGCTTCCCCGCGCTCTTCGCCGCCCGGCGCCGCCTGCGCCTCGCCAGCAGCTCCAAGCACCGCTGCCTGCAGAGCGGAGCCGCCTTCCGCCGCGGGCTCGGGCCTGACCTCGGCGGACACGGTGAGAGACCCACCCCGTTCCCTACCCGGGGGCATGAGGGACACCCAACCCTCCACCTTCCTCCTGCTCCCCCTCGCCCCCCCCACACCTTCCTCCTCCTCCTCCTCCTCGCCCCCCCCACACCTTCCTCCTCCTCCTCCTCCTCGCCCCCCCCACACCTTCCTCCTCCTCCTCCTCCTCCTCCTCGCCCCCCCCACACCTTCCTCCTCGTCCTCCTCGCCCCCCCCACACCTTCCTCCTCGTCCTCCTCGCCCCCCCCCGACACCTTCCTCCTCCTCCTCCTCGCCCCCCCCCGACACCTTCCTCCTCCTCCTCCTCGCCCCCCCCACACCTTCCTCCTCCTCCCCTACCTGCCTCCCCCACCTCAACCTGCCTCCCCCCACCCCCAACCTTCCTCCCTTCCTGGGGGGCTGAGGGACGACAACCCCCACCCCCTCAACCTTCCTCCCTTCCTCCCTCCCTCCCTGGAGCGCTGAGTGTTCTCCCACCACCACCTTCCTCCCTCTCCGGGGACCTGAGGGACACCCTCCCCCTGAAACCTTCATCCCCCCCCCGGGGGGCTCAGGGATATCTCCTTTCCCGGGGAGCTGAGGGACCTTGCTCCTTTCCTGAGGGGCTGAGGGACCCTCCCACCCCCCCCCCCACCCCCCCCCCCCAGCTCCTTTCCCGAGGGGCTGAGGGACCCTTCCTCACTCTCTGAGGGATCCCCCCATTCGCTCCCCAAGGGGCTGAGGATCCTCAGCTTCCCCCGTGGGGTAATGCCCCTTAATCCCTCACTCCCTTCCTTGCTCCCCAAGGGACCCCAGTGCTACCCGAGGGGCTGAGGGGCCCCTTGCTCCTTCCCCGAGGGGCTGAGGGATCTCAGTGCTCCCTGAGGGTCTGAGAGACCCCCCTGTTTGCTCCCCGAGGGGCTGAGGGATCCTCGCTCCTTTCCTGAGGGGCTGAGGGATCCTTCCTCGCTGCCCGAGGGACTGAGGTCCCCTGCTCCCCTCCACAGGGATCCTCCTCTCCCTTCCTTACTCCCTGAGGGGCTGAGGGACCCCCTCTCGCTCCATGGGGGATCCTTCCTTCCCTTCCTGAGGAGCTGAGGGGCCCTTCCTCGCTTCCTGAGAGGACTGAGGGATCTCAATGCTTCCAGAGGGTCTGAGAAACCCCCCCATTTGTTCCCCGAGGGGCTGAGGACCACCCACTGTCTCCCTGAGGGATGTGGGTGCATCCTCAGAGGGTTGAGGGATCCCTACACTGCTCTGAGGGTGAGGGAAGCTACAAGGCCAATCCTGTCCGTCCTGCATCTGAGAGGGACCCTGCACCCCATTTCCCTTCCCTGGGGACACTGCTGTGGTGGGAGGGCAGTCCCAACCAGGCCGCTAGGCCCCAGTACCCGTGGGGACAGCTCTGCTTCTCCCAGCTCCATCCCTAATGATGACCACCTTTGCTTTCAGAGGTGGAAGTTGAAGTCAACGATTCCTTGATGCGGTTTTTTGATCACTGCGCCAAGTTTGTGGCCTTGGTGGAAGAGAATGACGCGGCCATGTGCCAAGTGAATGCCTTCAAAGAGGGGCCGGAGATGAGGAAGGTCCTGGAGAAAGTCGCGAGTGCCTTGTGTTTGCCTGTGGAGGAGCTCAACGCAGGTAACCTGGTACAGGTGGCTTTGGCCCCAGGTCTGGTTGAGAAAAACTTCTGAAACAGAATCGTAGAATCACCAGATTGGGAAAGACCCATCGGATTGAGTCCAACTATTCCTATCAAATACTAAATCATGTCCCTCAGCACCTCATCCACTCATCCCTTAAACACCTCCTGTAAGGCCTGTTCTCCAGCCCCTTCACCAGCTTCATTGCTCTTCTCTGGACTTGGTCCAGAGCCTCAACATCCTTCTTGTGCTGAGGAGCCCACAACTGAACACAGGATTCGAGGAGCGGCCTCACCAGTGCTGAGTACAGAGGGAGAAGAACCTCCCTGGCCCTGTTGGTCACACCATTTCTGATCCAAGCCAAGATGCCATTGGCCTTCTTGGCCACCTGGGCACACTGCTGGCTCATGTTCAGTTGGCTGTCAACCAACACCCCCAGGTCCTTCTCCTCCAGGCAGTTTCCAGCCAGACTTCTCCCAATCTATAGCTGCTCAGGGTTGTTGTGCCCCAAGTGCAGGACCTGCCATTTGGCCTTGTTGAACCTCATCCCATTGGTCTCAGCCCGTGGATCCAGCCTGTTCAGATCCCTTTGGAGCCTCCCGACCCTCCAGCAGATCCAGACTGGATGTAGCTACACAGAGTAGGTGAAGTAAGCTATTAATTGGAGATGCAGTCTCTAATTAAATGCATGAGGCTGTGGATGTGTAGTGGTGGCAAGGAGTGCTTGTTAGCTGTTGATCAGAAGCAAAACACATTTGAAAACATCTCTGTAGAGAAAATGAGCGTTACCTTTGTTAGGTAAGATGTGGTATTTTAATTCTGCTCTGTTGAGCAGCTGTACCTTTGTAAAACCTGTTATGATTCAAGCTCTCAAATTGGGTCAGGAAAATGTGGACGAGTATGTCCGTGTTGTAAGTTTGCTTCTCTGGAAGAGATGTACCAAATAGGTGTGGCTGTTGGTTCCAGTGTGTCCATAAAGCTACAGTCTCAAAGTTGAAGCATGTTCTGTTGAAAACTGCTTATTTTTGGTGCTTGGCCTTTGGACTGGTGGTTATTTATTGGTTTATGTTGTTTGCATTGCTAAATTACAGTTAGATTTTGTTTTAAAGGGAAGTTGAGAGGCTGTTGCTGCTTATGGAGCAGTGGTTTATTTTTTCCTTGTTGACTGAATTTGTTGCAGATCTCGTTCAAGTGGCTTTTCTCACCTGCTCCTATGAGATGGCTATAAAAAACGTGACCTCCCCGTGGTGCTCACTCTTCAATGAAGAAGATGCTAAGGTAGGTGCTGAATGGCAGAGATTTTTAGAAGCCTTCAGAAGATGCCTTGGTGTTCAGATGTGACTCCTTGCACAGCCAGAAGTTGTTTTATGGCCCTTATTCTTCATTCACGTCTGAATTGCTGTTTTGGGCTCCAGAGGGCTCTGGGTCAGTGAAGCAGCAAGACTGAGACACTTTTTTTTTCATTCAAATTGAAATACTGGTGCAGTCTGGATTTGTCCCAGATAAAATGGTCTTTTGCTCTTGAGCTTAACTCTTCTATACTTTCTGTAATGTCAGAAAGGCTCTAGATAGCTTTGTTCTGTGTATGATAAATATACGATAAAAAGCCTGGATTCCAGAGGACTTCAAATGAGGTCTTTCAGGTCCTCTAAGACTCTTTTTACATGATTTAGAGTCTGTCCCATTTCTAACTGACACCTGTTAGTAACCCTAGTAGAACCCAGATAAATGAGAATCATAGAACAACCAGGTTGGAAGAGACTCACTGGATCATCGAGTCCAACCATTCCCACCAATCTCTAAACCATGTCCCTCAGCACCTCATCCACCCACACCTTAAACACCTCCAGGGAAGGTGAATCAACCACCTCCCTGGGCAGCCTGTTCCAGTGCCCAGTGACCCTTACTGTGAAAATTTTTTTCGTGATGTCCAGCCTGAACCTCCCCTGGTGGAGCTTGAGGCCATTCCCTCTTGTCCTGTCCTGTATCACTAGGGAGAAGAGCCCAGCTCCCTGCTCTCTATAACCTCCTCTCAGGTAGCTGTAGAGAGCAATGAGGTGTCCCCTCAGCCTCCTCTTCTCTAGGCTAAACACCCCCAGCTCTCTCAGCCATTCCTCATAAGGCCTGTTCTCCAGCCCCTTCACCAGCTTTGTTGCTCTTCTCTGGACTCACTCCAGATCATCAACATCCTTCTTGTGCTGAGGGGCCCAGAACACAGTTGGTTTCTGCTTTCAAAAGGTACTTGGTGAACCCTTTGAAGGGATCGAGAGAGGGGGATTAAGAGTGATGGTGTTTATTCTGCACTCCAAGACATGTTCTGTGAGGACCCCTGAGGTGCTTAAGGAGACTTGGCACGACTGGGGAGGAGGGGAGGCCTCTGCGAGGGTGGCTGCTTAGCCAGAGGATAAGCAGTGGAGTTGGGAGCAAATGCTCTCCTCTCGGAGAGGAGGAGGGTCAGCGTGGACTTCTGCTGAGGCCTGTGCTGCTCAGTGGAGTTTATTTATAACTTGATAGCGACAGGGCAAAGCTTCCTGATTATGTACTTGGTATAGTAAAAGTGCAGGGTGCTGGAGAGGCTTTGCAGAGGGGCCCCGTGAGGGTGGGTGACGCAGCAGCGCGGTGGCAGATGGTGCTCACTGCCAAGTGAGGCATGTGGGGTGAGAAGCTGAAACCTCATCCCAGAGGTGATGGTCTCTCAGATCTGTTGCGCCCCTGAGGAGTGAAATTGTGGTGGTTCTAGATCCACGAAAATGGATCAGCTCAGCTACGGTAAAAAATAACGAACAAAATAAAAACAGAACAACTTTAATGCCAGGGGCTCTTACAGAAGGAAAAGAGAACAAGGAGAGCATCACGTGCCCTTATGTAAATCCAAGGCACAGTTCTGTCTCTTTGAGATGTGCTTGAATCTCAAAGAAGATTAGAATGTAAAAACAGACGCGTGAAGTTAAAAGGAATGGGATTGTTTTCATCTGAAGAATGATTGACAAAGCTAAGGATCTTTGAACTTTGTCAGGCAGAATTAGAAATGCTCAAAAATTGGTAGGTGATGATTATCGTGCTACATGCAGTACCTAATGGCACCAAATGAAGCTGGCAGCAGGCAGGTTCACAACAAAGGGGTTTTATGCAGCACGTAGACGAACCAGAATATACTATTAAGGCAAGAACTTGATATGTTCAGAGGAGAGTTTGGGTTATTGTGGGAGAAAATCTACTCGAGTGTATTAAATTCACAGAAAAGCACCTTAGGGTGCAAAGTCCTGAACTGAAAAATCACTGGAGTGTTTGGGAAGTGTCCCTGCTGCCTTCCCCAGATCTGATTAGGGGATAGGGGCACAACAACCCTATGCAGAGCTACAGACTGGAAGAAGTCTGTCTAGAAAACTGCCAGGAGGAGAGGGACCTGGGGGTGTTGGTCAACAGCCAACTGAACATGAGCCAGCAGTGTGCCTAGGTGGCCAAGAAGGCCAGTGGCATCCTGGCTTGGATCAGAAACGGTGTGACCAGCAGGGCTAGGGAGGTTCTTCTCCCTCTGTACTCAGCACTGGTGAGGCCGCTCCTTGAATCCTGTGTTCAGTTGTGGGCCCCTCACCACAGGAAGGATGTTGAGGCTCTGGAGTGAGTCCAGAGAAGAGCAACAAAGCTGGTGAAGGGGCTGGAGAACAGGCCTTATGAGGAAGGGCTGAGAGAGCTGGGGGTGTTTATCCTGGAGAAGAGGAGGCTGAGGGGAGATCTCATTGCTCTCTACAACTCCCTGAAAGGAGGTTGTGGAGAGGAGTGAGCTGGGCTCTTCTCCCAAGTGACAGGGGACAGGACAAGAGGGAATGGCCTCAAGCTTCACCAGGGGAGATTTAGGCTAGACATTAGGAGGAAGTTTTTCACAGAAAGTGTCATTGGTCACTGTCAGAGGCTACCCAGGGAGGTGGTTGATTCCCCTTCCCTGGAGGTGTTTAAGGCACAGGTAGATGAGGTGCTGAGGGACATGGTTTAGTGTTTGATAGGAATGGTTGGACTCGATGATCCGATGGGTCTCTTCCAACCTGGTGATTCTATGATTATGAGCGTGACTGGAGACGAGATTCTGAATTTGGTGGCTTCTCAGTCTTATTGTATGTCTGGTTTTATGCTGAAACAGCAGTTTGAATGAGAATCTTGATGTTTGTTTTTTTTTAGTCTGTGCCGAAAAGTTATTGTTTTCTCGTTGTGGGTGGTAGCATCATTGCTCCTGGTCGTGTGGATTTTATTTTCCCCTCAGTGCAGGAGTAAAGCTTGTGAATTCTTGGGCATTGGAATAGGCTGCCCAGGGAGGTGGTTGATTCACCTTCCCTGGAGGTATTTAAGGGATGGGTGGATGAGGTCTTGAGGGACTTGGTTTAGTGTTTGACAGGAATGGTTGGACTAGAAGATCCGATGGGTCCCTTCCAACCTGGTTGTTCTATGATTCTGTGATTTAGGTACTGGAATACCTGAACGACCTGAAGCAATACTGGAAGAGAGGATATGGCTACGACATCAACAGCCGCTCCAGCTGCATTTTATTCCAGGATATCTTCCAGCATTTGGACAAAGCGGTGGAAGAGAGCAAAAGGTAAATAAAAAGGCTTTTGTGCTTTGGCTACGAGCTTTCTGTGGTCCATTCCAAGATGGATATAAAGCGAATAGAAGTTACGTACTTTGAAACATAACAATGTTAGGTCAGTTTGAATGAGGAGTATTTTAATAGCAGTATTTTAATAGATAGGAATGGTTGGACTAGAAGATCCGATGGGTCCCTTCCAACATGGTTGTTCTGTGATTCTGTAATAGAGACAGTAACTTTTTTAATAGAGCAAAACTACTGTAACAAGTATATATATATTTTTTTTTATTCCAACAATGCTCTTGTGCCCAGCTAATGTTTTTCCATCTTTTAACTCACAGCCCTTCAGGGGTAGTCAGCTGCTCTTTCTGTTAAGTGTTCTCTTCCTGCAGTTTTTATAAGAAGCCATTGAGTTAAAACAATGAACTTTTTGCTTAACGTGTCCTTGTTTAAAATAATTTGCAGTGAGTGTGGAAGTCTGGATGGAAAATATCTGCGTAATGCATTGAGTTATCTGGTTACTAAAGAACTTTCTTTGTGTGTTTGATTAGAGTCTCTTGTGTTATTAAAACTTTCTGTTCATATTAGACGTTTTGAGATGTAACTATGGTAACACAATTATTACCTATCTGTCCAAATATTAAAGGGACTCTAGGCCAGAACAGAGTATTACAGGATCCAAGAGGCCACAGCTGTAAGAGCAAACCAGTCTGGTAACAAACTGCTTTGCTGCTCTAGGGGAGAGTGTTATGCTTGGTGCCCTGAAAGAAGAGGAAAAAGGTGCTTCTGTCCTGAAGTTGTTGCAAATTGGACATTGGAATAGGCTGCCCAGGGAGGTGGTTGATTCACCTTCCCTGGAGGTGTTTAAAGGCACAGGTAGATGAGGTCTTGAGGGACATGGGTTAGTGTTTGATAGGAATGGTTGGACTAGAAGATCTGATGGGTCCCTTCCAACCTGGTGATTCTATGAAATGCCTTGATTTGCTGCATGAACGTGAAGTCAATAGTTTCACTGGCCAGTCTGAGAACTCTCTCTAGGGTGTTTGCTTTCTCATCCTTATTTTTCTGTAGTTTGGCAATAACACTGTAGTTGTAGGAAGGTACTAGGCCTTACAAGTGACTGTTAGTAGACTTGAAGAGGCAGTAACTGAGCTCTTCAAAGGATGATGGTCTGATAGTTGCTTCTCTTCACCTGTTGCCATGATTTGACAACAATCATTTTGTGTCAGTGGAAGACAATAGCCGCAGTATTCCATCTGCTGAGTGGTAGTGTTGTGGATATAACCTTACCTGTACTCTCCTAAAAATTAGAGCTGTTTTTCCGCAGTCATAGAATCATAGAACAACCAGGTTGGAAGGGACCCATCGGATCTTCTAGTCCAACCATTCCTATCAAAATTCCTATCGTTTACTCCTGTGAGCTGGTACCAGTCAGCAGTCATCGTTCAGTATCTGTTTGGTGTTGATCTTGTCTTGCATGAGTTGATATGATAAGGGAGATGTTAAATAGGAATGAAGCTGTTGTGGCATGGAGAGAACAAAGGCTTCAATTTGAGGCTGGGATGTTTGCGTCAGAGTTACTAGCGTTTCCTTTTGTGTACTGCTGATCTCTTTTTTTTTTTTTTCTGGGAGCTGCTTTAGGCTTAAATGCAGCGAGAATGAATGATGTAAGTTATTGTGTGCACTTTCCTCATGGAAACTGAGCAATTATAAATTCATAGTCTAGTGACCAGCTGTATGAATTAATACTTTAGCAGGTAAGTGTGGAAATCGTAGAATCATATCATAGAACAACCAGGTTGGAAGAGACCCATCGGATCATCAACTCCAACCATTCCCATCAAACACTAAACCATGTCCCTCAGCACCTCGTCCAACCTTCCCTTAAACACCTCCAGGGAAGGTGAATCAACCACCTCCCTGGGCAGCCTATTCCAATGCCCAATGACCCTTTCCATGAAAAACTTCCTCCTAATCTCTAGCCTGAATCTCCCCTGGCAGAGCTTGAGGCCATTCTCTCTTGTCCTGTCCCCTGTCATTTGGGAGGAGAGCCCAGCTCCCTCTTCTCTACAACCTCCTTTCAGGTAGTTGTAGAGAGTAATGAGGTCTCCCCTCAGCCTCCTCTTCTTTAGGATAAACACCCCCAGGTCTCTCAGACACTCATCATAGGGCCTGTTCTCCAGACCCTTCACCAACCTTGTTGCTCTTCTCTGGACTCACTCCAGAGCCTCAACATCCTTCTTGTGCTGAGGGGCCCACAACTGAACACAGGATTCAAGGAGCGGTCTCACCAGTGCTGAGTCCAGAGGGAGAATTACCTCCCTGGCCCTGCTGGTCACACTGTTTCTGATCCAAGCCAAGATGCCATTGGCCTTTTTCGCCACCTGGGCCACTGCTGGCTCATGTTCAGTCGGCTGTCAACCAACACCCCCAGGTCCCTCTCCTCCTGGCAGTTTTCCAGCCGGACTTCTCCCAGTCTGTAGCTCTGCATAGGGTTGTTGTGCCTCAAGTGCAGGACCCGGCATTTGGCCGTGTTAAACCTCATGATCAGGACCCTGAAAATCTTGCGAAGTTCAAAGCCGAGTGAACTGAGCTCTTTAATCTGCATTGTACTACATGGGAACTGAAAACTTCTGAAGCGCATTGCCTCGTGCCAGAGGAACGTGTTGCTCCATGCTGTGACATAAGGTGGCACTCTTAAAGCAGTGAAGACTTGAGTATAATCTGAATTGAGTAACCCGCTGCACTTGAGAGTATGTGGAAATGCACCACCGCCCTCGTGTTGGAGCAGCTTGTATCTCTTGTGATCTGGAGAGCGGATGTGAAGCTAATGGTTTTTCAATCCCGGGAGAGAGGCTTATCCCAGGTCCCCTGGCAATTTGAGAGTTGAGCTGCAAACAAGAATCCATGCAAACAAAATATGCCTGCGTTAACTGTCAAAAGTGTTTGGTTGTGCCTGTGTGTGCATGAATCACGGAATCACAGAACAACCAGGTTGGAAGGGACCCATCGGATCTTCTAGTCCAACCATAACCATCCAACCATGTCCTTTTTTTAACCATTAGGGGTATTGTGCAGCTTCAAGGAAGTAAGCTAAATACTTTTGTCACAGTTCATTCCTTGGAAAATTATAGAATCATAGAACAATCAAACTGGAAGAGACCCACCGGATCATCGAGTCCAACCATTTCTATCAAACATCAAAGCACATCCCTCAGGACCTCATCTGCCTGTGCCTTAAACACCTCCAGGGAAGATGAATCAACCACCTCCCTGGGCAGCCTATTCCAATGCCCAATGACCCTCTGGGTGAAAAACTTCCTCCTAATCTCTAGCCTAAACCTCCCCTGGCAGAGCTTGAGGCCATCCCTTCTTGTCCTGTCCCTTGGGAGAAGAGCCCAGCTCCCTCCTCTCCACCACCTCCTTTCAGGTAGTTGTAGAGAGTAATGAGACCTCCCCTCAGCCTTCTCTTCTCCAGGCTAAACACCCCCAGCTCTCTCAGCCCTTCCTCATAAGGAACCTTAATAATGAACCTCATAAGGAACCTTTGTGATGCTATAATGCCTTTTAGTGGAATGATGTTTCAGTTTAGCAGTGTCTAATGTTGATTGTGTCTGGCCATTTGCCTTAAATGTTAAGAAAAACAAATTTATTTTGAGTATTGTCTTTACTCCAAGTTCTTTTTTCTGGAGGCCTCAAATGGGCCACCCAAAAGCAGCCAGGGGAACATTTCTGTTCCAGCAAGAGGCTGAGGGTTCTGTATTATCTGTTCCGCTTCAGGCTTGGTAGTGGTAAGGAGTGTTGGCAACGGTGCATTTTGCAGCGTACTTCAAGTGTTTCTATTCAATAGCTTTGACCTATATTCATTCCCAGTTATAACGGATTTAAAAAGAGAAACCTTGCTTTTCTTGTAGCGCTGTTTCTTCCATGAAGTGTTTCTTGACCTTGCAATCCAACTGCTCACTGAACTTTGTTGCCTTATTAGCTGCTTAGATAAAGCTCGCGTTCATTTCTTCTGAGGAAAATGCCTTCTGCTGTTTAGCCTCTCCTTAAGAAAACGATGAGGGTGCTGGTAAATGCCTTTGGCTAGTTAGTCACAACTTCATAGAATCATAGAACAACCAGGTGGGAAGAGACCCACCGGATCATTGAGTCCAACCATTCCTATCAAACCCTAACCCGTGTCCCTCAGCACCTCGTCCACCCGTCCCTTAAACACCTCCAGGGAAGGTGACTCAACCCTCTCCCTGGACTGAATGTAGTTCAAGATGAAGCGAAGGTTATCTTAGTAGCTATACCAGGCTAAACCGTAACTTAAAGAGCATGATTTGCCAATTTATTGGTAGCTTTTATTGTTTGGTGTAATTGAGTTGCCTCTGTGCAGGTCAGTTGACAGCAGAATTGATAACCTTTCTGTAGCAATTTGCTACTGTGCCCTAATCACTCCTTTCCACACTATGACTCAGTACAAAAGAACTCAATATGTGATCTAAAAACAATTAACTGTTGAAAGCTACCTTTTATAGCACTTACAGAGGGAACGGAGCAAAAAGCTTCCATATATGCAGTAGGAATGATCTGATAGGATTAAAAATTTGATAGGAACGGTTGGACTCGATGATCCGGTGGGTCTCTTCCAACCTGGTTGTTCTAAGATTCTATGAAATCATGACCATGTCATGAATAAATGTCATTTTATGATTCTAAAACAAAACAAACCTCTTGCTCAGCTCCAAATTGTTCAATCGCTCGTTTTAATAAAATGTCTTGGTTGCTGCTGCGATTCTGCTTTGCGGAGTGCAGGTTCTTGTCTCTCTGGGTGCATTGTTCTCCACAACTACCTGAAAGGAGGTTGTGGAGAGGAGGGAGCTGGGCTCTTCTCCCAAGTGACAGGGGACAGGACAAGAGGGAATGGCCTCAAGCTCCGCCAGGGGAGGTTCAGGCTGGACATTAGGAAAAAAATTTTCACAGAAAGGGTCATTGGACATTGGAACAGGCTGCCCAGGGATGGGGTTGATTCACCTTCCCTGGAGGTGTTTAAGGGACAAGTGGACAAGGTGCTGAGAGACATGGTTTAGTGTTTGATGGGAATGGTTGGACTCGATGATCCGGTGGGTCTTTTCCAACCTGGTTGTTCTATGATTCTATAACGAGCAGGTTCAGGGTGCCATGTGTTGTGTGCCTTTGCTGGCTTGGGTAGCCCTGAGGACCTCTGTGAATGCATCTCTTTATCCATCCGCCTAGAACTAGGTGCTTGAAGTGTTGCTTGCACCTTTCAAGCCTCCCAGAGCATACTTAATCTCACATTAATTACCTCATGTTTGCTTAGTCAGGATTGCTCCTAAAAGATAGCTCAGCAACTTTTGTGGAGTCATATCCTTTTATCTAAGGAATTAAAAAAAACAAGGAAGATGATACCAAGGTAGCTTAACCCACAAATCAACTGGTCCAACCAGTATTCACCCTGGGCAGGAAGGATTTGACAAGTGGCCTGACCCTCTTGATTTGGTTTTGACTCCTCACGACGGTTCAACGTTTAGCATCCATGTGCTGATGCTGCAGTAATGCATTTAATCTCCGAGGTCCGTGAGAATGCGAGAGGTGGGTTCGTTCTGAAAAGAGTCTCTGAAACTGAAGAAGCCCTGAAGTGAAATGCAGTGAAGCCTAGTTAGCTTGGAGTGGTTAACTCTTGCAGGACTAGGTAAGAGCTGTAGCCTTTTGTCGGGATTTTAAGCGAGTTGTGTGTAGTCTTGTGAGCTTTTGAGGTTTGCCTTTAGCAAGCTCATGCACGTGCTTGCCAGAAAAGAACAACATTTCTATCTTGTCGGTGTTTGTGGTGGCATTTTGTTGTGTTGGTGCTGATTGTGGAAATGAATGACCACAGTTCTCTGTGGACATTATGACATGAGGACTTAAAACTCTGTGGTGAATTTACTTCCTCTCATTCTTCCCACTAAGCGACAAAACTCGAGCATTTCTGCCACTGCATTCCCTGATATCTGCTGCTTCCTTGTGTAGAACTAGTGTTCCTCCAGCTGGTTTTTCCAGGAATTAAATCACATGGGAAGGTGGAAGGGGTGGGGATTTCATCCTGTAGCTGAAAGTAGAGATTTTTGAGCCTTTTGTTCTTGCTTTCACATTAAGGAGAAAAATGACACTGTGGTCTAAGCTTGCTTGTTTAGCAGTTGTGAAGTTTTACCTTCTTGGAATTTGTGGGGGGGATTTCTGTGAGGCTTGAGGGCTACCTAGTTAAGCTTTGCTGTAGGAGATATTTCTTATCCCAGTGTCTTCTGGGGTTTGGGTTATCACTAGCTGAAAGTCTCATTGCTACTTAGGAACTAAATTTTGCTCCTAGGTTTGCTCCTAGGTTTGCTCCTAGGTTTGCTCCTAGGTTTGCTCCTAGGTTTGCTCCTAGGTTTGCTCCTAGGTTTGCTCCTAGGTTTGCTCCTAGGTTTGCTCCTAGGTTTGCTCCTAGGTTTGCTCCTAGGTTTGCTCCTAGGTTTGCTCCTAGGTTTGCTCCTAGGTTTGCTCCTAGGTTTGCTCCTAGGTTTGCTCCTAGGTTTGCTCCTAGGTTTGCTCCTAGGTTTGCTCCTAGGTTTGCTCCTAGGTTTGCTCCTAGGTTTGCTCCTAGGTTTGCTCCTAGGTTTGCTCCTAGGTTTGCTCCTAGGTTTGCTCCTAGGTTTGCTCCTAGGTTTGCTCCTAGGTTTGCTCCTAGGTTTGCTCCTAGGTTTGCTCCTAGGTTTGCTCCTAGGTTTGCTCCTAGGTTTGCTCCTAGGTTTGCTCCTAGGTTTGCTCCTAGGTTTGCTCCTAGGTTTGCTCCTAGGTTTGCTCCTAGGTTTGCTCCTAGGTTTGCTCCTAGGTTTGCTCCTAGGTTTGCTCCTAGGTTTGCTCCTAGGTTTGCTCCTAGGTTTGCTCCTAGGTTTGCTCCTAGGTTTGCTCCTAGGTTTGCTCCTAGGTTTGCTCCTAGGTTTGCTCCTAGGTTTGCTCCTAGGTTTGCTCCTAGGTTTGCTCCTAGGTTTGCTCCTAGGTTTATCTATTTGACAGGACAAGAGGGAATGGCCTCAAGCTCCACCAGGGGAGGTTTAGGCTGGACATTAGGAAAAAATTTTTCACAGAAAGGGTCACTGGGCACTGGCAGAGGCTGCCCAGGGAGGGGGTTTATTCACCTTCCCTGGAGGTGTTTAAGGGACGAGTGGATGAGGTGCTGAGGGACATGGTTTAGTGTTTGATAGGAATGGTTGGACTCGATGATCCAATGGGTCTCCTCCAACCTTGTAATTCTATGATTCTATGATTTTATGATGAATCAGTAGCCCTAAGAGAGTAGAAATGGTCTTTTGAGGATGGATGAGCTGATGATTCAGGATTAAACCCTGATCTGCCAAGAATAAGGAGAACCTGAATTTGCCTGAAGGATTAATCCCATGTCCGTGCTTCTGAGGGCATTTTTTTTCCATGGTGGGATTTAGTTTTTGGAGTCGTGCTGATGCGTTGTTTGGGAACTTCTTCATTTTCCGCTGCAGTCAGACTTGCTGAGAAGGTTACACCATGGGCTGAATTGGACATTTTTCTTCAGTGACCTCTGCTTAGTGACAGTCACTTCTGCTCCTTTGGAATTGCCCAAACAGTGAAGGTTAAACCAATCGCCAGCGATCGCTGTCAGATGAGATCTTAATACCTTATGGCCAAGTTTTATGCATGAGCTTTTCATCTTTCTTTAAAGCTGGAAATTGGATTTATGAGAATTTTTTTCCCTAATGATCAGTGTGCTTTCCCGAGTCATTTACTACTGAATAAAAGGGAGGAAAAAAAGTGAAGTGAAATAGTATTAGCAGTTGCCAGAATGCAACGTTGAGAACTTCGATGCTTCCACGTGATGCTGAGTCGTTAAATGATTAGGAAGAGCATTAAGTCGGGAAACTTGGGCCTCCTGTTTAATATTTTCTTAGCCTGTGCTACTGTTTGTGGTTTATCAGGGTTGTTTATTGTGCTTTGCACTCCTCTCTTTACCACTGCCCCTACTTTTCTGATAAAGTAATCTTTTCCTGTGAACTTGCTCTGAAGAGGCAATCTTTGGTGATTTTCCCCTAATTAAAAATATCGCTGTTGCTCTTTTAACCTTGGTGGTGATTTTTATTATAGTTATTAGATGACATGAAACCACATCTGAGCTGGAGTCGTGACCCCAGAGACTGAACAAGGAGTGCTTGAGTAGTCTTAAAAATCAGATAGTGCTGGCGAGAAACCACATGTACTGAGTTTAGAGGCTTTTGAAAACTCAGGATTGTCTTGTATAAGGAAGGAGTTTTAATCCGTGTTAAAATAATACAATGGGATAGCTGTGAGTGTGAGGTGTTTTGGCTCCCAAGGTGGCTTGACCTGTCAGCATAAGGATTTTGTGAGCCTGATGCAGGTGAAATAACTTGAGTTACAATGAGAATGAGTGCCTTGGTTTGCCTTTACAGAATCACAGGACAACTAGGTGGGAAGAGACCCACTCGATCATCGAGTCCAACCATTCCTATCAAAACTTCATTATCATATCAGTGTTTGATATATAGTGTTTGACATATAGTGTCTGATAGGAATGGTTGGACTCGATGATCCGATGGGTCTCTTCCAACCTGGTTGTTCTATGATTCTGTGATTCTATATCAGTATTTCATTCATGAGATTTTCTTTCCTTATTCTCTAAAACTTCGGTGTATGCATGCTGTAATTTCTGTCCTGGCTTGGAAACATGTCTTGCTGTGGTTTTTTTAGCGTTTAGGACAGTTTTTGTGTGATATACTTCCATTTCAAAATTCCTACTAGCATTAGCTGGAAAGTAGAATCATAGAATCACCAGGTTGGAAGAGACCCATTGGATCATCGAGTCCAACCATTCCTATCAAACACTAACCCATGTCCCTCAAGACCTCATCTACCTGTGCCTTTAAACACCTCCAGGGAAGGTGCATCAACCACCTCCCTGGGCAGCCTGTTCCAATGCCCAGTGACCTTTTCCGTGAAAAACTTCCTCCTAATCTCAAGCCTAAATCTCCCCTGGTGGAGCTTGAGGCCATTCCCTCTTGTCCTGTCCCCTGTCACTTGGGAGAAGAGCCCAGCTCCCTCCTCTCCACAGCCTCCTTTCAGGGAGTTGTAGAGAGCAATGAGGTCTCCTCTCAACCTCCTCTTCTCCAGGATAAACACCCCCAGCTCTCTCAGCCATTCCTCATAAAGTCTGCTCCACACAAGTAAAACCAAACCTTACTGCAAAGCCAGCGCTGACAGCCTGAATGTTTCTGGTTTTCATCCTAACATCTCCGAAACCCTTTTCTTCGGGAGTTGGGAGGCTGAGAGGGGAAGTGTAGCTGTGTGTGAATCTGCTCCCTGTGGAGAAAATAATGCCCACCTGCTATGTAAGGCTTGTTTTGGAGACTTTACCAATGTACTTACATTATTGGCTTCCTTGCCTAGGAAATCATAAAATCCAGACCACCCCATTGGGAGGGACATAAGGCATGCAGCTGGAACAAAATGAAAATGTGGGAAGTTGCTAGAGCTGCATGATGTTTCCTTGGGTGTCTGGAAAAGAACTTGAATGAAATAGCTGAAATAACCCTCATGTGTGTTGTGTTGAGCTGAGCAGCTTGGGGTGTGGAGGGTTGGCAGGTGTGATGATTTTAAAAACAAATAATTAAATAAAGGAAAAATGAGAAGAGCAGCTCATGTAAAGAATGTGAGTTACAGGCAAGTCTAATGGAAATAACAGTTTGAGACTAGGGTTGATAAACACCAGAGCAGTGTCAGTATGGCTGTCTGAAAGGAAAACCTACCTCCTGGAGCTCTTGGAAGGATCGACGAGCATCCAAAAAGGATGATCTGGGAGACATGGTCATGATTTCATAGATTCATAGAACAACCAGGTTGGAAGAGACCCACTGGATCATCGAGTCCAACCGTTCCTATCAAACACTAAACCATGTCCCTCAGCACCTCATCCACCTGTGCCTTAAACACCTCCAGGGAAGGTGAATCAACCACCTCCCTGGGCAGCCTCTGCCAGTGCCCAGTCACCCTTTCTGTGAAATTTTTTTTCCTTATGTCCAGCCTAAACCTCCCCTGGAAGAGCCTGAGGCTATTCCCTCTTGTCCTGTCACTTGGGAGAAGAGCCCAGCTCCCTACTCTCCACAACCTCCCCTCAGGTAGTTATAAAGAGCAATGAGGTGTCCTCTCAGCCTCCTCTTCTCCAGGCCAAACACCCCCAGATGTCTTCCAACATCTTTCAACACATTTCCTTGTCAAATTAGTTGAGCAGCCTGAGGTTAAGGCAGGGGAGCACCCTGACCTGGGGGAAGATTGAGTAAAAGTACAAGAAATGGTGACCGGGAATTGCTGATTGATTTTCCTAGCAGAGGCAGGTCACCCACGAGGCCCTGGGCTGCTCAGCACGTTGTAAATGACAGGGGAGAAGTGGTGAGACATTCAGTGGCATTGCACATGCAGCACTTTTGTTCAAGATAAGTAAGATAAATTGTTTCTACAAGGAGGATTGTAAAAGGACCTTGTGAGCCTAACTGGGCTTGGAAATTGCAGATCTGTCAGGTAATGCATGCGGTAAAAATTATCTTCCTGTCAGGTGGAATCCTGGGTAGTTTACGGCTCAGGAGTTCTAAATTTTTGCCTGGAAGTGCCTCAGGTTCTTGGCCTGGAAGTGCCTCAGGTTCTTGGCCTGGAAGTGCCTCAGGTTCTTGGCCTGGAAGTATTTCAGATTTCTCTGAACTAACTAGAAAAGATGTTGTGTGGGAAGTTGAGGAAACAGCATCATGGGTGCAGCATCCATTTACCGTGTAGTTTACTGTCTTGAGTGCTGTGCATTTCTCACGCTCTGATCTAAAAGGGTATATCACTCATTTGGAAAACCTGTGGAATGCTTGAGGTAGGATTCCTTAACTTGGAAAGAATATTATCGCAAAGTTGTAAATGGAAAGGATTAATTCATAGAATCAGAGTAGTTGGGGTTGGAAGGGACCGTAAAGATCATCCAGAGAGGAGACTGACTGCCTGTTCTTCTCTGGATCTTCCTTTTTTAAAAGTGGGAGTTATTCCTTCCCTTCTCCAGTCAGTGAGAAGTGGTCCCTGGCATCTACAAACAGGATGAGTTAAAAGCAGTGGGTGAAGCTGGCGACTTCTCACTGCAAGATCTTGTGGGCTAGAAACGTACGTGGATTTAAAGGGGAGATTTTACAAAGGAAATGTTCCTTGAGAGGTGCTGGGGTTTCTCTGAGCCGGAAATTGCAGGATGTCAAAGAAATAGTTCTCTGTCATCTTCTCCCAGGTACGTGTGTTGCCACTGTTCCTGTTTGTTGACTGACAGGAGGGATGTAAGTCTGTCCTTTGGAGCAAGGGGGGATATAAATGAGTTGGTCAGATGAATAAGAGGAGGGAACATGGGATGGAGGGAGAAGAGAGGAGAAAGAGGTGCAAGATCGAAAAGTTTTATGGTTTTAAAATGAGGGAAGGGTCTTAAATAAGAAGGGGAGAAATGTAGGCAGAACCAGTGATTGGGGAGGAGCTGGAAGAGGGGGAGTTAGTGAGCAAGCACCTCTTGGTGCATGGGTTGAAGGAGAGCAATATCCCCTGTGCTGAACCTTTCTGTGGTTTTAATGCTGCCTCTTAACAGAGGAAGCAGAGGCGAGTTGCTGATATATTTTTTTAAGTGATGTTTTGCCTGAGGGCAGAGTACGTGCCTGTCCACATACCTGCCTCCGGAGTACAGCGAGAAAAGCTGCTGGCTCACTAGGCAGTCTAACAGTGCAAGTTGTGTGTTTCAGGCTGCACAAACACCACGGCTGTATCGAGCCGATAGCACCAAACCCATTCTGTGCACTTAGTGAATTCCTCCTTCTCCGATCAAAGTTCAAATCTATGGGCAAGTCCCCCAGTTAACTGTCTATCTCTTGCTTTAGACTTTAGGCTGGAGCGGAGGGAACGCCTCCTTTCCAGGCCAATCAAGATGTGACTTACCTGTGGGTGGACTTTACCGGCAGCTGGAGCGTTGCCAAACATCACCTTTTGTCTCTTGAAAGCCAAAAGTGTATTTACACGTGCTACAACAGGTGACCAGGGCTTCTAAGTGCCTCTTGGAGAAGGTCCCAAAACCCCATCATCCTCCTCTGGAGCAAGGGGCAGATTTTTCCTCTTGGCTGACACTTCCTTGTGCATCTTGTGTTCTTTGGTTCAACAACATGTAAACTTTAGTTGCATAAGCTGTTTTTTTTGTTCTTGGCTCTGTTAGTGATAGGAATAATGGCTGAATTTGCTTTCCTGCGTGCTTAGGGAGTATAATCTTTTTGACCACTCAATATTCTTGCTAATGGCAGTTGTCCTGCTTCTAATTTGGATTAATAAATTGTGGAGGGAAAAACGTTTCCTCCAATGACTGGATCTCTATCTCGAGACTAAAATTTGGTACATGCTGATGTGTCTTCCAAACCTCTTTCTTAATCATAAAATCATAGAATTACCAGGTTGGAAGAGACCCATCAGATCGTCGAGTCCAACCATTCCTATCAAACACTAAACCATGTCCCTCAGCACCTCGTCCACCCGTCCCTTAAACACCTCCAGGGAAGGTGATTCAACCCCCTCCCTGGGCAGCCTCTACCAGTGACCAATAATCCTTTCTGTGAAGAATTTTTTCCTAATGTCCAACCTGAACCTCCCTTGGTGGAGCTTGAGACCATTCCCTCTTGTCCTGTCCCCTTTCCCTTGGGAGAAGAGCCCAGCTCCCTCCTCTCCACAACCTCCTTTTAGGGAGTTGGAGAGAGCAATGAGGTCTCCCCTCAGCCTCCTCTTCTCCAGGATAAACACCCCCCAGCTCTCTCAGCCATTCCTCATAAGACTTGTTCTCCAGCCTCTTCACCAGCTTTTTCGCTCTATTAATGTTAATCTGGCAATAAGTTTGTATTTAGGCTTAAATTTCGTCTTGAAACTGAGTTGTCTCTTTAATACAGCAGTTGGAAAAGATTTTCGATCCTCAAATCTAGAAAAATTAGTGTTGAAAGCTTTAAATCTTTCCAGATCTAAAATCATAGAATCATAGAACAACCAGGTTGGAAAAGACCCACCGGATCATCGAGTCCAACCATTCCTATCAAACACTAAACCATGTCCCTCAGCACCTCGTCCACCTGTGCCTTAAACACCTCCAGGGAAGGTGAATCAACCACCTCCCTGGGCAGCCCATTCCAATGCCCAATGACCCTCTGTGTGAAAAACTTCCTCCTAATCTCTAGCCTAAATCTCCCCTGGTGGAGCTTGAGGCCATTCCCTCTCGTCCTGTCCCTTGGGAGAAGAGCCCAGCTCCCTCCTCTCCACAACCTCCTTTCAGGTAGTTGTAGAGAGCAATGAGGTCTCATCTCACCCTCCTCTGATCATTACACATGATGATCATGTGTCTACTTCTCTGTGCTGCGCCTTGAATTTATTTAGTTTGAGGCTTATTAAAAGGAGTTTTAAAAAAACCGCGTAATTTGAAGTATTTAGAAGAGCTAAAAGAGCAAGGGATGTGTTTTAATAGTGGGCTGTATCCAAGCAGCCCATGAGGGGGGAACGGCTGTACGTTATCACAGTGGTTCTGCATTAACAGAAATAATGACTTTGAGTTCCTGCCGTGTCCTCGAGCCTCCCCACGTGCTGGCAGAGGAAGGGAACTGTCACATGAAGGGCTTGGCTTGCTCTGTCTTTTCATAAAGCCTTGCAGCTGGTTCGGTGATTTGTTGTCCTTCTCTCAAATCCCTAATGGGAGGAGGCCGTGCTATTTAAAGGGTTTATATTTAATCCAAATCCAGTGTATTAACTGTAGTGTGGTCGCTGGCTCGTCCCGTACCTGGCAAGAGCACAAGTAACTGGTTCCATGCCGGATTTGCCTTTAACCCTGGCATAGTAAGGAGCCTGGCTTGGACAGAAATGGTGTGACCAGCAGGGCCAGGGAGGTTGTTCTCCCTCTGGACTCAGCACTGGTGAGGCCGCTCCTTGAATCCTGTGTTCAGTTGTGGGCCCCTCAGCACAAGAAGGATGTTGAGGCTCTGGAGCGAGTCCAGAGAAGAGCAATGAAGCTGGTGAAGGAGTTGGAGAACAGGCCTTATGAGGAGCGGCTGAGAGAGCTGGGGGTGTTTATCCTGGAGAAGAGGAGGCTGAGGGGAGACCTCATTGCTCTCTACAACTACCTGAAAGGAGGTTGTGTAGAGGAGGGAGCTGGGCTCTTCTCCCAAGTGACAGGGGACAGGACAAGAGGGAATGGCCTCAAGCTCCACCAGGGGAGATTTAGGCTTGAGATTAGGAGGAAGTTTTTCACAGAAAGGGTCATTGGGCATTGAAACAGGCTGCCTGGGGAGGTGGTTGATTCCCCTTCCGTGGACGTGTTTAAGGTGTGGGTGGATGAGGTCTTGAGGGACTTGGTTTAGTGTTTGACAGGAATGGTTGGACTCAATGATCCGATGGGTCTCTTCCAACCTGGTTGTTCTATGATTCTATGTAGGGAGTCGGAGAGAAGCATGAAGTATCTGGGTGCACAACGTGAATCGGTCTCTTGCCTTTGTTTGCCATGTTTATATTGGGCTCTAGCTGTAGCCTAACTACATTTTATCTCCTTAAATCAGGACAAAATTTAGGAGGCTAGAATGCTTTATAAAAGAGGTCTGTAATACACTGAAATTGCTAAACAGTTTTTTATCAGGCACTGGAGTAAATTGAGTTCAAAGTCTACTCCTTCAAGCCTCTGCTGCTGTGCAATATGTTGGTGTGTTTGTTTTAAAGCACAGGCTCTTGCTCATCCTCTGCACCTTTTTCTTTTTTAGCTCCAAACCCATTTCCTCACCCTTGATCATCCAGGTTGGACATGCGGAGACCCTTCAGCCACTGCTCGCCCTCATGGGTTTCTTCAAGGATGAGGAGCCCCTCAAGGCAGACAATTATGCCAGACAAGCCCAGCGGAAGTTTCGCAGTGGCCGCATCGTGCCTTACGCAGCCAACCTGGTCTTTGTGCTTTACCACTGCGACCAAGTGAAAACCTCTGAAGAAGAGTATCAAGTGCAGATCCTGTTGAATGAGAAACTGATGTCATTCCATCACTCAAACGAAACCATCTCTACCTACGCGGACCTGAAGGACTATTACAGGGACATCCTGGAAAACTGCCACTTCGAGGAAGAGTGTGAATTACCCAAAGTGAACACTACTGCTGTTGACGAACTTTGAGGCAATGAAGCAGGTGTTCTACGAATCGATGTGGGTTCCATTCTACAAACAGTGTGAACAAGCACTTTTGATGATTTGCTCCTGCTGTGTGGACTTTATAAACTTGCCGATACGATGGGTTGTGTCCCAGTCAGCCCAGTGCACTTTTTATTTATGACATTAGCAGAATTACAAAAGCAAAAGGCTGTAACTGTGACATTGCTCTGATCTGTAACAAACGCGTGATGCAAGATGAAGCGTGTGTTTATATGCATGAATAAGTCATTTCATTGGTCATTCCTCTTACGAAAGTGCCATGGATGGATTTAAGAGCTTCTGTTTTATCAGAGCTGAAGGTGGCTGAACTGATTAAACATTGCTTTGCGCTGCCTGGTTTTGCTCGCATGAAATAATTCAAGTCCTGCTAGCTTTTTTTGCTCCTTTTCCTGAGCTTCTGGGAGGGAGAATGTATATATTCCCTTTCCACAGCAGCCCAGCTTCTGCCTGGGCAGCGCCACGAGAACATCTTTCTTGGCTGTTTAAAGCAGGAGGAGTTGTGTTCTTATCTGCTTGAAAAAGGCCCAGGAGTTGTCTTAGTCCTCACCAGCCCATCAGGCATAGGGTAAGAAAACCACCTTTGAAAAGAGGTGATGGGAAGTGACCAGTCTTCCCTTAAGTGCACTGGGAGGGAAGCTTTGGGCTGTAAAAAGTGTCTGGCTGAGACTTAACTTCTAACTAGCTTCAGGACACTAAACATGGTGTCGCTCACCTAGGCCTTTACACATCTGATGTGCCACCTTCTTCTTGAATGAAGCTTCAATGTTCTTGAATGAAGTAAGTGTGTTGTTGGTGTGATTATTTGGTTTATTTAGCGATAAACCCTAAAGAGAAAAAAAATTATGAGGAACGGCTGAGAGAGCTGGGGTTGTTTAGCCTAGAGAAGAGGAGGGTGAGAGGAGACCTCATTGCTCTCTGCAACTCCCTGAAAGGAGTCCCTGTCCCCCAAGGGACAGGGGACAGGGCGAGAGGGAATGGCCTCAAGCTCCACCAGGGGAGGTTTAGGCTAGAGATTAGGAGGAAGTTTTTCACAGAAAGGGTCATTGGGCATTGGAATAGGCTGCCCAGGGAGGTGGTTGATTCACCTTCCCTGGAGGTGTTTAAGACACATGTAGACGAGGTCCTGAGGGATATGTTTTAGTGTTTGATAGGAATGGTTGGACTCCATGATCTGATGGGTCTCTTCCAACCTGGTGATTCTATGATTCTATGAAGCTGGATTTAAAGCAATTAATTGCATACTGGTGATCTTCTAAAACAATTGCATTTACCCTAGGTTCACTTGCTACTGAAAGCTGAGAAGTGAGCTCTGCAGTGTGGCAGGAAAAGGAAGAACGTAGATCATTTTCCTGAGGTGTCTGAAAGGCAGTACAACAGGTAAAAATGCCTTCGTTGCCCAGAAGGGAATAGCTGTTGCCCAAAGCCTGACTTTATGGTGCTGGTAGCTCTTGGAGCGCATGCTCACAGCCTGTAATGAGCGTGGCCGAGCTCACCCCAGCAGAATTTGCTGGGGAGAGGGTGAAAGGTTGATGTAAGCGGTTACCACAGGCCATGAGGTGTGCTATAAACATTTATACCCCTTGCTTGCTCTAGGGGAACTTCTTTTTCTAGGCTCACCCTCAGAACTGGGAACTGCAAAAATAGGAACAGGAAAAGAGAGAGCCAAAGGGGCTTGAAAAGGAGGACTTGAATTAGTCTATAATTTTTTTTTTTAAATTATTCTTGAGGACTTAGGCTTGACTCACTTCTTTTAATGTGTCTTGTATAAGAGCACTTAAATGTTACTTATCTGTAAGTTAAGGAGCAGTCGAAAACTGTGTTTTACTGTCATGCTCTGAGATAGTGAGGGGCTTGTCACAGGGCCCTGTTTCATTAGTGCACTGATTTCTGCAGAGACCAAGGTTTTTGAGGCTCTGGAGCGAGTCCAGAGAAGAGCCACGAAGCTGGTGAAGGGGCAGGAGAACAGGCCCTAGGAGGAGCAGCTAAGAGAGCTGGGGGTGTTTATCCTGGAGAAGAGGAGGCTGAGAGGAGACCTCATTGCTCTCTATAACTACCTGAAAGGAGTTTGTAGAGAGGAGGGAGCTGGGCTCTTCTCCCAAGTGACAGGGGACAGGACAAGAGGGAATGACCTCAAGCTCCACCAGGGGAGATTTAGGCTTGAGATTAGGAGGAAGTTTTTCACAGAAAGGGTCATTGGGCATTGGAATAGGCTGCCCAGGGAGGTGGTTGATTCCCCTTCCCTGGAGGTGTTTAAGGGACGGGTAGGTGAGGTCCTGAGGGACATGGTTTAGTGTTTGATAGGAATGGTTGGACTCGATGATCCGATGGGTCTCTTCCAACCTGGTGATTCTATGATTAATCTGGTACTGATTGAAACTGGTGGCTATTTCAGCACTAACATCCCAGAGAAATACTTGCCTGTGCTAGCTCTGCAGCTCTTTTCTGAAACTGGTGAAATAGTCAAGGCACGGAATTAATTTAATGCTGGAACAACTGTAGGAGTAGGTCAGGATCATTGTCAGCCTCAGCATATGATTTTTGCTGCTCTATCTAGCTTTGCATGTCTCCTTTTTTACATGATTCCACCATGAGACTAAGTCAAAGGATCATAATTTGTGATAAAGGCCTGTTAACAAACTTTATTGCAACATTTGAGGCGAGTACAACAGCACGAACCTTCGTTTCGAGGCAGTTAAGTTTGGTAAATAACAGATAGAAGGGTATCCACCTTTGAGCAAACACTTCTTTCTGGGAGTCAGTCATCCTGGGATGATTCATGATTTAAAGAGAGGGATGAAAGCCTGACAAGTGGAGGTGAATGTTTGTCTGTGCAGTGAGACTGATTTTAAGAGCTCCTGTTTGTTAACAGGCACATCCTTCTTCCTCATGGAGGAGGAATACGTTTGCCCTTGGCTGCTTTTTTGATCATGCGCCCGTTGAGGCGAAGGAGCCAAAAAAATCCTTTCCACTGTGAAGCATCATTTGCTTCTGGATTACCAGGCTGATTGTTTGCTTAGATTCTCTTCACAGGGCTTCAAGAAGGACTTTTCCAAAGCGGTTTTGTCTTGGGAGTAAAGGTCCATCATGCCTCCAGCAAAACAGATACCTCTTGGGTGGCTGTCAGGTAACTGGGAGGGAAAATGTGCCGTTTTGCTTCTGGCCTGTATTTAAAGGATGCCCTGACTCACTCCTTCGGCGAAATTAGAGGCTGAATGCGGCAACTTTGCACAATTGTAGCAGTAGAAGCGCTTGAACGTGTAAATATTCTTGGCACTTGTTCGTGTGACCGATTCTTAGCACTAGAGAGGTGACCTCAGCGTCACTCTTTCCTTTACAAAGTATATAAAATTGTTTATATGCTAAAAAGGAAAACTAGGATGGATCAGAGTTATTTCCATCAAGCTGGGCTCTGGCTCAGTGTGCAGTGTTTGAACAGACGGTTGTGTTTCACGACGTGGCAGACGACCACATCCTGAAAAAGGGCAGCAAGAAAAACGATGCCTTCTCCCAGTGTAGCTCTGCAGGGAACAGCTCCTCTCAGGCATCCCCTGGGGACTTTGTTTGCAACCTCTCTCAAACCTGGAAGCTTTTCTTAATGAAAAATACTGACAGTGTTCCTGGATGCTGCTCTTAAGTACGTTTGAAATTTATTTTATTCTCGTAGATGGCTAAAACTTAACTAATCTCTCTAGTAAATTCATTTTTTTTCCTCCTAGTATGTATTTAAGCTGTGACTCTGGTTAGCATCAAGCTGTTCAATCACTGGACGTAATATGAATTTGTAATAATATGGTACTAACTGGATGAATTTTGAGAACTTGTTTTTGGATTTTTTTAGTGCTCTGAAAGAAAACTGCACTCTCTTTTCTTCATCTGAATTGTTGTGCAGTACTAATGACACCATCTTCAGTATCATGGATGTGTTCTGCTTCACAATAAATTTAGTAGGTTGCTATTCCTTGCGTTGGTGTCTCTAATTATTTGCGGTCATCGCATTCCTTGGTGACGAACAGACTATGGCATAACGAGGATTTTACTGTTTTATTTAGCGATGAGGGAGAATTTACCCATGTTTCTAGGAGCCCTGGTTTTCATAGAAGCGTAAAATAGTAAAAGGGTTTTGAGGGAGCTGGGCTCTTCTCCCAAGGGACAGGACAAGAGGGAATGGCCTCAAGCTCCACCAGGGAGATTTAGGCTGGACAATAGGAAAAAATTCTTCACAGAAAGGGTGATTGGGCATTGGAACAGGCTGCCCAGGGAGGTGGTTGACTCGCCTTCCCTGGAGGTGTTTAAGGGACGGGTGGATGAGGTGCTGAGGGACATGGTTTAGTGTTTGATAGGAATGGTTGGACTCGATGATCCGATGGGTCTCTTCCAACCTGGTGATTCTATGATGCTGTCCAGCGTCTCCTGCACTGTTGTTTTTCTGAACATTATTACTTTCTCAATAACTGATTGACTGTTGATTTGATAAAGGTCTAGCAATGGACATCACTAAACGCTCTCTAACCTTTCATTTCATGTAGGTATCAGTAATGGAACCTTGTTATTGAGTAGCCATTAGCTACTTGGTTTGTTAATTCTCTGATTAAATGTGTGTAAAAATGAAGCTTTGCAGTGAGCTCTTGTGCTGCAGATTCTGCACTTCTTTCACCTTCCCTGAAAGTGTTTAAGGGACAGGTGGACGAGGTGCTGAGGGACATGGGTTAGTGTTTGATAGGAATGGTTGGACTTGATGATCCGGTGGGTCTCTTCCAACCTGGTGATTCTATGATTCTTTTATTCTCTACATGTGCTGTGATGGGAATGGCAGCACCTTCCATCGAGGGCTCTGTCTTCATTTGCAGAAGTATTGGTCTGAAATAGAAAACAATTGATGCTGTTTTGTTTAAAACCAAGAAAAAAAATACCCAATCAAACTTCATAGTCATATGAAAAGGAGTGAAATATCTCAAAAAGTAAGATACTGAACTCATGTATAACCTTCCAAGGGGAAGAATGTGATCACCACCTCTGTTTTCAGGGTTAAATGGTCGCTTTGTTAGTTGTCTAACGTGAAAAGGAAGTCGTCAGATGTTATCAGATGTCAGTTTATCTTTGCATTGTTAAACTCTTGCTTCCTTGGGCTTTCTACTGCTTCTGTGTGCTAGAGTCATTCCCAGCTTGGCCATCCTGAGGACCGACCTTGCTAGAACAGAGCACGGGTGTCTCATATCCTCCGCCATCTGCAAAGGGCGCCCGGTTGCGGACCACCAGCAGAAGCCTGGAGTAGCCACGTGAACAGACCTTGGTAAGCTGAGCCAGGGAGAGCTCATAACTTTAAGATTCCTGCGTTTCTTTCCCCTACCTCAGCCTTACTCCTCCTCTGAATTTGTTATCTTGGGGCCAGCTGCGCTTTCATCACCTTTGTCGTCACTGCTGGGGCAGCCACGCACTTGGCTTTTGTCCCTGGCCTAGTGGTTTGCTTTGTTTTCAGTCTCGTCCCTTCTCTGTGTTGCTGTCACCGATGGGTGTGGGTACATGGTTTGTCTTTGATATCCTGCCACCTACACGTTCCTCTTCCTTAGGAAGACTCAGCAACTCCCGTGTCTCCAGTTTAGCTTCCGAGTGCTGTTTCTCTGCACGATTTCTCAGGATCTGCGGTCCAGTAAAAAGAATATTTCAAAGTCACTTTGTTTCTGATGTTGGTACCCGATGATTGAGATGGTCGGACTCGATGATCCAATGGGTCTCTTCCAACCTGGTTGTTCTACGATTCTATTAGTAAAGCCTTGAAGAGGGTTTCCATTGGTGTGAAATATACGCCAGACCAGACTGGGTTCTGCTTCCAGATCTGATACAGGTAGATGTTTGTAAAGGCTGTAAGGCTTTTTTTTTTTTTTTTCCCCTCCCTTGTTTGCTTCCAGAAATGGAAAATGAAGATTATATATAGATTAATCAGCATTCGCAGCTTTTGTTTCCAGCATAGCTCAATACCTTGAAGAGATATTTTTACTCAAAGTGAAGACAAGGAGGTTCAGGCTGGCAGCGTGTGATTTTTAAGGTGCTGGACTTGTTTTAAACAATTCATAGAATCATAGAACAACCAGGTTGGAAGAGACCCGTCGGATCATCGAGTCCAACCATTCCTATCAAACCATGTACCCCAGGACCTCATCTACCCATCCCTTAAACACTTCCAGGGAAGGTGAATCAACCGCCTCCCTGGGCAGCCTGTTCCAATGCCCAATGACCCTTTCTGTGAAAAACTTCCTCCTAATCTCTAGTCTAAACCTCCCCTGGTGGAGCTTGAGGCCATTCCCTCTTGTCCTGTCCCCTGTACCTTGGAAGAAGAGCCCAGCTCCCTCCTCTACACAACCTCCCTTCAGGTAGTTGTAGAGAGTAATGAGATCTCCCCTCAGCCTCCTCTTCTCCAGGATAAACACCCCCAGCTCTCTCAGCTGCTCCTCATAGGTTCTGTTCTCCAGCCCCTTCCCCAGCTTCATTGCTCTTCTCTGGACTCTCTCCAGAGCCTCAACATCCTTCTTGTGCTGAGAGGCCCAGAACTGAACACAGGATTCAAGGAGCGGCCTCACCAGTGCTGAGTCCAGAGGGAGAATCACCTCCCTGGCCCTGCTGGTCACACCATTTCTGATCCAAGCCAGGATGCCATTGGCCTTCTTGGCCACCTGGGCACACTGCTGGCTCATGTTCAGTCGGCTGTCGACCAACACCGCCAGGTCCCTCTCCTCCTGGCAGTTTTCCAGCCAGACTTCTCCCAGTCTGTAGCTCTGCATAGGGTTATTGTGCCCCAAGTGCAGGACCCGGCATTTGGCCGTGTTAAACCTCATCCCATTGGTCTCAGCCCAGTGTTCCAGCCTGTTCAGATCCCTTTGCAGAGCCTCCCTATCCTCCAGCAGATCCACACTTCCACCCAGCTTAGTGTCATCTGCAAACTTGCTAAGGGTACCCTCAATGCCTTCATCCAGGTCGTTGATGAAGACATTGAACAGGGCTGGACCCAGCACTGAGCCCTGGGGAACCCCCCTTGTCACTGGCCTCCAGCTGGATTTAACACCATTTACCACCACTCTCTGGGCCCTTCAAAAAGGGGTTTAAAGCAAACATTGTTTTCCTGACATTCCCCTTAAATGTTAGCGCACACCTCCTATTGTGTTTGATAAAAACAAATAGTGTTCAGGGAAGGAATTCTAGTTGAGGGAGTGGGATAGAAGGAACTAGCTGAATTGCTGGTTTTATCACAGATGTTTCTGTGTTAGGGAACTATAGGTCTCCACTGGGTGTGATAACAAACCCTGAACCTCATCCGGAAACAGAAGGTGCTGAGCTCATCCTGGAAGCTAAGTGTGCACCCAAGGAAGAGGAGCCAGGCTGGATCGGGCTGAAGGTCCTTTACCCTGGTGACGTCTGCCTTTTGGCAGGATGTGGTGCTTAAGCAAACACCTTAGGGACAGAGCAAATATTTTCTCCATGTGCTCCTGATTGCCAGTTGTCGGTGGCTGTGGGGGTTTTGTGAGTTGAGGAAGGTCTGTTTGCATTTAGCTTTGTAGATCACCTTTTGTGAATTTCTCTTCTTCATGGCTTTGCTGTTGCTTTGCGAGCTTAGAACTTTCCAAACCTGAAGACTGCTTCTTGAATCCTGTGTTCAGTTGTGGGCCCCTCGCCACAGGAAGGATGTTGAGGCTCTGGAGCGAGTCCAGACAAGAGCCACGAGGCTGGTGAAGGGGCTGGAGAAGAGGCCTTGTGAGGAATGGCTGAGAGAGCTGGGGGTGTTTATCCTGGAGAAGAGGAGGCTGAGGGGAGACCTCATTGCTCTCTCCAATTACCTGGAAGGAGGTTGTGGAGAGGAGGGAGCTGGGCTCTTCTCCCAAGGGACAGGGGATAGGACAAGAGGGAATGGCCTCAAGCTCTACCAAGGGAGGTTTAGGCTAGAGATTAGGAGAAAGTTTTTCATACAGAGGGTCACTGGTCATTGGAATAGGCTGCCCAGGGAGGTGGTTGATTCACCTTCACTGGAGGTGTTTAAGGGACAGGTGGACGAGGTGCTGAGGGACATGGTTTAGTGTTTGATGGGAATGGTTGGACTCGATCGTCTGATGGGTCCCTTCCAACCTGGTGATTCTGTGATTCTATGATTTGCCTTGCGATGGGATGTGACAGACGCCAGAGCTCAGCTGTGGTCTTTGAGCAGGTCCAGCGCCTTTCGTTTCACCTGAGCCTGGCGCCTTTCTCGAGGCCCTGGTTTGAAAACCAGTAGCGGCTTTCCCACACACTCAATTAGCAGAGCTGGTTTCCATATCTGAAGCTGGGCATGAATTACGGAGCAGCTCCATCCTTTTGTGTGATAAAGATCTCGTTTCATAGAATCATAGAAAAACCAGGTTGGAAGAGACCCATCGGATCATCGAGTCCAACCATTCCTATCAAACACTAAACCATGTCCCTCGGTACCTCATCTACCCGTGTTTTCCTGAACACCAGCCGTTCATCTGATTCCTTGGAGAGGAGTTGAACACTTGAACTCTTTGCATCCTATTTGTGCTACTTAGGACTTGTATTTTCCACAGGTGGGAGAGGTTCGTCTTGCTTATTTGCTCCTTGTGCTGAAATCATTCTGTTCTTCTAATTGTTATCATTTCCACTTTTATTCTTGGCTTGGTTTTTACCCTGTGCCTATAAATACGCTTCCGGGACCAGACTTTCACGCAGCATTCAAGGTGAGGGTGCACCATCGACTTGAAAAAGGGTGAAATAATAATTCTTGTTAAGCTTTCTCAGTTTTTATTTCTCACCTTTGAATAAACAGCATCCCATTTCTTTTCTTGGTAGGTGGTGAGCGTCAGGCCAATGTGTGCGGAGCTCTTCACTCCTGACCGTGCTTAACAAATAATTGATTCATTAGAATAAATTTATGGGAGTGGAAGAGGGAATATTTTTAAACCATCGGTTGCCTAGCTTCAAGGCACAACATTAGAGGAAAATAAGGTGGAAAAGAGTTACTGAGAAGTCCTCTACTCCACTCACCTTGTCCTCTGTGGCATCTTCTCCCTTGTGGTTTGTCAAGTGTGTTTGCTGTTCTCACCAGTCATTCAGTTCATCTGCTGCGTAGTGTCAGCTGCAAAGTCAGCGAGCACTGAATTTTCCCTCATTCCCTGTGTCCAGAATGAAGCTGGACTTAGGTCTGACCCAGGTAGAACACTGCTGGATACCTTTTCCAGCTTGAGGTATTTAAGGGATGAGTAAATGAGGTGCTGAGGGACACGGTTTAGTGTTTGATAGGAATGGTTGGACTCAATGATCCGGTGGGTCTCTTCCAGCCTGGTTTTTCTATGATTCTGTGATTCAGAGGTGTAGCCACATCACCTGAAACATCTGCCCAGGGCTTTTCTAGCTTTTGTTGTACTCTGGCATCCACAGGTTTTACTTCTGCTCTAGATCCAAACAGGCTTGTTTGCAGCATGAGTGACATTGCGCAGCGCTCGCAAGCTCTTGCTCATCTCAGTGCCGGCTCCTTCGTGCCTACAAAGAGTTTGATCATTGTTCTGATATTCTTCTGGAAATTAAAGTCAACCCCCGTTCCGCAATCCCTGTCTTCTCTTAGAGGCGATCGTTTGGCCAGATAATTCTGGCTGAAGCACAGGGCGGTGGCTCTTGATACATTCTGGCCTCTCAGTTGTGCTTATTTATTTTAATGCTTTTAATTAGGTGTGTTTTATTTAACGCGTGTGAAGCTTTAACTGCTTAGTTTACAGAAGTGAATGGTGACTTAGTCAGATGGACAAAGCGCTGTTCTGAGGAACACCCCGGGGTTGTCCTGACGTTGGAGGGGAGGAGGTGCTGTGGGCCGTCACGTGTCCTCCGCAGCCGCTGTTTTACAGAATATCTTTCACAACCGTATCCACCCTTTGCTTCTGAAAAAAAAAACCCCAAACCTCTAATCTGCCAGTTCCTGGTATATCTGCCAAAAGAGAGATTGGAAAACCTTTGTCTTTTGATTTCCAGCCTTTGCACTTGGCCTTTGTGCCCCACTTCTGGCTTCCCTCATGGAGCTGCCTCGTACCTTTGGAGATGCCACATGCATCTCATTTCGATTTTAACCTTGCCAGATCTGATAAGTCTCTTAATCTCTCCTCCTCACCTGTGCTCCCTCTTCTTTCACTTCATTCCCTTCAAACATTAACGACCACAATTGTACTTGGTTTGCCAGGTGAGGTCTTACAAATAGCTCATTGCTGACAGTGAGATTTCCTCTACCTTCCCGCTTGGGAGGGTTAATCATTACACGAGTGAGGGTTTTATATTTATTTGGTTGGTTGAGGGCTGCTTTCTGTGGCACTGTGGAGGTTTTGTTTTTTTTTTTATATGCTAAGGCTCCCATCATCTGCTGCAGGACATTTTCACCAGGTGTCACAGGTCATTCCTTGTGCATGGATTTGTGTATTTATAATATTGCCACTAGTTCTATTCTGTGTTTCCCTGTGTAAAACCCAATGCTCCAGCACCTCAAGAATATGTAAGTCCTGCTTGGATTTGCAGGAAAGCTTTAGGGCTTCAGGTTTCATTTCACATAACTCTATTCTAGGGCTGTTCTTGAGCCCCTGCAGTCCTTTGCGTGGCAGAGGATGGTAGAGGAGTGCAAGCTCAGCCCTGAATCCACCAGTCTGGGTGTTTGGTTTTACAGCGAAGCTCTCCGGGGGCTTATTCTCCAGCCTCAACAGCTGATAGGAGAAGGTTCCCCCTTTGTCTTTTTCTGGGGTTGATCAAGGTCAGGCGAGGTGGATGCTTCTGTGCAGCCTTGCAGCAGGTCTCCCCTTTCTCCATCTCTTTGCCTTTTGCTTGGAAAACCTCACCATGCAAAGCTCTCCTGTGCCACGTGCCCTACGTCCCTGGTCATCAGACAGAAAGGAGGTGGCAAATCAAGAAGGGTTCTTCATAGGTTTAAGTCCTTTTCTGTTGTTTGGTTGATTGGTGGGGTTTTTTTCCCTCAGAAGGTGTTCCATCTGCTGATTCGAACGAACTCTCTGCGTAAGGCTCGAGATGGGTGTAACAGCCAAATCCGGAGGTGGCGCTTTGTGCCGCAGGCTTCCAGCGGAATGAGGCAAGACAAAATGAACTGCACAGGCTCATGTGACCTACTTCTTAAGCTCTTCTGTGCGGCCCTCAGATCAGAGAACTAAACAGGAGGAGATAGCTTTCATGGTAAATGAGAAGTTGTTTCCATCCTGTGTGACAATGGAGAGCTTTCACCTTGTTTTTAACTGTCTCATGGTTATTCGGGCCAAGCAGTTTACTGCAGCAGAATATCATCTGACATTTGATCCTGCTGAAAGTTAGAGCTGTTAACCCATTCAGAGAAAGAGGCTTTTCTTTACATCCTGAAGGTCCTTCCCATGCAGTTCAGTCTGACGGACCAGGTGCACCCAGTGCCCCAAACTCAGTTTTCTCTGATGATGACATTGAACAGTAGCTTAGGTCCAGTCCCCAAAGCCCTCGGCTGACTCGCTGTGAGAGTTCAGTGGGTGAGCAAAATGCTGGATTCGGGGTGAGTGAAGGAAATGGGTGAGGAAGAAGGTTGCCCTTCAAGCTGGGGGCATTTAGCCTGGAGAAGTGGAGGCTGAGGGGAGACCTCATTGCTCTCTGCAACTACCTGAAAGGAGGTTGTGGAGAGGAGGGAGCTGGGCTCTTCTCCCAAGGGACAGGGGACAGGACGAGAGGGAACGGCCTCAAGCTTTGCCAGGGGAGGTTTAGGCTAGAGATTAGGAGGAAGTTTTTCATGGAAAGGGTCATTGTGCATTGGAATAGGCTGCCCAGGGAGGTGATTGATATACCCTCCCTGGAGGTGTTTAAGGGATGGGCGGACGAGGTGCTGAGGGACACGGTTTGGTGTTTGATAGGAATGGTTGGACTCGATGATCCGGTGGGTCTCTTCCAACCTGGTGATTCTATGAGTCTATGATTCTAAGTCAGGAAAGCGTAATGGGAGGGTGACTAAATGGACGTAGATGCTTCGTGAAAACTGAGCAGTGGATGGTGTCTGTGTTGGAGCACAATGGAAGTGTCGGCTGTGTCTGCGCCACTTCCCACGGCCTCGGGCAGGGAAGGGCTGAGCCAACATCTCCCCCATCCCTGTGGGAACTCGGCTAGAAAGATGAGGGAAGCAGTATGGGACACATAATCGCAACAAAGCAGAGCGAACAAAGAAAGAAACAAAATTCTTTTCTTTCTCCCTCTCCCTTTTTTCTCCTGGCAGGAGTGGCTGCAGGGCTGGGTCAGCAGTGTGGCTCCAGGTGACAGGCTCTGCTGAAGCCTGAACAGAACTGAACTCTCAGAGGGGGAAAGCTGCTGTTGGGTCAAGTCGTTTGGTTTCTTTCCCCCAAGCAGAACGTGCCCTGTAGCTGTTGCTTTGGTTCAGTGCACCGTATTTTTTTTAACTTTTAACGGCTTTTTAAAGGTGGACTGTAAGAGAGGGAGAGCTAATCGCCGAGGCAGACCTTGAGGAGGTAAGTGCTCAGTCTCAGGCCATCTTAGGCTTATAAATACAGGGCACTGTACCCCCAAGTATGCTCTGTTTGGGGAATCGAGCTGATTGAACCACCATGCTGCTAGTGTCCCCTACATTCCAGCTGGACATGGGGTGAGGTTACAGACAACCCACAACCCCTTATGAAATGTCTCGGCAAGATGTCAGTAGCTGGACACCGCTACTGCAATATAAGACATTATCTATGTCTCTTCTCCCTTGTGGTAGCTGCTGGGAGCAACACAGTTGTTTGGTCAGACCCACTGGGTTGCAAGTGCTACAGACTAGGAGAGGTCTATCTAGAAAGCTGCCTGGAGGAGAAGGACCTGGGGGTGTTGGTTGACAGCAACTGAACATGAGCCAGCAGTGGCCCAGGTGGCCAAGAAGGCCAATGGCATCTTGGCTTGGATCAGAAACGGTGTGACCAGCAGGGCCAGGGAGGTAATTCTCCCTCTGGACTCAGCACTGGAAAGACCACTCCTTGAATCTTGTGTTCAGTTGTGGGCCCCTCAGCACAAGAAGGATGTTGAGGCTCTGGAGTGAGTCCAGAGAAGAGCAACGAGGCTGGTGAAGGGGCTGGAGAACAGGCCCTATGAGGAGCGGCTGAGAGAGCTGGGGGTGTTTAGCCTAGAGAAGAGGAGGCTGAGAGGAGACCTCATTATTCTCTACAACTCCCTGAAAGGAGGTTGTGTAGAGGAGGGAGCTGGGCTCTTCTCCCAAGTGACAGGGGACAGGACAAGAGGGAATGGCCTCAAGCTCCACCAGGGGAGACTTAGGCTGGACATCAAGAGGAAGTTTTTCACAGAAAGGGTCATTGAGCACTGGCAGAATCTGCCCAGGGAGGTGGTTGATTCACCTTCCCTGGAGGTGTTTAAGGCACAGGTGGACAAGGTGCTGAGGGATATGGTTTAGTGTTTGATAGGAATGGTTGGACTCGATGATGCAGTGCGTCTCTTCCAACCTGGTGATTCTATGATTCTAAGTGCTGAAGATGTTCTTGTTCTCATAGCTCTTTGCTCGTTCCTCCTTTGTTCCAGGGACTCAGTTCATGTTTGAGGCTCATGGTTGGAGATATCACCTACTGATCCTTTGCCAAGGGGTCTCCTGGAGCCCAGTTGCTACCATGGACTTGGGCACTTTCTCGGTGACTTTAAGAAACGGGTAAGAAGAAAAGAAACATTATTTCCTGGTATTTCCTTGTACCAGTATTCATTGTCAAAGACATTCTTTACCATGTAGAAAATCGATGTGCTTGGATAAAACACCCAACATGTTTTACAAAGAGTAGACGGTATTATTTATTTTATTTTAAAACTTATCGCCTGTAATTAAGGATTACTTTTTGAGCAGAATGGTAAAAAGACTTCTCTACATTTTGCTAAAAATTACAAACTTGAGATACAGTTCGTCAAACCCAATGTCTCACAAAACCAAACGTGTTTTCCTGTAAGAAAACAGTCATTTCAGATTTATCTTAGTTAGTGGTTATCTAACCTCTGTCTTGGTTAGATAGCTTGGCTGGTAACCTGTGTAACAAATTGCACTAGGAAATGGCCTGGAGAAAAAGTGCTAAAGTTCACTAGTGTATTGCCGATCCCAAGTCATCTGTCCTTGCACAGGGGTAAAGGCAGATGAACGCGGGTGAACGGCAAAGCCAGGGAATACTGTGGGGTTGTACGTTCTGCTGGCTGAGAAAAGGGCTTTGTGCTAAAGAGATGATGTTCATAACTGCCCTGGGGTCTGGGGACAGTTGTGGGCCCCTCACCACAAGAAGGATGTTGAGGCTCTGGAGTGAGTCCAGAGAAGAGCAAAGAAGCTGGTGAAGGGGCTGGAGAACAGGCCTTATGAGGAATGGCTGAGAGAGCTGGGGGTGTTTAGCCTGGAGAAGAGGAGGCTGAGGGGAGACCTCATTGTTCTCTACAACTACCTGAAGGGAGGTTGTGGAGAGGAGGGAGCTGGGCTTTTCTGCCAAGTGCCAGGGGACAGGACGAGAGGGAATGGCCTCAAGCTCCACCAGGGGAGATTTAGGCTGGAGATTAGGAGGAAGTTTTCACATTGGGCATTGGAACAGTCTACCCAGGGAGGGGGTTGATTCACCTTCCCTGGAGGTGTTTAAGGGATGTGTGGATGAGGTCCTGAGGGCCATGGTTTAGTGTTTGATAGGAATGGTTGGACTCGATGATCCGATGGGTCTCTTCCAGCCTGATAATTCTATGGCTCTGTTATTCTATGGGGACAGTGAGAGGTAGAAGCTGCTCTCCTGCAGAGCTGGTTTCTTTGCAAGGGGCTTAGGAGGAACTTAGACTTCCAAATGTAGTAGGAGCTGACTTTGCTAACTGCTTGTACATATCCATTTGTAACACTGCCTGGTCCTGGAATGGTTGGTTTCCTTGGGTCTTTCTTTCATGGCCTCCTCCCATCATGACTGCTTTGGTTGCCGTTTTATCTACAAAGATACCAGGGTGGCTGTTTCAGACCATTTTCTGTACTGACCTGGTTTTGGAAGAAGACCTCTTTGCTCTCTCCAACTACCTGAAAGGAAGTTGTGGAGAGGAGAGTGATGGCCTCTTCTCCCAAGTGACAGGGGACAGGACGAGAGGGAATGGCCTCAAGCTCCACCAGGGGAGATTTAGGCTGGACATTAGGAAAAAAAATATTCACAGAAAGGGTCGTTGGTCACTGGCAGAAGCTGCCCAGGGAGGGAGTTGATTCACCTTCCCTGGAGGTGTTTAAGGTGTGGGTGGACGAGGTGCTGAGGGACATGGTTTAGTGATTGATGGGAATGATTGGACTCAATCTGGTGGGTCTCTTCCAACCTGGTGATTCTATGATTAGAGGCTTCTAATCTCCTAGCCTGAGTTCCCAGGTCACAGCCGTCTGTAGGGAAAATGAGTCTGTAAAAAATGAGCCTTTGGGGAAATTTCGGGAACTCTCAAATGAAAAAAATAAAGCCAGAGGCCTCCCAGAAGAAAAACAAAGCAACTGCAATCTCGCCCACGTGAAAATGAGCAGTAGAGTTTCCTTGAGGCTCCCTTTCTTTATTCTAGTATTGAGAAGGGGACAAAGTAGGGAAATGTGATAGGGAGAAAGAATCACCTAGGACAAAGGCAATGGCTTTATAGCAGAAAATTGCATCCAATAAGTAAATATCTTTACTGCAATATGACACACCACAAAAACAAATGAACCCTTGCCTTGCTTCCAAAGAGGTTTGTAAACTTGTTTGTTACTAATTCATCAAGGTGAGTGTGAAGAAAACAATACACTTCTGTGAGTGAGCAAACTGCAGCATCAAAGACTTGCTGATCTCCCATCTCTGGACCTACAAGCTGCTCTGAAGAGACAGTCAGACAGAGGCTTGGTTTTCATAGAATCATAAAATAGTAAAATGGTTTTGAGGGGGAGCTGGCCTCTTCTCCCAAGGGACAGGGGACAGGATGAGAGGGAATTGCCTCAAGCTCTGCCAGGGGAGGTTTAAGCTGGACATTAGGAAAAAGTTTTTCACAGAAAGGGTCATTGGTCACTGGCAGAGGCTGCGCAGGGAGGTGGTTGATTCACCTTCCCTGGAGGGGTTTAAGGGACGGGTAGATGAGGTGCTGAGGGACATGGTTTAGTGTTTGATAGGCATGGTTGGACTCAATGATCCTGGTGGGTCTCTTCCAACCTGGTGGTTCTATGATTCTATAATTCTATGAAGTGGCTGTTTGACGGCACGTTTTTCATTATTACAATTTCCCTGGTGATTCTGGGGATTTGCTACACATGGGGGTGACATCCCAACAGCTGGACCAGTTGCCTTGGGAACCCCCAGAGCTGCCAATTACGGACCAGAGTGTGCATACAAGAGTCCAAGCCTGATGTTGAGCAGTAGTGATTGTGTCGCTGAGGCACAGCATTTAAAAAAGCCGACCTGGAAATCCCATCTCTGCTGTTTAACGTGGGCTCTGAAGCAGCGTGAGAAGCGGGTAGGTGAACAGGGCATGCATGATAGGAATGGTTGGACTAGAAGATCCGATGGGTCCCTTCCAACCTGGTTGTTCTATGATTCTATGTGCCCATCAGTGGGCACTGTGTGGAGCTCAACAGTGGCTGTTAAATTGTCCTTACAGGTAGAGGTAGTTATGAAGACAGCAGATTGTTAAAAGCTCTCTCTTGTTCTTCCAAATGGTGTGAGCTGCAAAAGGAAGAAAATATATTTTAGAGTTGAAGCTGAAATTCAGTATCTCTCATTCCTGGGTGACAGGAAGACACTACTTTTCTTTTCCCTTCTCCTCCTTCTCCTCCTTCTCCTCCTTCTCCTCCTTCTCCTCCTTCTCCTCCTTCTCCTCCTTCTCCTCCTTCTCCTCCTTCTCCTCCTTCTCCTCCTTCTCCTCCTTCTCCTCCTTCTCCTCCTTCTCCTCCTTCTCCTCCTTCTCCTCCTTCTCCTCCTTCTCCTCCTTCTCCTCCTTCTCCTCCTTCTCCTCCTTCTCCTCCTTCTCCTCCTTCTCCTCCTTCTCCTCCTTCTCCTCCTTCTCCTCCTTCTCCTCCTTCTCCTCCTTCTCCTCCTTCTCCTCCTTCTCCTCCTTCTCCTCCTTCTCCTCCTTCTCCTCCTTCTCCTCCTTCTCCTCCTTCTCCTCCTTCTCCTCCTTCTCCTCCTTCTCCTCCTTCTCCTCCTTCTCCTCCTTCTCCTCCTCCAAGAAGAGTAGTGGTTTCTTTTCCTGACTCCTGGACAGAGCTTTAGAGATGCAAAGATCCTGGTTTGTGCAAAGCTTGTTCCTGCCTTGGGCTCATTCCTGCCATTGTGAAATCTTGGCAAACTGGTTTTGAACTTACAGTTTCTGGCTGGCTGTAGCAGTCCCCAATAACACTGGGTGTTGCCAACACTAAAGCTTTTCTGTGGCTGATTTGTTGTCACTTTTGGAGCTTCTGCTCCCCTCCAGCAGTTTTCCCAAAGCTGGGGATGGTCCCACGTGTTTGAAACAAAAAGAGGGGAAAAAAAAATCCTGTTTCCTGCACTCACTAAAAGGCCAAATTGCTTCTGGCAGGAGCTAGTGCCCTCTCAGCCTGTATCTCTGCTGCTTCCAACAGACACTGAGTTGCTTTTGCAAACTTTCTGATCTGATGTTTCACGAGTGAGGTTTTTAAGGCTGCAAATCCAGTCTTGACTTATTCACGGGATTCAGAACTATTTGTGAGCAGCCATGGGTTGAAAGGTGAAGCAGATAAGCTGGAACTGCTTGTTGGGACAGTTCAGTATCAGAGCTGCTATCTCCATGGGCTGATGCCAAAGGGATTATGTATGTTATTTCATGGAATATTTAATTTTCAAAGGCTCTGGTCTTAGAATCATAGAATCATAGAATCACCAGGTTGGAAGAGACCCACCGGATCATCGAGTCCAACCATTTCTATCAAACACTAAACCATGTCCACCTGCACCTTAAACACCTCCAGGGAAGGTGAATCGACCACCTCCCTGGGCAGCCTATTCCAATGACCCTCTGTGTGAAAAACTTCCTCCTAATCTCCAGCCTAAATCTCCCCTGGCGGAGCTTGAGGCCATTCCCTCTCATCCTGTCCCCTGTCCCTTGGGGGAAGAGCTCAGCTCCCTCCTCTCTACAACCTCCTTTCAGGTAGTTGTAGAGAGCAATGATGTCTCCTCTCAGCCTCCTCTTCTCCAGGAGGAGAAGTCTTAAAGTCCATGTCTTAATGCATTCGGTATTTGATGAGCAGGATTCGTTAGTCTCACGGTGACTGAAGGATGCTCCGTTAGCTGGGGTGACAACCCCTGGGAGGCTGTTGTCTGTGTACAAGCAAAAGCTGCTGAGCCTGGGGCTGCCTTTCTTAGATGTTTCTCCACTGATTTCCCCTGTGGGCTCCCTCCTGAGAGCTGTCTTTGGGCTGTTTGTCCTCTGTAAGATCTCTTCCTTACCGCTTGCTGCTGATGAGCAAAACTCACAGAGTAATTCTGTGGCAGCTGAGGGCTGAGGAAGCATGGAAGTGTGAGCACTTCGCTGATCATGTAGGAAAACATCAGCTGAACAAAGCCAGAGAAAGTGGGATGAGATGCTGCTGAAGATGACAACTTTGTCTCTATCACTTGAAAAACAAAGTAAGGCACTGAGGCTGAACTACCTGAAAGGAGGTTATGGAGAGGATGGTAATGGCCTCTTCTCCCAAGTGACAGGGGACAGGACAAGAGCGAATGGCCTCAAGCTCCACCAGGGGAGGTTTAGGCTGGACATTAGGAAAAAAATTTTCACAGAAAGGGTCACTGGGCACTGGCAGAGGCTGCCCAGGGAGGTGGTTGAGGGTTTAAGGGATGAGTGGACAAGGTGCTGAGGGACATGGTTTAGTGTTTGATAGGAATGGTTGGGCTCGATGATCCGGTGGGTCTCTTCCAACCTGGTGATTCTATGATTCCTTTTATCTCTCTCGTGAGAGAACTCTGCCAAGGTCACCCCTCTCCTTTCATGACACGTGCCCAAAGGCTGATACCATCCTGTGAACAGAAAGTTTTATTTTTCACCTCTGCCACACTGCAAGCAGGCAGCAGGCTGCAAGGGACATTCTGTTGCTGGTGAACTTGTTACTTGTCAGCTTTGATTTCGGGGAAATCAGAGATTGTGCCTGGTTTGCAAATGTTCCCGTGATTCTTTGCACTTTGGGGTAATTCCTTGGGTTATGCTGGGATGGGGTGTTTGATTATGAAGATGCTGCAGTGGATTTTGATGAGGGAGGATGGCAAACGCCTCGAAAGCAGCTGCTCACCTGGCCTGTTTGGTGGAGTTATATATAGGTTTTGCTCTCTGTGGATCCTGTTAGTGTAACAGTCGGTTGCACAATTGGCTCTTAAGAAAGCTTTTTTTGTCTAGAGATTTATTGCTGCTTCGGAATCGGGCAATACAGACTTTCCAGGGAAGCGCTGAATAATTCCCATCCTGCATGCACATGAGCACATTCCCAGGCAAAACTTCCTTCCATCCCTCGAAGTACAGAACGCAACAAGCATCTCCGATTCTGTAAGCAGAGTGAGAAGACCCACAAATAAAAATATTCCCTGTTTAAGGGACGGGTGGGCTAGGTGCTGAGGGACATGGTTTAGTGTTGATAGGAATGGTTGGACTCTATGATCCGGTGGGTCTCTTCCAACCTGGTTGTTCTCTGATTATATGATTCTATTATATATACTAGGATCCAAAAGCAGCCAAATCATTTCTGAAGCTGCTTTTTACCAAGCAAGGAGGCTGCTTAAGTGCATTTTTGTCCCATCTGGAGAGTTTTTTTTTTCCCCCCCTGCCTGCTTTGCTGGTGCTGCTGCTTTCCCCAGCAGTGCTGGCTGGAGCTGCTACAGCTTGTTAAATAGCCTAAGAAGTTTGTTAAGGAAAATTAATTGAGTGTCACTAATTTGCAAGTCTCCTGAGATAATCAACTGGGGTTTTATTCTGGTTTTTTGCTTAATTTTGGGTTCTGTTTCATCAATTACTTCCTTGAAAAGCACACGCAAGTTAAAACTTGAGGCAATAGCCACATAGATTTAATTATTAGATGTTAACGCTATAGGTGTCCATAGATTCTATGATTCATAGAACAACCAGGTTGGAAGGGACCCATCGGATCATCGAGTCCAACCATTCCTATCAATATCCTATCATACCATCCACACCTATCCATTCCTACCATACCATTGTCTGCGTTGTGCTTGGGAAAATAAGAGAAGAAATCCTTGATGTTTTATATGCAAAATATTTATTTGCTCAAATTCTCGGTCAGGTTACGAGCAGTCGACTTAATTCCTAGAAGGGACGTAGCTCTGATGAAGTAAGAAATGAAGAATGACGCAACAAATGGATTCCCATTCTGCCTCATTGATAGATATCTAGGGAAATATGGAGGTGTTAAGCGCTCTCCATGCTATTTTTCATGTTGCAATAGTAACACAAGTTGCTGACCTTTCTATTGCTCGTTTTTAATGCGAAAGATTATTTTTTCCCTAAAAAAGTCTTCACTACATCAGGCCAGAATGGTTTTATACCAGTCTGTGGTTATAGCAGCCCCTCTTTCTGTGTTTTCTTTTACACAGACCCCTTCTTGCTGCTCCTCTCTCCTCGGTAAATGCGTTTCCCTGCGTGCTTTGGTCTGTCAGGTATGTTTTCAAACCTTTGTCTTTACTGAAGAGACGCAAAGGGAAGGCAGCATGGTGAGGGTGTGAAGAAGTGAATTTAAAATTCATCCCACAGAAGAATATCCAACTAAATGGAAAAATTCTCACCTAAAATTAATACTCACAGATATCAAGACGCATAATTTAACATTGGAGGTAAAACTAGGCCCTATACAGCAGAGCCACAAACACAATGACAATTGTGGTGAATCTGTAATCACCTGTATTTTTCCCAAGATTTTCCCCCAGTGGTTTTCCTGCCAGGTCAGTGTTGATTTGATCAGTTCTGGAGCTCTCGTGTTAATAGATTCATGAGCAAATAAAAGGTGAGATGTGGAGTCCGGGTGCTCTGATTCAGACGTGGCACAAAGTCGCTTCTGAGCAGCAGCTAAACCGACTGAGCAGCCTTGGATAGTGCTTGGGGTAAAGCTGAGCAGCTGATGCTGTTTTGCTCTGTGCCCCCAGACTTTGTCATTTAATGTGTCCTTCTCACGATGTCCCCTAGAGGATGAGGCATAGCCTGTGTCCTGGCTAGGTGATGGTTACAGGAGGGTTCCTTGTACCAGGATGTGCTTCTCCAATGGATAATGCGTTCAGGCTTGTTTACCTATTCTTCCAACCACACTCTATTGTTTTTCTGGCAGGAACTTAATCTTCAGGTGGATAATCGGAAAACAATCTCAGGAAAGGCACAAACCGAGAGATGCTAAAAGGCTACCTTATTATTATTATTCAGCCACATTAACCCCAAATATAATAACATCAGTTTAGCTTGAATAACAATGAGGATTAGTCCAGCTGATACTTGGTTATGCTGTGATTGTTATGTGGCTTCAGGAGTTAGATGAACAGGTGCTGCTTGTCTTTTCCAGCCCCATTCCTTTGTCACTGCATTGGCCCTCCTCCTCCTTCCCCATGCTGGGCCCTATTCCTCATCCAGCAAGTTCCCATTCAAGGAACCCTATTTATTTCCCCATCTTTCCTTTCATCTCTTCCTTGGAGCTTCCCATGTTCTGTTTTAGGGGTCCTTCTCCCACTTACTTTCTCAGAATCACTAGGTTGGGAAAGACCCCTAGGATCATCAAGTCCAACCATTCCAGTTTGAGGAGCTTTGCAAAATCCCACCATCTTTTTCCTTTTCCACTAAGGGGCTCCAGGCAGGGCTGCAGACATTTTAAACTCTGCCAGAATGAAGGGCAGGAATGAATCAGGAGTGGCTTTGTGGTAAAGGACACGTATGGCTTGTTGCTGACCACATGATGAACAGATACCGGGAGATTTTCTCAACTCCCTCCTCGAAAGCAGACTGTGCACTTTGGATCTAGGGAAGTGCGTGCGCTTCTGGACAGAGTTAGACATGATTTATTTCCTCCTAGAGGAGAGACAGTACTGTTGGCATAGTTGTCCTCGTAGCCCTGGGCTGGATTGAGGGATGGATGGGCAGGGATCAGGATGAAGTGGTCAGAGGACAAGTGCCACACTGTGTGTCCTCAGGTGTATACAAATAACAAGGTGTGCCGAATTGCACACCCATGGGGAATGTTTCTTTCTTGGTTTCTGGCTCATGGGCTGTCCCAAGGATGTAGTGGGGTTTCCCTCCACTGGGACATGACTTGTCTCATGCTTGGGATTCAAGCTTTTGCAGCTGTGGCAAGCTGAGGATGTTTGGTGAACCTGTCAGGCGTGGGCTTCTGTCTCCCTCTCCTGCTGAGCTCTAAGTGGACTCCCGAGCATTTCTTTCAAACCTGCTCGGTGCTTTGGCATCAGCCTACAACGCTGCTTGCTTACTCTGCACCACTCTCACTCTCCAGAGGTGGCTGTTCGCCTTGCTCAGTGTGGGATACTGCCCTGTCCCTCCTCCCTCTCTCGAAGGCCGGGAACTCTAGCCAGGAGCAGGGCCCCTCTCTCCCAGTCCATGGTGGCTCGTTCCCCAGGGGCAGCAGCACCTTAGCTCTGAGGGCAGGAACGCTCCGAGAATCGGTGATTGGTGAGAAGCTCGATATAAGCCAGCAAGGTGCACTGACAGCCCAGAAGGCCGACTGTGTCCTGGGCTGCACCAAAAGCAGTGTGACCAGCAGGGCAAGGGAGGAGATTCTGCCCCTCTGTTCCTCTCTTGTGAGACCTCATCTGGAGTGCTGTGTCCAGTTCTGGAATCCCCAACAGGAGAAAGACAGGGAGCTGTTGGAACAGGTCCAGGAGATGCTACAAGGATGATCTGAGGGCTGGAGCACCTTTCTTATGAGGGCAGACTGAGAGAGTTGGGGTTGTTCAGCCTGGAGAAGAGAAGGCTCCAAGGAGATCTGATAGTGAACTTCTAGTACTTGAATAGGGTACAGGTAAGCAGGGTAGGGACTGTTTACATACGCTGCCCCATCCCTGGAGGTGTTCAAGGCCAAGTTGGATGGACCTTGAGCAGCCTGATCCAGTGGGAGGTGTCCCTGCCCGTGCCAGGAGGTGGAACTGGATGGATTTTAAGGTCCCTTCCAACCCAACCCATTCTATGAATGCTGTGTGGGAATGGTCCAAGGGAATGTTCTGCAGGAACACTTCAAGGGAATGTTCTGCAGGAATGCTTCAAGGAAATGCTGAGGGGGAACGTGTTGGGGAACACTCTGAGGGAAGCTTCAAGGAAGGACAAGACGAGAGGGAATGGCCTCAAACTCTACCAGGGGAGGTTCAGGCTCAACATAAGGAAAAAATTCTTCACCGGAAGGGTTATTGGGCACTGGAAGAGGCTGCCCAGGGAGGGGGTTGAGTCACCTTCCCTGGAGGGGTTTAAGGGATGGGTGGATGAGGTGCTGAGGGACTGAGGTTTAGTGTTTGATAGGAATGGTTGGACTCGATGATCCTGTGGGTCTCTTCTAACCTGGTGATTCGATGATCCTATGAAGCACAGCAAGGGAACCCCATGAGGGAATGTTCTGCAGGAGCACGGCAAGGGAATGCTGCCAGAGAACCCTCTGAGGGAACACTGCATGAAAACCATGTGGAGGAACGGGGCAACGTGGTGAGGGAATGTGCTGCAGGAATCCTGTGTGGGAACACTGTGAAGGAATGCAGGGAGGGAATGTCCTGCGGGAATGCTATGAGGGAATGTGGCAAGGGAATGTGCTGAAGGAACGTTGCGAGGTACTGTGGTGAAGGGAAGTGGCCAAGGAATGCAGCCAGGGGACAGTCTGAGGGAGCAATTGTATCAGAAATGGTGTGAATAGCAGGTCCAGGGAGGTTCTTCTCCCTCTGGACTCGGCACTGGGGAGACTGCTCCGTGAATCCTGTGTTCAGTTGTGGGCCCCTCAGCACAAGAAGGATGTTGAGGCTCTGGAGAGAGTCCAGAGAAGAGCAATGAAGCTGGTGAAGGGGCTGGAGAACAGGCCTGATGAGGAACAGCTGAGAGAGCTGGGGGTGTTTAGGCTGGAGAAGAGGAGGCTGAGGGGAGACCTCATTGCTCTCTCCAACTGCCTGAAAGGAGGTTGTGGAGAGGAGGGAGCTGGGCTCTTCTCCCAAGTGACAGGGGACAGGACAAGAGGGAATGGCCTCAAGCTTTGCCAGGGGAGATTTAGGCTAGAGATTAGGAGGAAGTTTTTCATGGAAAGGGTCATTGGGCATTGGAATAGGCTGCCCAGGGAGGGGGTTGAGTCACCTTCCCTGGAGGTGTTTAAGGGACGGGTGGATGAGGTGCTGAGGGACATGGGTTAGTGTTTGATAGGAATGGTTGGACTCAATGATCCAGTGGGTCTCTTCCAACCTGGTTGTTCTATGATTCTATGATCTGAGGGAATGATCCAATGCAGTGAGGGAACGCTCTGAGGTTATGCTGTGAGGGAACTCTGTGAGGGGATGAGCGGCTGCCTCAAGGGAGGGCTGATGGGTCGCGATGCCAGGGCCTGGCAGTGAGGGAGGGGCCGCTGGCAGGGGCTGAGGGAAGGCTCCCGGGGAAGCCGTGGCTCGGGCTGCGGGGCGGACCCTGCGGGCGGCGCTGGGGGCGGTGGCTCCGGCTGCTCTTAAAGCCTCCTCGGCCCGGGCGGCGCCGCCAACGCCACCATGTCGAGCCGGCAGCACACGGTACGGGCACCGCACACCCAGCGCGAGTTCCCCCAGAGCCTTCCCTCCCCTCCTTCCCTCTCTCCTTCCCTCCCTCTCTCCTTCCCTCCCTCTCTCCTTCCCTCCCTCTCTCCTTCCCTCCCTCTCTCCTTCCCTCCCTCTCTCCTTCCCTCCAGCCATTACTTCATCTCCCACCCTCCGTCTCCCGCTTCCTCCCTCCCTCCCTCCCTCTCTGGCTCTCTGCCTCCCTCCATTTCTCCCTCCATGTCCCCTTCCATCTCCTCCTCCCTCCCTCCTTCCCTCCTTCATCCACCCTCTTTATCTTCCCCTCCATCCCTCCTGTATTCCCTCCTGTATTCCCTCCTGTATTCCCTCCTGTATTCCCTCCTGTATTCCCTCCTGTATTCCCTCCTGTATTCCCTCCTGTATTCCCTCCTGTATTCCCTCCTGTATTCCCTCCTGTATTCCCTCCTGTATTCCCTCCTGTATTCCCTCCTGTATTCCCTCCTGTATTCCCTCCTGTATTCCCTCCTGTATTCCCTCCTATATTCCCTCCTATATTCCCTCCTATATTCCCTCCTATATTCCCTCCTATATTCCCTCCTATATTCCCTCCTATATTCCCTCCTATATTCCCTCCTATATTCCCTCCTATATTCCCTCCTTGTCTCCTATATTCCCTCCTTGTCTCCTATATTCCCTCCTTGTCTCCTATATTCCCTCCTTGTCTCCTATATTCCCTCCTTGTCTCCTATATTCCCTCCTTGTCTCCTATATTCCCTCCTTGTCTCCTATATTCCCTCCTTGTCTCCTATATTCCCTCCTTGTCTCCTATATTCCCTCCTTGTCTCCTATATTCCCTCCTTGTCTCCTATATTCCCTCCTTTCCTCCTATATTCCCTCCTTTCCTCCTATATTCCCTCCTTTCCTCCTATATTCCCTCCTTTCCTCCTATATTCCCTCCTTTCCTCCTATATTCCCTCCTTTCCTCCTATATTCCCTCCTTTCCTCCTATATTCCCTCCTTTCCTCCTATATTCCCTCCTTTCCTCCTATATTCCCTCCTTTCCTCCCTCCCTCCTTTCCTCCTATATTCCCTCCTTTCCTCCCTCCCTCCTTTCCTCCTATATTCCCTCCTTTCCTCCCTCCCTCCTTTCCTCCCTCCCTCCTTTCCTCCCTCCCTCCTTTCCTCCCTCCCTCCTTTCCTTCCTCCCTCCTTTCCTCCCTCCCTCCTTTCCTCCCTCCCTCCTTTCCTCCCTCCCTCCTTTCCTCCCTCTCCCCTTCCCTTCGTCTCCTTCTCCTCCTCCTTCTCTTCCTCACTCTTCATCTCTCCCTTCTCCCCCTCCATCCCCTATCTCTCCCTCCCTCCTTCGCTCACCCTCCATCTTCCCCTCTCTCTCCCGCTCTCTCTCCTTCTCTCCTGTATTCCCTTCCTCTCTCCTTCCATCTTTTTCTCCCTCCCTCCATCTCCCTCTCCTTCTCCCCTCCTTCTCTTCCTCACTCTCCATCTCTTCATCTCTCCCCATCTCCCCCTCTATCTCCTATCTCTCCCTCCCTCCTTCATTCACCTTCTATCTTCCCCTCTATCTCTCCTTCTCTCCTATATTTCCTTCCTCTCTCCCTGCATCTCTTCCTCTCTCCTTTTCTCCCTCCCTCCATCTCCCTCCACTTCCCCTCCACCTCCCTCTATCTCCTTCTCCCCTCCTTCTCTTCCTCTCCATCTCTCTCTCTCCATCTCTCCCTCCATCCCCTCCCTCCCCTCCATCTCCTATCTCTCCCTCCCTCCTTCATTCACCCTCTCTATCCTCCCCTCCATCTCTCCTTCTCTCCTATATTCCCTCCTTCTCTCCCTCTATCTCTTCCTCCTTCCTTTTCTTCCTCCCTCCATCTCCCCTCCATCCTTTACTTCATCTCTGCCTCCCTTCTCCTCTTCCTCACTCTCCATCTCCCCCTCCATCTCATCCTTCCTCCTTCATTCACCCTCTCTGTCTTCCCCTCCATCTCTCCTTCCCTCCTATATTCCCTTCCTCTCTTCCTCCATCTTTTCCTCTCTCCTTTTATCCTTCTCTCCATTCCCCCTCCATCTCCCCTCCATCCTTTACTCCCTCCCCCCTGCCTCCTTCTCCCCCTCCATCTCCCCATTCCTCCTTTACTCCTTCCCTCCCTCCACCTCCCTCTGTCCCCCTCCCTCTCCCCCATTTCCCACAGCGTCAGGGCTCCCCGAGGTCCCCACACGTTGCCATCATGGACGGGCTGCCCGCAAAGAGCTCATCTCCCTTACGAACCAATATCACAAGTCACAGCTGCTCTCCCGCTGTCCCCTTTACTTCTTCCCTTTGGGATGCGGGGTCTGGGTCCCTCTGGCTTCACGTGCGTTTCCCGTGTTTCAAATCAGAACTGTAAGAAACCTTGATGCAAGTTTCTTGGGCTGACTTTGCTGGTTGGTTTATTTTTTCTTTCCCTTTTCTTTTTTTTCTTGTCGTAAATCTTTGCGATGGATTTAATGCCTTTCGAACACACTGGTAGTCTGTCCAGATAGGAATGTGACCAAAACCACTCGTCACAAGGCGCTCCTGTGTGCCGAGGTGCTCTTGGAGTGGAGAAAACCTGTGGTTTAGGGATTATTTCAGGGAGAGGAGGTGTGATATGTGAACTGTGTACAGGAGTTTTGTTTATTGTGCGGCAGGAGAGAGGCGTTACTGAACTTCCAGAATAATCCCTCTCCTTTGCCTCCACCCTGGGCTTAAAAACTGACCTTTATAAGCAAGATTGCGGCTGAACTTCGAACAGCGACTGTCAAAACAGATGTTATCGTGTTGGCAGCTGTAGGTGTATTTTCGTGCCGTTTGCATAGTGGAGTGAGAAGGGGCTTGATTCCTATGACAGCGAGAGTTTTCAGTAATTACAGTGAAACAGTCATTTAAGGGACGGGTAGATGAGGTGCTGAGGGACATGGGTTAGTGTTTGATAGGAATGGTTGGACTCGATGATCCGATGGGTCCCTTCCAACCTGGTGGTTCTATGATTCTATGATTGCCAAGGACGTGTGTTGCTCAGAGCATAGATGAAGTTTTTCCTTCTGCCGTGGTCTCAGTGTCAACTTGGTCTCAGCCATCGCAACTCAATGCCAAAGGCAGGGGATGAGGCATTTCCCCGGGGTAGGGCTCCCTCGATCGGCACAATTATTTGCATACACACATGGAAGATTGTGTTCACTCTCAGGGCTGTTACACTCTGTGGTTCAGAAGGCTTGAACGTTAGCAGCGCCTCAGGAGTTTTGCCTAATAACCAGCAGCAGCACAGGATTCCCTCTGCAACTAGCAGCCTGGGGGAGTTTGAATGTGGTGGTGAATTTTTTGTGGCTGCGTCAACCCAAACGGTTCCATTAGAAAAAGAAGATGGGATGTACCAGAATAATTTGCCCTTCTGAGATCCCTGTTAGTGCTTCTGTTTATCCTTCCGTTGCCCCTTACTTAATCCTCAGTTTCTATTTTCACACTAATATAGAATCATAGAACAACCAGGTTGGAAGAGACCTACCAGATCATCGAGTGCAACCGTTAAATCAGTCAATATATTTTACTATACATATTAGTAGCAAATATCTGTATTTATGTATAAATATTTACTTATAAAAATCCTTGTGACTAATGAAATCTCAGGTTTAGCACTTTTTCATAGTGTGAGTGATGTGTTAATCTATCTCCCACCGACAAGGTTTTGTGAGGCTGGATGTTTGATAGGAATGGTTGGACTTGATGATCTGATGGGTCTCTTCCAACCTGGTTGTTCTATGATTCTATGATTCTGTTTCCAGGGTTCTTCAGTGTGTGAGAATAAGTAAAAAATGGGTTTTTCAGGCAGTGTTCTTTAGCTGTCAGCTCTTCAAGGTGCAGTAGCTGTTGTGAATTGGACTTGCTGTGTTATTAGGCTGTGCTCCTCATTTTAGAAACGGAATATTTATAAGCCCAGGTTTGAAAACCCAAATTCAGCCTGAATGCTCTCTGGAGTGGGAAGCTAATTTGAGGGTGTTATAATTGCACACTGATTTATTGAGAGAAGCTTACGGAAAGGCAGAGGGAAGAAAATGTAAAGTTTTTTACTTCTGTGCCCTCGCGCCTAAGCAAGGCATCTTAAGTCTGCTGAAAACCCGAGGCTTGGCGTGCAGGAGTCTCTCTCTGGCTGGTTGGTACGGAAATGCACTCATCATTTCTGCTCATGACATCACAAGAGACATCAACTCCCCTGTGTACCAGGCAGCATCCCTCCGTTCACAGACCTTATTTACAGAAAGCATTCATTTCTGACCAGTTTCAGGACTGATTTTTTTGGTTAATGTTCCTTACAGAGCTCTCTTGTGTGTCCCAATGGTGAAATCCTGCTCTTAGAAGTAAAGTTATTACAGGGAGCAGCGTGGAGCTGTGGGGCTGCTCTTGTTTATTGTGTGGGCTCTTGCACAGAGCAGCATTCAAGGCTTTTAGCCCCATCGAAATATCGTCTTGTTCTCCCTACACCTGCGGTGCTGCTGGTATTTCCGCCCTTGTTAGCTCTCCCCACTGAGCAGTGTGTTCGTAAGGCGCAGGAGGGTACAGATGGTGCAGTGTGCTCTGTGGAAGCGACTTGCTAGGAAACCTGTACCCCCTGGAAGCAGTGGCCCAATGCCAGGGCCACCGCCTGCCTGCCTGAGGTGCAGCTCAACACATCTGGGTCCAGCCCTGTTCAATGTCTAAGCTGGGGGACACTAATCTGGGTGGAAGTATCAATCTGTTGGAGGATCAGGAGGCTCCAAAGGGATCTAAACAGGCTGGACCACTGGGCAGAGACCACTGGAATGAGGTTTAACACGGCCAAATGGCGGGTCCTGCACTTGGGGCACAACAACCCTGAGCAGCTACAGACTAGGAGAAGTCTGGCTGGAAAGTGCCTGGAGGAGAGGGACCTGGAGATGTTGGTTGACAGCGACTTACCATGAGGCAGCAGTGTGCCCAGGTAGCCAAGAAGGCCAATGGCATCTTGGCTTGGATCAGAAATGGTGTGACCAGCAGTTCAAGGGAGGTTCTTTTCCCTCTGTACTCGGCGCTGGTGAGGCTGCTTCTCGAATCCTGTGTTCAGTTGTGGGCCCCTCAGCACAAGAAGGATGTTGAGGCTCTGGAGCGAGTCCAGAGAAAAGCAACAAAGCTGGTGAAGGGGCTGGAGAACAGGCCTTATGAGGAAGGGCTGAGAGAGCTGGGGGTGTTTAGCCTGGAGAAGAGGAGGCTGAGGGGAGACCACATTGCTCTCTGAAACTACCTGAAAGGAGGTTGTAGAGAGGAGGGAGCTGGGCTCTTCTCCCAAGTGACAGGGGACAGGGCAAGAGGGAATGACCTCAAGCTCCGTCAGGGGAGATTTAGGCTGGACATAAAGAAAAAGTTTTTCACAGAGTCATTGGTCACTGTCAGAGGCTGCCCAGGGAGGTGGTTGATTCACTTTCCCTGGAGGTGTTTAAGGCACGTGTGGATGAGGTGCTGAGGGACTTGGTTTAGTGTTTGATAGGAATGGTTAGACTTGATGATCTGGTGGGTCTCTTCCAACCTGGTGATTCTGTGATTCTATGATCACTTCCTTTTGCCAGGATGCTGTGGATCACAAAGATGTAACTTCTGATGATTCAATTTTGCTTGTAAAGGGCTTGCGGGCATATTGCAAATTACACGGTCTACTTTGCAGAAAAATTAACATGTACAAGTAATTTAGATTTTTTTTATTTATTTATTTAAAGAGGAGGAAAAAAACCACAAGATCAGGTGACAACCCTTAGGAAATATGAAAAGGCTTAGCTTCTTTGCCTAAGAACTATTCTGGCATTGAGAAAACTGCAGCCTCAGGACGGAGATCAGATGGGCTGAGTGAAAAAATTCTTCACAGTAAGGGTCGTTAGGCACTGGCAGAGGCTGCCCAGGTAGGTGGTTGATTCACCTTCCCTGGAGGTGTTTAAGGCACAGGTGGATGAGGTGCTGAGGGACATGGTTTAGAGGTTGGTAGGAATGATTGGACTTGATGATCCAGTGGGTCTCTTCCAACTTGGTGATTCTATGATTCTGTATCACAGGCTGTACAGCAGTACGTGCACAGCTTCATCAGTTTGATTTCATGGCAGTGTAAAATAAAAGGTTTATGGAGAAAAGCCAAACCTTGTGTTCATCACTTCACATCCTTAGTCTTTGCTGTTGCCTTGAACATAAGGCTAACTGCTAACTGTCCTGCTAACTACCCTCTTCACTTCGCCTAGAACAGAAAACCCTATCATCTTATGATCACGCCTAGGACTAAGTGATCATGAGATGATAGGGTTTTCTGTTCTAGGAGAAGTGAAGAGAGTAGTTAGCAGGACAGTTGCATTAAATTTCCAGAGGGCAGACTAAACTCTTTAGAAGGCTGGTTGGCAAAGTCTCCTGGGAGACAGTACTTGAGGGCAAGGGAGCCCATGAGGGCTGGGAGCTCTTCAAAAAGGAGATCCTAGCAGTTCAGGAGAAAGCCATCCCCGTGCTCCGGAAAAAAAAGCCGACAGGGGAAAAAAACAGCTTGGTTGAGTAGAGAGATCTCAAGTGACGTTAGGAAGAAGAGAAATGTTTATAGGCTCTGGAAGAGGGGACAGGCCTCTTGGGTGGATTACAGGAGGGAAGAGAGGTTGTGTAGGGAAAAAATCAGAGGGGCTAAGACTGAACTAGAAATCAGGTTAGCAAAGTCTGCAAAAGATAATAAAAAAATCTCTCTATAAATATATAAATAACAAAAGGAGAACTAGGGAGACCATACAGTCCCTTTTGGACACAGAGGGAACAACAGTGACAGGGCATGAGGAGAAGGCTGAGGTACTTAATGCCTTCTTTTGCCTCAGTCTTTAATTGTAAAGAAAGCTGTTCCCTCTGTGTACAAACCCCAGAACTAGAGGAGCAATACGAGGCTCTCATGATGCAAGAGGAGGTGGTCAGAGCCTTGCTTGCCAAACTGGACACCCACAAGTCTATGGGGCCACGGATTTCCATCGGTGCTTTCCTTAGGCAGCCCCTACAAGTGGTTTTAGGCACGACGGTGAATGATTTTGAAGACCCAGTTCTACCCAGACATGTGCACTGCAGCTGCTCCTCAGTCACAGGCCACTGGGATTTTGTTTTCCTGGAGGGTTTTCAAGGGCTGTGCTGGCATACTTGCAATTTTTTTCCTGGGCTTGATGTTGATCCTGGAGGGTGTCTTTGAGTAGCCTCTAAAGATGAAAAGACTTCTCTTTATCTCCAGCCAGGTGTTTCAGATAAACTTGCAGCCGTACAGACCCACAAATATAAGTGTCGCGCAGGGCCCGTGGTGGCGCTCGGAATGACACACGTCATGCCTTGAACTTGTACTTTGATCACAGTGCTTGTACACTTTGGTATCTTAAAAGTCCATTAAGAGAAATGCCATGTAATTCAGGTTACTGTTTATTAATTTACTGTTGTCATGAGCAGGGTGACTAATGACAATCTCCGATTTACCTCTGAATCACATCTGTAGGAAGTGCGAACTAGTTCCTTAATGGCCCTACGGCTTAATCATTTCTAAGTGGAAATGTGCTTGGGGTGTATCATTAACAAAAGAAGGGATGCTAAAAGCCCCGGTCAAGCTATTTGGCGTGGAAATGGGATGCTGGGAAGTGAGGATTTCGCTTCTAGGGCTGGTAGCTTATTGTTAACGTTGCCTCCTGGCCCTCACAGAGCAGTCCCTTTTCATTTACTTATGGCTTGGCCTGCTTACAACTATGTGTGTGGAAAGTTTTATCTACTGAACGGGTGCCAGAGTGTGTTGGCCTGTTTGAAAAGCAGAGCTTAAGGAAGGAGCTGGTTTGCATAGATACTATCTTCTTTTTTTACCGTGGCTTCTCTTTAGATGTAGCACTTCAGGACTTGCTGAGATGAACCTTTTGGAGCGTATTTTGGAGCATTTGTACCTACATTTCCAAGACGTTCTGACCTTGAGGTTTTTGCGGCCTCACTCGCAGAACAAAACATTTTCTTCACTATCAAACCATTTCTCAGCTTTCCATTGTGGTCAAAAAGTGTGTCGGCAGGAGGTCATTTTTCAGGCGTGCCCAGCCTTTCTGATGAGGAGATCATTCGTTTGTGTTGCCAGCGGGTTTGAGAAGAGCAGAATAACCCCTCATTTTAGAGGAGAGATGACTGCTCCTGCAGGAGACCCTGTGGTGCGCTTGCCCCTGCCAGGGGCTCAGGGCACGGTGCTGAAGGAGTCATCTCAGCTCATGGCTGAGGGCGCATCACATCCGCTCATGTCTTTACAAAGCTGTTCAGAGACCCTGGGGATGGAATGTTGAGCTCTTGGAGGTACAATCTGAAGCCTAGGGGAGCTGTTCTTCAACTGGGTCATTTTTATAGAATCATAGAACAACCAGGTTGGAAGAGACCCATTGGATCATCAAGTCCAACCATTCCTATCAAACACTAAACCATGTACTTCAGTACCTCGTCCACCTGTGCCTTAAGCCCCTCCAGGGAAGGTGAATCAACCCCCTCCCTGGGCAGCCTGTTCCAATGCCCAGTGACCCTTTCTGTGAAAAACTTTTTCCTAATCTCCAGCCTGAACCTCCCCTGGTGGAGCTTGAGGCCATTCCCTCTTGTCCTGTCCCCTGTCACTTGGGAGAAGAGGCCAGCTCCCTCCTCTCTATAACCTCCTTTCAGGTAGTTGTAGAGAGCAATGAGGTCTCCTCTCAACCTCCTCTTATGGTGTACGTATTGCGACAGGTTCACCTGCTGTTTGTGTTACTGTCTGCTGCTCTTCTGTGTCTATAAAATTGGGGATGGTGTCACCCCCAGAGAGGTACTGGGCATTCGCATGAACTTTTGAGGGACTGAGTAACAATCCCCTAGGAAAATGTGTAACTGTCCTTCAACCAGCCTTGGAGTGGTGTGTAATGACTAAGTGTATGGTGTGTAATGTCTACACCAGGTTTAGGGAGGAGTGAGGGAAATACTGAATAGCTGTTTGTTCAGGAAGAGTACAAGAAGAGTTTGAGAAGAGTTCTTGGTGCTGACTTAGGTCTTATGCACTCGTGTAATTAAAAGCCTATCTTGCAGCTTGTATGGGTCAGGTAGAAGGAGCAGGAAACCATCACCCATCATCATCATCAACCAATCATCTATGAGGAGCGTCTGAGAGAGCTGGGGTTGTTTAACCTAGAGAAGAAGAGGCTGAGAGGAGACCTCATTACTCTCAACAACTACCTGAAAGGAGGTTGTGGAGAGGAGGGAGCTGGGCTCTTCTCCCAAGTGACAGGGGACAGGACAAGAGGGAATGGCCTCAAGCTCCACCAGGGGAGATTTAGACTAGAGATTAGGAGGAGGTGTTTCATGGAAAGGGTCATTGGTCGCTGTCAGAGGCTGCCCAGGGAGGTGGTCGATTCACCTTCCCTGGAGGTGTTTAAGGTGCAGGTGGATGAGGTCCTGAGGGACTTGGTTTAGTGTTTGATAGGAATGGTTGGACTTGATGATCCGATGGGTCTCTTCCAACCTGGTGATCCTGGTGTCGCCAAACTTGACTCCTCAGTTTGGAGTCAGGTCAGGCAGCTTGTTGCGTAGGTGGCATGTTGAATGACATGACTGTGAAAGCAAACCCACCTTCAGCCAACAGAAACACCAAGAGGGCTGAGGAAGTACCTGAGTGACGAGAAGGTCAGTCTGTCCCTGTCTGTAGTTTCCAGCAGCAGCCAGGAGTGGGATCCAGGCTAGAGTTTGGATGGGTAGGATGCCACGGTGTGTTGTCCCAGCTTCTCTTGATTCATGACTTGAGATACCAGAGGCCACACCTTTCTTTCTGATAGTGCTTAGTGAATTTCCTTTCCATGAATTCGTCTTAATGATTTTTTCCAGCCAAGTGAACTTTTGGCCTGCCCAGCAGAATTCCCCTGTTTCACATGTCCCGTGTGGTGGTTCTGGCCAAGTTTCCCTGCTGTCCTTCCTGCTGCTGCTTTCGCACTTAGCAAACCTTCAAAAATTTCTGGGATGGAGAGACATCTCCTGTCACCTCCTGGCAACCATTGACCATTGCAAAGTCAAGTGTGCGGAGTTCAGGACGTCAGGTTCAAGGCTGTGTATCCATCTCGGATACTGAATGAAGCAGCGAGAGGCACCATGTGGCCATGATGCTGAGTTGTCACCAGCCTGGGCTTGTGTCCAGCTTGTTCACTGAGCTGCCACAGTGTCTTGTAGAGGAGAAGTGACTTAGTAGGGTTAGTCCTTTTAAGGAAATATATGTATTATATGTATATATTATATGTATTATAACTACCTGAGGGGAGGTTGTAGAGAGGAGGGAGCTGGACTCATCTCCCAAGTGACAGGGGATGAGAGAGAATGGCCTCAAGCTCCACCAGGGGAGGTTCAGGCTCAACATAAGGAAAAAATATTTCACAGAAAGGGTCATTAGGCATTGGAACAGGCTGCCCAGGGTGGGGATTGATTCACCTTCCCTGGAAGTGTTTAAGGGGCGGGTGGATGAGGTGCTGAGGGACATGGTTTAGTGTTTGATAGGAACGATTGAGCTCGATGATCTGGTGGGTCTCTTCCAACCTGGTTGTTCTATGATTATATGATTCTAAGACGGTCATTTAAGTTCCCTCTTTTTACAAGATAACTGGTTTTTGTGTTGTCGATGGTCCTGTGGTCTTGACATGATCCAGAGCAGGCAAAACACACCCCAAACATCAGAACAAGGCAGTTATTTTGCAGCTTCAGACCTATCGTCTTTAAAACGAGTGTGAGCGAAACTGCTCAAGCAGGTCCGTTAAGGGGAGGTAGTTTAGCAGAGCTGCTCTGACTTTAAAAAGTAAGGCAACCATGGAAGGATTTCTGTGTAAATTGTTATTTTTGTCAGCAGATGACAAGTCACTTTGTTTGCCAAATATTTGTTGCCCAAGCATCCCTCCCTTGCGATTTCTGGAATGAAAAGAAGATTTTTTTTGTAACATCTGTCGTGGCCTTGCAACTTTGTCCCAGATATGTAGTCAGGCAGGACCAATCACTGGGTTTCTTGTGTGGAGGAAGTTAGAGGGGTGACATAATCTAATTCAGAGATAAAGAAAACCCTCATTTGAGTGCCTCCAGAGAGGCAGATTTCAACACCCAGCAGGCTAGTCTGAAGTCTAGAAAGCACTGTTGGATTTGCAAAGTGACTGCAACATGAGCCTGGGTTTGCTGGATATTTTTTTTTCCTGTGTTTGTATAAAATTCGAGTTGTGGCAACCTAAAGCATGCGAATTTATAGCAACAGAAAAAATATTTTTAGCTCTGATCCAAAATAAGGGCTTGCTTGAGAGCTCAGAAATTCCTGTGGGTTAAGGAAAAAAACTCCGCCTTGAAAACCTCGTGTGTCAGCGACGTTTGGCATCTCCAGCCGTCTGTCTCCAAGCTGAAAGGCTGCTTGTTTCGGGGAACTGGGATGTCTCTGCTGGGCTCCTTAAGACCTTTTGTGTAACGTTCCTGGCAGGAGACGGAGGCCAAGGTAGCAGTGTCAAGAGGAACAAGCGTCAAAGGTGCCAAGGAGTGAGTGAGGTTTGCTGCGGTTTATTCAGAGCAGTGAATGAAGAAAGGGAGCCCAGTTCAGCATCCCGCCTGGTGCGAGGGAACGCTGGCAACCCCAGCCCTGCAGCCTCTGCCGGGGATTTGGTGACACATTGCAGTATTGCTCGGTCTAAAAAGAAGGCACGACGTGGTTTCTACTCGTGTGTGGGTGATGAGAGAGGAGACAAGTTCGTTGTGAGGGAAGGAAGGAGGGACAAGAGCCCAGGAAGGAGGAGGGTGGGTGGTACAGGACCATATCATGTGCTTAGGGAATCCTGCTTCCCCATCTGGACCTGTGGTGGTGGAATCCTGAGAGGTAAAATGGGCAAAATTTCCAGGGTAATTCCATCTTGCTGGGGTTTTTCCCTGGGAAAGAGAGGAGCTGATTCTGAAGTATTTACCACCTTAGTCCATTCGACAGATCCAACTCAGTTTTGGGAGGTCTGTAGGTTTAGAGTTACAAGAGCTGAATTGGCACTTCAGTGACTCTGGGGTTTCTCCATCATTCTTCAATATCATAGAATCATGTAATAACCAGGTTGGAGCAGACCCACCGGATCATTGAGTCCAACCATTCCTATCAAACACTAAACCATGTCCCTCAGCACCTCGTCCACCCGTCCCTTAAACACCTCCAGGGAAGGTGAATCAACCATCTCCCTGGGCAGCCTCTGCCAGTGCCCAGTGACCCTTTCTGTGAAAAATTTTTTCTTAATATTCAGCCTGAACCTCCCCTGGCAGAGCTTGAGGCCATTCCCTCTCGTCCTGTCCCTTGGGAGAAGAGCCCAGCTCCCTCCTCTCCACAACCTCCCCTCAGGTAGTTGTAGAGAGCAATGAGATCTCCCCTCAGCCTCCTCTTCTCCAGGCTAAACACCCCCAGCTCTTTCAGCCGTTCCTCATAATCATTGAATTGTTGCGTTTACAAGCAAAACCCCCCTCCTTCTCTTTCTTCCTCCTTTTCTTAATAATAGTTTTGCTTTTCTGCAGCAAGGTTTAAACCTTAGAGAAGGTTTTTTCCCCATGTTGGTGATGGACGCTCAATCTTCTCAGTGATGTCAGCTTGTGTATTTGCAGGAACAGCTGTGGGAATTGCCCTGGTAGAAGTAGATAATTTTTTTAAGGAAAAGCGACATAAGCTTGATTTTTAGGCATCAAATTCAACTGGTAGGACGAAAGATTTCTTTTTTTCACTAAGATGGCAGGATTTGGGAGGCAGTCTTAGGTAATAAATTAGAATCACAGAATCATAGAACAACTGGGTTGGAAGAGACCCATTGGATCATCGAGTCCAACCATTCCTATCAAATTAAATCACTTTGTGAAGGTTTAATCGGATGTTTGACTTCAAACCTGCGTGCTTGCTCAATCATTTTATTATTTTAAAAGCTCACTTTAGTATTCGCAAATACCATCAGCTAAAAGCGTTTTGAAACCCTCTAATTTATTTAATTGGTTTTTTTCTCCTCCTGGAGCAATATCCCAGCTGGAGGACCCAAACAGGGTGTGTATTAAATGCTTGACTGGAAAAAAAATGAATCATATTCCAAATGATGGGAGATATCCTGATAAATAAAAACGCAGCTGAGGGAGGCCTGACCCTCACTGTGTTGGGTCAGGGTTTGCCCCGGGCCATGAGCACTACCAGCAACCAGTTGGATACTGTGTTTGCATGAGAATGACCCTTCTGCTAAGTGAGCTGGCCCTGTGACTAATGTGACCTTAATAGCTTTGCTCTACTGGGGCAGCCTTCTTCTTGGCCTGATCTGTGCTGTGTTTTGAGGAAGGAGTCCCTCTCTGGAATGAAATGTTGCTACCGTGGCTCTTGGACCACTTCCAGCTCTCTTACCCATGCCAACTACAGCAGGCAGGGGCTTTCCTGCAGCTGCGAGGAATGAAGGGCACGATAAGAATGTTGGGTTAGACCTTATCGACCTTCGTGGTGACCGGCACCTCTTTAAAATGGCAAATCTTTCCTCCTGTACAATCAGAGTGCTCTGCCTTCTGTGGATCATAGAATCATAGAACAACCAGGTTGGAAGAGACCCACCAGATCATTGAGTCCAACCATTCCTATCAAACACTAACCCATGTCCCTCAGCACCTCGTCCACCTGCACCTTAAACACCTCCAGGGAAGGCGAGTCAACCCCCTCCCTGGGCAGCCTATTCCAATGCCCAATCACCCTTTCCGTGAAGAATTTTTTCCTTATGTCCAGCCTGAACCTTCCCTGGTGGAGCTTGAGGCCATTGCCTCTTGTCCTGTCCCTTGGGAGAAGAGCCCAGCTCCCTCCTCTCCACAACCTCCTTTCAGGGAGTTGTAGAGAGCAATGAGGTCTCCTCTCAACCTCCTCTTCTCCAGGATAAACACCCCCAGCTCTCTCAACCATTCCTCACAAGGCCTGTTCTCCAGCCCCTTCACCAGCTTCATTGCTCTTCTCTGGACTTGCTCCAGAGCCTCAACATCTTTCTTGTGCTGAGGGGCCCAGAACTGAACACAGGATTCGAGGAGTGGTCTCACCAGTGCTGAGTCCAGAGGGAGAGGAACCTCCCTGGACCTGCTGGTCACACTGTTTCTGATCCAAGCCAAGATACCATTGGCCTTCTTGACTACCTGGGCCACTACCGCCTCATGGTCAGTTGGCTATCAACTGAACAAGGGTGGCTGAACAAGGGTTGGGTTGAGGATGTTGTATGCACTTAAAGGATTTCTTGAATGTCCTGCTCTTGAATCTCCATCTCTTCTCCTATGTTTCTCCACCTGCAATGGCTGTGGCTCGTGGCACTCACACTGGTCCCATTCATTATGCAGCTGTGGGGATGGTGGCTAAAGAAATGGGCAGGTGGGACAGGAGGAGATGCTGCCCTTGTGTCCTAAGGGCAGCCAGAGTTCATACCTTTGTGAACTTGGAAGTCGGCAAATCATCCATGTCATTTGTTTGGACGACCCTGAATGGTTTTTGTCTAATGCATTTTCTATTAATTGTGTGGTTGTTCTGCTCCTATCACGTTAGTGGTGGCTGAGAGATGTTCCTCAGATATGATGCATTTAGCTCTGAGTTGAGAGGAGAAAATGCTCCCGATAACATCTCTCCTGGGGGTGTTCATGTGGGCAACCACAGCCGCTCTCTATCAAGGGCCAAATACTTGATGGAAGAGCTGAGGTTACTTTTTTAGGCACCACACATTGAGAAGCAATAGCGCTCAGAGCAGAGGACGCAGGTTCCTGGCTTTGTAGGATCATAGAACAACCAGGTTGGAAGAGACCCACCAGATCATCGAGTCCAACCATTCCTATCAGCCTTTCCAACAGGTCTGTGCTGAGGTGGACTCTTGTCTCAGAGGTCTTGTCTCTTTATTCAGGAGGAGCACTAAGGAAAGGCCTCCTGCCTCTGCCTGCAACCTCCTTTCACAAAGCAGGGAAGTGTTTTGTCCCCACCATGGGGCTGAAAAATCTTTATTTCTTTTGCAAACCAAACCAGGAGACATTTGGCAGATGGTTCAGTCAAGCTTGATATTAAAGATACTTGAGATGCTAGTCTTTCTCATGGTGTTTGTCAGCCTCATGGGAAGGTTTAGTAGGAGGGAAGGCCAAAAACAGAGCTAGGATTTAGCTTATTTGTCTGCTGCAGCCTTGGCATAAGGTTTGGGGCCGTGTCTGTTTATTCCTCGTTTCCTGGATCAGATAAGACAGAGTGGGCTGAGCACTGAGATCATCCAGCCGTGGCCAAGCAGCAGATTTCCAAGAGGAGGAGGGAGCATGGCAGCATCCTTCTTAACCATCTGGCTGGCAGAGGCTGCGTGGCTCTCCTTTGGAGATGTCTAGTGGCCTCAAGACCACTAGAGAGGGTCCTTGCCATTGGGTAACTTTCTAGCCAAGATTTGTGCCGTTATTATGATTATTCAGGACAGAGCTACTCTTACCAGTACATTAAAACAATATAGAGTGATGTAGCTGTTCGTTGTGCCCACAAACAATATCAGATGGAAAATTTGTGGGCATAGAGAGGCTAATTTTGGAGCCTTCCACTAAAATCAGATTGAAAATAGGCACGAAATTCTGAGCGGAGTTCTAAATGGCTGCGGTGGGAGATTGGTCTCTGCTGGGATGCTGGTGCCTCTGAACAATAATAATAAGAAAAACATGAGGAGAATATTTTTTCTCTTCTGTTATGGCATAGTTTTCACCCAGATTTTTGTGCAGGCAGAGCCTTGTGTTGCATACGAAATAGAAGTCTTTGATGAATGCTTGTGCCTTTGCTGTATCAGGTTAAAGTGTTAATGGTCCAGCAAGAAGAGGGAAAAACCAACCTATTTTGCGATGATGTTTAAAAGTGGCCTTTTATTTCATCATCCCTCCTATTCCTCTTTTTTTCTTTTCAGAATTTTTTTCTTGAATGAATGAAGGACGATCACCTTCCTTCTGTGACTTCAGACACAGAAATATTTATATAGCGAGATGTAAATCATGAGGAAGCCCAGACCTGCCACTGATGATCCAAACCAGATAAATGTTACAGTTGTGAAGAATCTGGCTAGGGAGAAAATATTTATATCTCTTTCCCCCCTGGAGACTTTTCCTTTGGCTGCCTCAGTTAGAAACATTATCCTTGTGATTAAGAAGAACTCGTAGCTGGTTTATGCGCAAAAATTCTTCGTTGAAGTTGCACTGCTGGGTCTGCAGGACACACAGACCTCTGTCTCAGCAGAGTGCCAGTCCCTTGCTCGCACTGGGAAGTGCACACATACACGTTAGGTGGTTTTTCATGCCTCCCATCCCATTGTCTTTTGCTGTCTGGGTCCCTTTCTTGCTCAGCTCAGCCCTACTGTGTCACCGTTCCTTGCTCCAGCCACCATTATTATCCACCGTGTTATGTTAAACATGACAAGTAAATTAGCACCGTGAGTTGCTTTTGTTTTGCAAGCATCAATTTAAATAACCAGGGAGTCTGCCTGGTTTTTAAAATGCTGAAGAGGCAGGGAGCCTGCTGAGTGTGTCAGCGGCTCCGTGGCCTCCCCTGCTGCCTGCAGATGTGTCAGTCACCAGCAGCTCTCCTGGGGCACAGCCGGTTGCTTTTTGCCCCTGCTGGCACGAAGTCGTTGCTGCCAGGAGGGCTCCGAGCAGAGGCAAGCACTGTCTTCAAAAATTGAATCTGCACTGAAGGAGAAGGACCTGAGGGTGTTGGTTGACAGCGACCGAACATGAGGCAACAGTGGCCCAGGTGGCCAAGAAGGCCAATGGCATCTTGGCTTGGATCAGAAACGGTGTGACCAGCAGGTCCAGGGAGGTTCTTCTCCCTCTGGACTCAGCACTGGTGAGGCTGCTCCTCGAATCCTGTGTTCAGTTGTGGGCCCTTCAGCACAAGAAGGATGTGGAGGCTCTGGAGTGAGTACAGAGAAGAGCAGCGAAGCTGGTGAAGGGACTGGAGAACAGGCCTGATTAGGAACGACTGAGAGAGCTGGGGGTGTTTAGCCTGGAGAAGAGGAGGCTGAGAGGAGACCTCATTGCTCTCTATAACTATAATATATATTCAGGTATATATACCTGAGCGGAGGTTGTGGAGAGGAGGGAGCTGGGCTCTTCTCCCAAGTGACAGGGGTCAGGACAAGAGGGAATGGCCTCAAGCTCCACCAGGGGAGCTTTAGGCTGAACATTAGGAAAAAAATCTTCACAGAAAGGGTCATTGGTGACTGTTAGAGGCTGCCCAGGGAAGGGGTTGAGTCACCTTCCCTGGAGGTGTTTAAGGTGTGAGTGTATGAGGTGCTGAGGGACATGGTTTAGTGTTTGATAGGAATGGTTGGACTCGATGATCTGGTGGGTCTCTTCTCACCTGGTTATTCCCTGATTCTATGATTTTCTTTACCATTTTTCCTTTTGCCTCAGATTGCTGAAGTTTGTTGTGGTGAATCATGTGGCTGCTTAATGAATTTGTGTTTCTTTCCCTTAAAATCGTCCCAGCTGAGATATTCCTTTATGTGGAGAGCAACGAGTTAACCAAAGTGTTTTGTTTTTCTTTGTTTTCATCAGGGATCGACCAATGTGGTTTACCAAGCCCATCACGTCAGCAGGAGTAAGAGAGGCCAAGTTGTTGGTACCAGGGGTGGATTTCGAGGCTGCACAGTTTGGCTAACAGGTATTTTCACCTGTGTGTGTCAGCGTGGCTTGACCTGTGAAACCTACCTGCACACAGGAGTGTGGCTTGGAGGTGGGGCTTGGGAATCACAGGAGACATCAGCATTCCTTGTGAACTGGGAATTGCGAAACATTTACACGTGGGAAGCAGCAGCACGTGGTGCCAGCATAGCGAGATATTCTTTCTGGCAGCTGCTGCCCAGAACTGATGTTTTTATGGATTTCACAGCTGTTTTCGGCCTCCTTTGAACACAACAGAAGCCCTAAGGGTCATAGAATCATAGAACAACCAAGTTGGAAGAGACCCGTCGGATCATCGAGTCCAACCATTCCTATCAAACACTAAACCATGTCCCTCAGCACCTCGTCCAAACGTCCCTTAAACACCTCCAGGGAAGGTGAATCAACCACTTCCCTGGGCAGCCTATTCCAATGCCCAATGACCCTTTCTGTGAAAATTTTTTCCTAATGTCCAGCCTAAATCTCCCCTGGCTGAGCTTGAGGCCATTGCCTCTTGTCCTGTCACCTGGGAGAAGAGCTCAGCTCCCTCCTCTCCACAATCTCCCCTCAGGGAGTTGTAGAGAGCAATGAGGTCTCCCCTCAGCCTCCTCTTCTCCAGGCTAAACACCCCCAGCTCTCTCAGCCGCTCCTCATAGGTTCTGTTCTCCAGCCCCTTCCCCAGCTTCATTGCTCTTCCCTGGACTCGCTCCAGAGCCTCAACATCCTTCTTGTGCTGAGGGGCCCACAACTGAACACAGGATTCAAGGAGCAGTCTCACCAGTGCTGCATCCAGAGGGAGAAGAACCTGCCTGGCCCTGCTGGTCACACCATTTCTGATCCAAGCCAGGATGCCATTGGCCTTCTTGGCCACCTGGGCACACTGCTGGCTCATGTTCAGTCGGCTGTCAACCAACACCCCCAGGTCCCTCTCCTCCTGGCAGTTTTCCAGCCAGACTTCTCCCACTCTGTAGCTCTGCAGGTTTACTGTAGCTCACAGGTTTACTGTGTTCAAAGTGACCTCGTGAGGAGCACCATGAGGCAGTCGTTTTGTTTGAAGAACAGATACTCCCAAACAGCACTGGAAGTGATTCCTTGAACAGCCACTGCAGGTTTCTTACATTATTTCTCATTCTGTATGCCTCTTATATGTTGCCTTTCTCTTCTGCTTTGAAAGATAAATTAATTGTTTGGGGATTAGGCGCTGCTAGAAATGACAATTGAATTTATTTTGCTCTGCTAGGATCGACACAACTCTGTCTTTTCCTGCTTGTCCAGTTGTTTCTTTGCTTGTTAAATATTGGTATTTTCTTTCAATGCTGAAGGACGTACTTGGAAGGGTTTGTAAAGCCATTCTGATGCGCATTCTTATCAGCTTATATGCTAGACGGTTGGAATAAAACACATTTCTGTTTTGTTCTCCTCTTTAATTTTAAAAAGAAGGCTAACACCTAGTCTGCTTTTATAGGATTTCCGAAGCCAAGAAACTTATCCAAGACAATTTCCTTCTTTTTCAAATATCACTCAAAGATCCAAAGGTTTGAGCTTCTCTGGCTCATGCTTATTTTGTGAAACAGACAGTGCTCTCCTAACTTTCTTTCAATTCAATTTTAAGAGACTGTATGGAAGGACACTTCGTTGCATAGATTAAATGGCATTTGAGTGTCCGATATTGCCAGCGCAGAAGAGCTGTCAGTTAGTTCTGTTGTAGAATCATAGAATCACCAGGTTGGAAGAGACCCACCGGATCGTCGAGTCCAACCACTCCTATCAAACACTAAACCATGTCCCTCTGCACCTTGTCCATCTGTCTCTTAAACCCCTCCAGGGAAGGTGACAAAAAAAACAAAGGCACAGACAGATTCATGTCCACCCAGACAGGTTCCCTCTCGAGCACAAACATGGATTTTCATCAGACTAAAAGTCCACCTTCCCCGGGATCTTGTCTCCGTAAGTGGTAAATAGTCGGTATCAGGCAAAGGTTATAAAAACAGGTAATCAGGTGATACTATCTCCACAGGAGATTCTACAAGGCTGAGTGTTTTCTGAGGCAAGTGTGGTGTTTGGAGGTGTTATCTCTCCTAAGTCAAGGTCCTGTTCTGTCTCAAGGAGTTTTCCATGCGTGAGTCCTCACCCAGGGTAAAGGAGGAGTTTGGTGCTCCAGGTGTGTTTGCGGTTTCCGACACAGCCAGTAGCGAGTGCTTTTTGTACAAGTGAACGGAGCTCATCTGAGCAGCAGGCACCTCGCTTTGGTTTGTTGTCTTTCTGGTTGGTGACTCTGGGAGGCACAGGCAACCAAGGTTGTGCTGCTTGTCTACACAACTGTTCTGCTCCTGCAGGAGGTGTCTGTGGGTGCAGCAGAACGGTGTGACCAGCAGGTCCAGGGAGGTTCTTCTCCCTTGGTACTTGGCACTGGTAAGACCTTTCCTCGAATCCTGTGTTCAGTTGTGGGCTCCTCAGCACAAGAAGGATGTTGAGGCTCTGGAGCGAGTGCAGAGAAGAGCAACGAAGCTGGTGAAGGGGCTGGAGAACAGAACCTATGAGGAGTGTCAGAGAGCTGGGGGTGTTTAGCCTGGAGAAGAGGAGGCTGAGAGGAGACCTCATTACTCTCTACAACTACCTGAAGAGAGTTTGTAAAGAGGAGGGAGCTGGGCTCTTCTCCCAAGTGACAGGTGACAGGACAAGAGGGAATGGCCTCAAGCTTCGGCAGGGGAGATTTAGGCTAGAGATTAGGAGGAACTTTTTCACGGAAAAGGTCATTGGGCATTGGAATAGGCTGCCCAGGGAGGTGGTTGATTCCCCTTCCCTGGAGGTGTTTAAGGGACGGGTGGATGAGGTCTTGAGGGACATGGTTTAGTGTTTGATAGGAATGGCTGGACTAGAAGATCCGATGGGTCCCTTCCAACCTGGTTGTTCTATGATTCTATGATTGCTGCTGGAGCCTGTCCCACTTAGAATCATAGAATCATATTCACAGTATTCACTTCATGCAGTTGCAGCAAGAACCTCTCCTTGGGTTTAGTTCATAGGAGGAACAGGGGGAGGAAGACACTGAGAGACTCACAGGCAGCATCATCATTTTGAGCTTTCCCTACTTGCTGGTACCTATTTGTCCCCCCACGGCCCAGCAAGAGGTACTTCGGCAACACTGCTGGGCTGAACCTCTCCAGATGCTGGGATGTGGCAGCTTTTCTTGTGGTGTTAATGGCACTGCTTCCATAAAAAGGATTGCCCTGGGCTCTGTGGTGACTGTGTAATAAAAGGTGAATGCAGCTTTCTTACCTCATTCCTTCCTTAAAGCAACTGCAGACAGAAGGAGTTTTTTGCCAGTGAGTTTGTTTATTGCATTACACTGTCACTTTCACTCCTTGGACCTCAAACAGAGGTCACAGAAAGGGTCATTTGGCATTGGAATAGGCTGCCCAGGGAGGTCGTTGATTCACCTTCCCTGGAGGTGTTTAAGGGATGTGTGGATGAGGTCCTGAGGGACATGGTTTAGTGTTTGATAGTAATGGTTTTACTCAATGATCCGGTGGGTCTCTTCCAGCCTGATTGTTCTGTGATTCTATGATTCTATGAAACCTGAACCTCGCTGTTCTATCTCCAACAGGCCTTTCTGGAGCCGGCAAGACAACCATCGGCTTTGCTTTGGAAGAGTACTTGGTCTCTCACGGCATCCCTTGCTATTCCCTGGACGGCGATAACGTTCGACACGGCTTGAATAAGAACCTGGGTTTCTCGGCTGCCGACCGCGAGGAGAACATCCGCCGCATTGCAGAGGTGGCCAGGCTGTTTGCTGACGCGGGACTCGTCTGCATAACTAGCTTCATTTCTCCTTTCACGAAGGTAAAGTTGCTGCACCGTGTCCTGCTCTTTTCTGGGCAGCCTTAATCTCATGATTTGACTTAGAGAAGAGAGAGCACATACACCATCGAACGCTCCTTTTAACTTCTTTCGTGAACAACCACCACTACCCAGAGCTACAGTACCAACTTCTGGAGGGCAGTTTGACACAACCTCTTTGAACATATTCAGTGTTACAAACTAATTAACAGGTAGGGGAAGTTTAAAACCTCCCTGCAGAGCCTGTTACTATTAACTCATTAGGAGGCAGGAAAAAAGGCAAAGAAACAATAACCTGTCATTATGCTACCACTACTACATTTGAAGAAATATTAATTTAAATGCTTCTGGAGAATACCAAGAACCTGCTGTTACCAACCTGAGGTAAGCAGTGCCTTTTCTTAACACAAGGCAGATAAATATTGATTTAATGCTTATCGAGAATACCAAGAACCTGCTGTTATCAACCTGAGGTAAGCAGTTCCTTTTCTTAAGGCAGATAATTATTCACACTCCAAAATTCTACTGCCCTGCTCCTTTCAGATGGAAAGAGCCGAAAACAGGTCGAAGTTGGAGATTTTAAAATAATTCTTTACCATTATCTTTAAGGAAAAGGGAGAAGGGAGGTGAAAAACCCTTACTAGAATTAGTGTAAATTTAATAAATCTGTACCAGAGACAGGTTTACGTGTACTGAATTCCAGGGCACAGCATGTGTTAGGAGGATGTTTGCTGCAGTTTGGACACGTGATTTTTATAGAATCGTAGAATCGTAGAACAACCAGGTTGGAAGAGACCCATCGGATCATCGAGTCCAACCATTCCTATCATTCATTGAAAGACATTTTTCTGTCTTTCTTCTGACAGGATCGTCAAAACGCACGGAAAATTCACGAGGCAGCTGGACTTCCTTTCTTCGAAATCTTCGTAGATGCTCCCCTAAATATTTGTGAAAGCAGAGATGTGAAGGGCCTGTACAAAAAGGCAAGAGCTGGAGAGATCAAAGGTAGGGAAGAGCGAGCTCTTATTTTACCTTTTGCTTTCTCAAGCATTGGGTAGCTTGTCCTTGTGGCTCTGCATGTAGAGGGAGGTTACTAAAGGTGCTTTGTAGAGTCTCAAGAGTATCTTGTTTCCCTAATTTTGCTGTCACAAGCACCACTTGGAGTACCCGGTAGGGTTGAATGCTCACTGGTTATCTGCACGACATTATTTGCTCTAAAGCACTGAGTGTTACATTAAATAAATTTAGTTTGGGTTTAAAGGAGGTTGTGGAGAGGAGTTTGCTGGGCTCTTCTCCCAAGTGACAGGGGACAGGACAAGAGGGAATGGCCTCAAGCTCTGCCAGGGGAGATTTAGGCTAGAGATTAGGAGGAAGTTTTTCACGGAAAGGGTCATTGGGCGTTGGAATAGGCTGCCCAGGGAGGTGATTGATTCCCCTTCCCTGGAGGTGTTTAAGGTGTGGGTGGACGAGGTGCTGAGGGACATGGTTTAGTGTTTGATAGGAACGGTTGGACTCGATGATCCTGTGGGTCTCTTCCAACCTGGTTGTTCTATGAATTGTCTGTAGGATTCACAGGGATTGACTCAGAGTACGAGAAGCCAGAATCTCCTGAACTGGTGTTGAAAACCAACGTTGCTTCGGTGTCTGAATGCATCCAGCAGGTCGTGGAGCTCCTCCAAACACAAGTAGGTCATTTTTGTGCCACCGATGCCAGCAGCTTGTAAAGCTTCTTTCAGACTTTGTGGTGTGCGTTCAACATGTTGCTTACAACTGCTGTCTTGTCTCTCTCTCTTTCAGAACATTGTGCCCCAGGGTTCAATCAAAGATGTTCTGGAGCTGTTTGTACCCGAAAATAAACTCAACAGTGTCCGAGCTGAAGCGGAAATGCTGCCAGCTGTAGAGATCACTAAGGTAATGCCACGCACAGACATTGTGCTGTGATTCACTCACTATTCAGTTTGTCAAAGGGATTTTGATTGGAGTATTGGTAGAGGGGTCTCCGTTCCTCCGAGGGCTGTGTCCTTTTGTGGCTGTGGTTTATGGTGAGCTGAAGTGTGGTCCTGATCCTCAGCTGTTTCCCTGCTATGTCTCCACCTTGTGCTATCAGGCTCCATTGTTGTGTTCGTACAGCCCCACGAGCAGTCGTGCTATGAAAGTACGAGTCTGCCTGCAACACCGACCCCCAAACAGCCCCCAAACCCACCCTGGCTTTCTTCCCCTCTCCAAATTTCCGATATTTGAGGAAATGAGAGCACTGCTGCAGCAGAAGGGAAGGAAAAGCAACCTGTGAATCATAGAATCATAGAACAACCAGGTTGGAAGAGACCCATAGGATCATCAAGTCCAGCCATTCCTATCAAACACTAAATCATTTCCCTCACGACCTCATCTACCACTCCCTTAATCACCTCCAGGGAAGGTGAATCAACCACCTCCCTGGGCAGCCTGTTCCAATGCCCAATGACCCTCTGTGTGAAAAACTTCCTCCTAATCTCCAACCTAAATCTCCCCTGGTGGAGCTTGAGGCCATTCCCTCTTGTCCTGTCCCCTCTCACTTGGGAGAAGAGCCCAGTTCTCTCCTCTCCACAACCTCCTTTCAGGTAGTTGTAGAGAGCAATGAGGTCTCCTCTCAGCCTCCTCTTCTCCAGGATAAACACCCCCAGCTCTCTCAACCGTTAGTCATAAGGCCTGTTCTCCAACCCCTTCACCAGCTTCGTTGCTCTTCTCTGGACTTGCTCCAGAGCCTCAACATCCTTCTTGTGCTGAGGGGCCCACAACTGAACACAGGATTCAAGGAGTGGCTTCACCAGTGCTGAGTCCAGAGGGAGAATAACCTCCCTGGCCCTGCTGGTCACACCATTTCTGATCCAAGCCAGGATACCATTGGCCTTCTTGGCCACCTGGGCACACTGCTGGCTCATGTTCAGTGTGAGCGTGACCTGGTGACAGGAGTGCCCTTTGGGTTTGTTTTGCAGCTGGATCTGCAGTGGGTGCAGGTGCTGAGCGAAGGCTGGGCCACTCCGCTGACCGGCTTCATGCGCGAGGCAGAGTACTTGCAAGTGATCCATTTTGGCACCCTGCTCAATGGTACGAACCCCCACGCTTTGCGCTAACGCTGGCCGGCGAGCCGCTGCCCGATGCCATGCTTTACCTCGCGGAAAAGCTTTATGCTCAGACACATTGTCCTCCTTCCTTCTCGTGTGTTGAATGTGAGGGCTTGTAAAGGACCACAGGGCCCAGGAAGCTGTGCTCCAAAACACACCAAAGGGTATGAAAGGTGACAAAGCTGACCGTGCTGTGGCCTGGGCCTTGGCTCACGCCTTTGACTTCTCACGTGGTGCCGATTCAATGTTTTGGCAGCTATCGTGCAGCTCTTTTCACGCATGGTTATACCGGAGTAAATAAAGACACAGACACAAAGCCAAGTAAGCAGGGAGGCGGAATTTGAGGTGGGAGGAGGTTGCAGCTGTTTCTTAGAAAGAGGAGCAGGGCCTGCTCCTCCCCTGCTTCATTTTCCTTCTTAACCATCACCAAAACTTGAAGTAAATCAGTTTTACCTTTTCATTAGCAACATGTTAGAGGTGCTGTATCCCTGAGAAACTCAAAGATTATTCAGGCAGTGATTATCTACAACCGAGACAGGGGCAGTAGATGTATCTGCCCAGTTTCTTAGCTGTAGATGACATCACATGCACACAGGGCACTCACTTTGGGTTTTGTAGCAATCTCTGGCCTCAGGGATTTGGGACCTTGGCCAGTGAGACCCTTTAAGGCTTGCACTCCTTCTAGAGGTTCACATGGTCATGCAGGGCAATGACTTGTTTATTAGGATTTGGGCATCATGCAGCAGATGCAAAGTGCTCGCTTTGGGTTGGAGGAGTGACTGTGCAGGGATTTATGTGTTGGTAGAATCACAGAACAACCAGGTTGGAAGAGACCCATTGGATCATCGAGTCCAACCATTCCTGTCAAAATGTTCAGACATGTCGCAGCCTTAAACCTCCCTCCTAATGTGCAAACAGTGTTAAAAAGCACATGTCCTTGTTGTCAGATGCTGGTCCTTGATCTTTGAGCTGCTGTTGTGCCTGATGAGGTCTCAGAGGTGCCCCGTGATGACCACGTTGTTCCAGAGCTCCGCACTTTGTGCTGGAGGCTCATCTCAGGCAGCGTCTGGTTTTAGGGCACTCCCCCAAACCTGTCGGCAGCACTGAGCATGGCTCCTCTGGGGTCTGTGGGTTTATGGTTGGGATTTGTAGTGCTCCGTGGGTCAAGGACAAAGCACAGGACACCTGCTTTTGGAGGGAGATGAACTCTCCAGAGCAAGGTCTTTGCAGCAAGGGGCGTTGGCATCATAGAATCATAGAACAGCCAGGCTGGAAGAGACTCATCGGATCATCAAGTCCAACCACTCCTATCAAACACTAAACCATGTCCCTCAGGACCTCATCTACCTGTGCCTTAAACACCTCCAGGGAAGGTGAATCAATCACCTCCCTGGGCAGCCTATTCCAATGTGACCCTTTCCGTGAAAAACTTCCTCCTAATCTTCAGCCTAAATCTCCCCTGGTGGAGCTTGAGGCCATTCCCTGTCATCCTGTCCCCTGTCCCCTGGGAGAAGAGCCCAGCTCCCTCCTCTCCACAACCTCCTCTCAGGTAGTTGTAGAGAGCAATGAGGTCTCCTCTCAGCCTCCTCTTCTCCAGGCTAAACACCCCCAGCTCTCTCAGCCGCTCCTCATCCATCCCAAGTGCCCCCTGGTCTCCACAGCGATCTCCAAACTCGGCATCTGTGTGGTCAGGCCCACCAGGTGACATCTGGGCAGGAGGGGGAACACCCCTGATTGGATGAGATGAACGTTAGGAAACTGGAGGGTGGTGCTGAGATGGGGTACAGCATTGGACATGGTTTAGTGTTTGATGGGAATGGTTGGACTCGATGATCCAGTGGGTCTCTTCCAACCTGGTTGTTCTATGATTCTATGATTGCCAGAGAGTGATCCGAGGCTGCTCTTTGCGGAGTCATCGGTCTAGCCCTTTTACCCTGGGGTATGAGAGGTGGTTTTCACAACTCCAACTGTGCATGGAAGAGCAGTGATCCATTCCTGTGGACTCAGTGAGTCAGTGCTCCTGTCGCTCAGACTTCGAGTGGTAAATCCCACCTTGGTGCTACTGACATAGAATCATAGAAATCATAGAACAACCAGGTAGGACGAGACCCACCGGATCATGGAGTCCAACCATTCCCATCAGTCACTAACCCATGTCCCTTAGCACCTTGTCCACCTGTGCCTTGAACACCTTCAGGGAAGGTGAGTCAACCCAACCTGCAGGCACAGAGCAGTTGCCAGAGATTTCAAACAAGTGGCTTTGATTCTTCTTCAAACGGCTGCTGTACCTGGTGCCTGTGAGTGTTAACGATCTTAATTGTGTTTGTATTCTCCCAGGAAGGAATCGCTCTGTAGCTGGTATGTATGCCACTGTTCTTAGGTTTTACGGAAATTACTTCAATTTAGATCCTCCTGCCATTAAGTAATTTTTTTTAAGATTAAAAAAAAATTGCTAAGACTAGACACGACCACAGCTTGGTTATGATTCAGCTGATCGTGAAGTGCGTGACATACTTCATGTCCTACCAACTGGTCTTCACAAAAATCCCGGTTGCTTGATTTAGTAATTGTAATTAGTAATTACCTTCTCTTGAGTGATTTTTTTTTTGTTTTTCACAATTCCGCGTCTTGCGTTTGGAAATGGACCACGGAGATCCTCAGCTTCAGCATCATTTGGTGGTTTCCTAATTCAGCTTATTGACTAATTGACTTTATTGACTAATCACGGCTTATAGTGTAATTGAAATGGATGAACTTGACGTTGATCGGATCCCACGTGACTGTAGTTACAATTATTCATGACGGTTCTTGAAGGCGAATGATACCTGGTCGTGAATGAAAAGTAAATGCAAATATCTTAATAACCATTAAAAAAAATCTGCGTATTCAAATCCTCAAATTAAGACTCTCAAGAGTCCACAGTGATTTCAGTCAGATCAGAACAAATTGAATCAGTGATCTGTTTGTTCTCGTTCGGGAGAGACTGATTCTTCTGTATTAATCCCAGGATATCTAAGGAGAAATGGGAGGATGGGGAAACTGGGATAAGACTTAGGAACTTAGGGAGAAAACCAACATCACTTCAAGGTATTCATGGACTGAAATTAGAAACTACTCGTGCAAATGTAGACTTGTTGTATAAACACAGCAAATCCAATAAAAATTTATCCTTTAGAGAGACAAAGGAGGAGGAGAAACAGCATAAGGATATCCAGAAAAGCAAACAAAGACAGCAAAGCATGACGGTGTTTTCTCTGTTGGAAAAGGCAGTTCAGGAGACTTCTAGGATATGAGTTGCCTTGGGGTGCACCAAGCAGGAGTAGCCGTAATCAAGGTGGTTCTGGTGGAGGAGGTAGAGGTTATATCCAGGGCTGCATTTTCCAAGTATATTTAAATTTTTCCAAGAGACTTGACAATGAGGAAGCTGGAGAAGAACCACTCTCTGCAGGGAGAGTGGTATCTCTGACTCATGGAAGAGGGAGAGGTTCTATCCAGGGCTGCGTTTTCCAAGTGTATTTAAATTTTTCCAAGAGGCTTCACACCGAGCAAACTGGAGAAGAAGCACTCTCTGCAGGGAGATGGTGCAGAAAGTAATTAAATGCTCCAGATGTCTTTGAGATGTGTCTTTGAGATGTGTCTTTGAGATGTCTCTGGCCCAGAGATAAGGAGCTTTCATGTTCTGCTACCATTGCTCTTTATTAGTGGTGCAGAAAAAAAACTGAGATGATGAATAATAAATCTAGATGATTGATGGTGGATCCCCAAGTTATTCCTGGCAAACTCGTCTCTCCAAAGGGAGGATGTGTGTCTCCAAACCCTCTGTCTGCTTGGCGCTGCCTCTGACAAACCTGCGTTGCTGCCCAAGCCTGAGGAGTATTAAAATCCTCTCCCTTTCTTGCCAGATGGCGTCGTCAACCTGAGCATCCCCATCGTGCTGCCCATCTCCACGGAGGACAAGCAGCGGCTGGAGGGCTGCGAGGCTCTGGCTCTCAGCTACGCCGGGCGGCGGGTGGCAGTCCTGAAGAACCCCGAGTACTTCGAGCACAGGAAAGAGGAGCGTTGCGCCCGCGTCTGGGGCACCACCTGCGCCAAGCACCCGCATGTCAAAGTAGGCTTGTCCTCTGGGAAGCCCGGCCAGGGTGGGAAATGTGTGCAGGGACGGGAAATCCAGGCCTTTTAGCTGCCACGGGCGTTTGGCTGCCCTCCGTGTCCAACCTTTTGCTGGGAACCATCGTGTCCCAGGCAGGCAGGATGGAATTTTTAGACTTGGGTGTTAATGTGTTAAATGAGTTGGTTTTTTTCAGCTAATACAGGACACGTTTGGTTTGGGAAGACACAAAAAAAAGTCTCCTCTGCAGCCTGTGTTGTTTTGCTATTAAGGATGTGCTCAGGACTTAACTGTTCCTTTCAGTAACCTTGTCACTATATGTGATTTCTATTGCTTAAAATTTCATAGAATCATAGAATCACCAGGTTGGAAGAGACTCACTGGATCGAGTCCAACCATTCCCATCAAACACTAAACCATGTCCCTCAGCACCTTGTCCACTCATACCTTAAACACCTCCAGGGAAGGTGAATCAACCCACTCCCTGGGTAGCCTGTTCCAATGCCCAATGACCCTTTCTGTGAAAAGCTTCCTCCTAATCTCCAGCCTAAATCTCCCCTGGTGGAGCTTGAGGCCATTCCCTCTCATCCTGTCCCCTGTCACTTGGGAGGAGAGCTCAGCTCCTTCCTCTCCACAACCTCCTTTCAGGTAGTTGTAGAGAGCAATGAGGTCTCCCCTCAGCCTCCTCTTCTCCAGGATAACCACCCCCAGCTCTCTCAGCTGTTCCTCATCAGGCCTCTTCTCCAGCCCCTTCATCAACTTCGTTTCTCTTCTCTGGACTCGCTCCAGAGGATGCATCAGATAACAAGTGCAAGGCGAAAGGGCAAACGAGCGTCTTGTAAGGAGCTGCTCCTTTCATTCCCTCACCTTCACTGCAGTGCCTGCATGTGAATGTTCTAGCATAACCACCACCTTAGCCCCAAGAGTTATCCTGCTCTTGAGCTGTGGTGATCTCAGCAACGCCACAGATCACAGGCTGGAGAAGAGGCCTTCTGAGGAGCGGCTGAGAGAGCTGGGGGTGTTTATCCTGGAGAAGAGGAGGCTGAGGGGAGACCTCATTGCTCTCTACAACTACCGGCAGCCAACCAGAGTCATATTTTTACAGCTTATCTCCTCCCACTTGCTCTCTGGCAGCAGAAAGAACATCACCGCTTAGACAAGGAGAGCTCCAGCGTACGCTGAGCGACTGGAGCTGCCTACTTAAAAGGCTGAAGCTGTTTGAATTCTTTTCCTCTGCCTCCACAGAGTAAAAGGTTTGCTCCTCCTGCGTATTCCCAGGATAAAAGTGCAAAGAGCGAGGTGGAAGAAGGTCTTGTGCTATAATTTGTAGACCCCCAAATGCTAGAGAGGAGGTCAGCATCCCCCTGGCTCTCAATGGCTGAGTTGCTCTACAGGGTTAAACTGCATGGAACAGGGTTGAACTGTGCTGAACTTCACATGGTCCTTGTAGGAATGTTTTCTGCCTACAACATACAGAAATACAAGGGACGATCACCCTACAAGCAGAGGCAAACCTAACACTTCTCAAACGAGACTGGGGAATGGAAATGGATGTGATTTTGCTCTCCCTTCCGTGTGTGTATTTCACAGATGGTGATGGAGAGTGGCGACTGGCTGGTCGGTGGAGACCTCCTCGTGCTGGAGAAGATCAGATGGAACGATGGGCTTGACCAGTACCGCCTGACACCGCTCGCTCTCAAGCAGAAATTCAGAGAAATGAACGCTGGTGAGTGCCCCTGCTTAGCACTGGTGACCCAGCTCCCCTTGTCCTACCCGGCACGAGATGTGGTTATTTGCTCTCAAGCTCATAGCTTGACGGACGCATCCAAAATGGGACTATTTGGGTGGAACCAGCAGTGAGAGAGACGTAGGGCAGGGAACAAAAAGTGACAAAGGGTCTCTTTGGTTGAGGATGGTGCTTGTGATGAGCTGCGTCCTCTCTGAGCATGGGACTAGAGAGCATCAAGCATCCTGCTGATGCCCTCCCTGGTGAATCCGAGCCTCCCCTGGTGGAGCTTGAGGTCATTCCCTCTTGTCCTGTCCCCTGGCACTTGGGAGAAGAGCCCAGCTCCCTCCTCTCCACAACCTCCGCTCAGGTAGTTGTAGAGAGCAATGAGGTCTCCCCTCAGCCTCCTCTTCTCCAGGATAAACACCCCCAGCTCTCTCAGCCGCTCCTCATAAGGTCTGTTCTCCAGACTCCTCACCAGCCTCTGGAAGAGAGAAGACCTTGCCCATGTGGAGGTCAGACACACACCTTGTGTCTCCTGTGACTGTGTTGAAGTATATAAAGTGTGAACGAAGCCACAGGGTCTGGTGGCCAGTCCGAGCCTCTGAATCTTTCCCTTTCAGATGCTGTCTTCGCATTTCAGCTGCGCAACCCCGTCCACAACGGGCACGCCCTGCTCATGCAGGACACGCGGCGCCAGCTTTTGGAGAGGGGTTACAAAAACCCCGTCCTTCTCCTGCACCCCCTGGGAGGATGGACGAAAGACGACGATGTCCCGCTGGAGTGGCGGATGAAGCAGCACGCGGCGGTGCTGGAGGAGCACGTCCTGGATCCCAAGTCGACCATCGTTGCCATCTTCCCCTCTCCCATGCTCTACGCCGGCCCCACAGAGGTAACGTAGCTGTTGGCTGTTTCTCACTGCGACGAGGCATGAGATCTGTCTGCGGGGATCTCTGTGGGGATCTGTCATTGGGCAGAGTCCAATGGGATGAGGTTTAACACGGCCAAATGGCAGGTCCTGCTATTGGGGCACAACAACCCTATGCAGAGCTACAGACTGGGAGAAGTCTGGCTGGAAAACTGCCAGGAGGAGAGGGACCTGGGGGTGTTGGTTGACAGTGACTGAACATGAGCCAGCAGTGTGCCCAGGTGGCCAAGAAGGCCAATGGCATCCTGGCTTGGATCAGAAATGGTGTGACCAGCAGGTCCAGGGAGGTTGTTCTCCCTCTGGACTCAGCACTGGTGAGGCCGTTCCTTGAATCCTGTGTTCAGTTGTGGGCCCCTCAGCACAGGAAGGATGTTGAGGCTCTGGAGCGAGTCCAGAGAAGAGCAACAAAGCTGGGGAAGGGGCTGGAGAACAGGCCCTATGAGGAGTGGCTGAGAGAGCTGGGGGTGTTTATCCTGGAGAAGAGGAGGCTGAGGGGAGACCTCATTACTCTCTACAGCTACCTGAAAGGAGGTTGTGGAGAGGAGGGAGCTGGGCTCTTCTCCCAAGGGACAGGGGACAGGACAAGAGGGAATGGCCTCAAGCTCCAGCAGAGGAGATTTAGGCTGGAGATTAGGAGGAAGTTTTTCACACAGAGGGTGATTGGGCATTGGAATAGGCTGCCCAGGGAGGTGGTTGATTCACCTTCCCTGGAGGTGTTTAAGGGACGGGTGGATGAGTTGCTGAGGGACGTGGTTTAGTGTTTGATAGGAACGGTTGGACTCGATGATCCGATGTGTCTCTTCCAACCTGGTTGTTCTATGATTCTGTGATTCTCCCCTGCAGGTGCAGTGGCACTGCCGAGCTCGCATGGTTGCTGGGGCCAATTTCTACATCGTGGGGCGCGACCCCGCGGGGATGCCTCACCCCGAGACTAAGAAGGATCTGTACGAGCCCACGCAGGGGGGGAAGGTCCTCAGCATGGCACCAGGCCTCACCTCGGTGGAAATCATCCCCTTCCGGGTGGCTGCTTACAACAAAGCGAAAAGAGCCATGGATTTTTATGACCCCAAAAGGTAATGCAGGCACCTGTAAGCCAGGTGTGAAGCTCCTGACAGTGCTAGGAGGTTTCTGACAGCGCTTGGCACAGCGGAAGAGCCAAACGGGGTGGGTGACATCGACCAGTTGTGCTGATTTCACTCCTGTCTCTGTTTCTGCGCAGACACGAGGATTTTGACTTCATCTCAGGAACACGCATGAGGAAACTTGCTCGTGAAGGCGAAAACCCACCCGATGGCTTCATGGCCCCCAAAGCCTGGAAGGTCCTCACCGAGTACTACCAGTCGCTGGAAAAAAAGAATTAACGCTGCTTCTCCTTCCCTAGAAATCCTTGTATTAAGAGTGAGCGATGATTGATTGATTCCCCGCGACTCAGATCAGTTACTTGACATTTCCAGAGCTCTGACTAGGATTTTCCTCCCTAGGTCAGAGTGGGTTTTTTTTACAAATCAGAAATACTTGAGCCTGGTCCTCCTCCCCTTGAAGCTGCCAGCAGCGTCCCAGCCCTGAGCATGGCTGAGGAAGCCCAGCGCGGCCTCCAAACACACCAGCCACATCAGTTTGGTGCTGCCAGGGCCACACTAGCCCCAGTGCACAGCTGGGACCTCAGCAGCAGGACCAAAAACATGCCTGTTCCCTGCATGGAGCAGCAACCAAGTGCCTTTCTGCTCCCCTGCGCTCAGAGCTGCCTGAAGAGACAGGACCAGCTGCTGAGGCAAGGAGCTCCTGCTGCTGCCGGCTGGGAGAGGGAGGCAGGTGCTCGGTGCTTGGATCCAGTTGTGCCTTAGACAATTTTTGCTAACAAACAGTTGGATTTTTTTAATGGCCTTTTTTGAGAAGGTTTTTCTTTTTTTTTTTTTTTTTTTGTTTTTTTTTTGTTTTTAAATCAACCTTGACCAGTTCCTTGTGGCAGAGTCGATTGTTCACTGTTCTTGCTGCTTCCTCCTGCTTGACCCCTCTGATCAAAACATGGTGTCTGGCTTTCTGTGGGGCCTCTACCGTGATGACCCTGGTGAGCCTGTGGCCAGGGGAAGCTGCCTTGGGAGTCACCAGAAAGCCTAGAGATCTCTGAGAAAGCTCACGGCAGCGAGCGAAAAATAGAGGATGCTGTTTAGGTGCTTTCATGGACGTCCTCCCACCTGGCAGGATCATAGAATAGAATCATAGAATCATAGAACAACCAGGTTGGAAGAGACCCACCGGATCATCGAGTCCAACCATTCCTATCAAACACTAAACCATGTCCCTCAGCACCTCGTCCACCTGCGCCTTAAACCCCTCCAGGGAAGGTGAATCAACACTGGAAACAGCACTCTCCTCCTCCTGCTTCACTTTTAACTGCAAATGGATCTGTGCTCAGTGAAACCAATCATAGAATCATAGAACAGCCAGGTTGGAAGGGACCCATCGGATCTTCTAGTCCAACCATTCCATGAGGCTTCCTCTTGTGGCTGGGACAGTGCCGTGAGCTGCATCACACTCTCAGCTCTGTCATGGCACAGAAGCCGAGGGCACACGTGTGATCCAGATGGAATATTGTTGCAAACAAGGAAATGTCTTTATCCGTCAGCTGGTTTGGGGTTTATTTTTCCCCTGGGGCCCGTGGGCAGGGACCTGGGAAACCGGAGCAACGCTCCCCCTGGCAACTGCAGCACTTGTCATTTTTGTCATTTTTAGGTAGTGAACCTGCGGCTGCTGCCACTCGTCTTAGAAAATAATCAGTTGAAAAATCCCCACAGTAAATCCAAGTGGTTGCAGCAAAACACAAATGTTCTATTTTCTGTTTAAATACCGTAGTTTGCTGATTATCATCGATTAAAATAGAATAGGCAGAGTATAGGGGGGGTTTTGTAGTGTATTTATTAAAGATACGAGACTGGAATTTGTACCTCAACCGATGCATCTCATGAGTTAATATATTCTGAACTTGATACTCTGCTACGAAGAAACTCACTTTTAGTACAATAAATATTTATATGCATAACTAGCTCCTGCTTTGTCATTTTTGGATGGGGGGAAAATGGCAGCCACGTGGTTCATAAACTCGGAATCACCAGGTTGGAAGAGCCCAAACGGATCATCGAGTCCAACCATTCCTATCAAACACTAAACCATGTCCCTCAGCACCTCGTCTACCCACACCTTAAACACCTCCAGGGAAGGGGAATCAACCACCTCCCTGGGCAGCCTCTGCCACTGCCCAATGATCCTTTCTGTGAAAATCTGCCTCCCACTGTCCAGCCTAAATCCCCCCTGGCGGAGCCTGAGGCTGTTCCCTCTGGTCCTGGACATGGTTTAGTGTTTGATAGGAACGGTTGGACTCGATGATCCGACGGGTCTCTTCCAACCTGGTGATTCTATGATTCTCTATGATTCTATGAGAGGAGTTGGGCTCATCCCCAGTCTAAGGAGAGGCTGGAGCAGGTGGTGAGGAGGGAGGCCTGATCTGCTGGAGATGGGGAATTCTTGGAATCACAGAATTGCTTGGATGGAAGAGACCTTTGAGATCATCAAGGCCAACTGTCCCGTACTAGATCGTATCCCCAAGCACCTCATCTACCTCCCTTTTAAACACCTGCAGGGATGAGGACTCAACCACCTCCCTGGGCAGCCTCTGCCAGGGCCCGAGCCCCAGGGCAGCTGGTGTGGCCACTGAGCAGCCTACGAGACCAAAAGACTCCGGGGAGGCACTCGAGGATGTTCGATGGCTCCAGCAGCCTTTATTTTACTTTGCAGTGTGTTTTGGTTTACACTTTTCTCGCTTTCCTTCCCTCACCGTCCGGCAGAGCTGTGACGCCACATCCCACCCAACAAGTCCAATTACAGATTTGTGCTGAATTAGTTCATAACTTGTAACATTCCGAGAAGAAAAAACAAGATATCGACAAACCTACAACAGTAACTTTACCAAAACACTCACAGGTTTAACTCTTGGCCTTCACCGCGACATCATGTTACACCAACTCACTGTAATCAGCACACGACTAAATCACATTTATAAACCTGAGCCCCGTTCCTTTCCTCTTCGGTTCTGCGGGTCGGAGCCTAACACCCCAAAAACTCTTTCTGCGCCTTAGCACTCGGCACCTGTCACTTCCTGGTCCGATGCCACCGCGGAGCACGGCGGCTTCCAGAGGAGGTGGAAGAGCAGGTAGCCCTCGGAGCAGAAAGTCACAGTCCCAGGGAGCTCCGAATACGTGAGGCTTTACCAGCTCCAGATTCTACCAGATTTTTACCAGGTTCTACTATACCTACTCACATCAAGGTGGAAATAAAAACCAACATTCATTTTAAAAGCCTCAAAAAGCAGAATTCATACAAAACGAAAAATATTCAATATTTTACAGCCGTTCACTATCTTTACTAAGTGGCACCAGATTTCAAGTGGTCTCGGGAAAGGAAAAACCAGATTTCGGATTTTGCCTGAAAGTTATTCTAAGAAGCAGGATTTCTATCTTCGTATTTGCGGCTAAAAGGAAGAGGGAAATGTGAACTGAGCATCAACGAATCTTTATGCATTTGCGGATCTGGTTTGATTTGGTACCATAGAAAAGATTTTTTTTCCATACTCCAGTTCTCTACGGATTATGTCAATATATATAAAAAAAAAAGGTGGATATATACATTTCATACATACACCCACGTTCGTAGCTATATACACAGACTGGGAATGGATCCTCTGCTCACTGGTGACCTGCTGAACCCACAAAAACACGTCGGATCCCGCGTTAAGGCTACAAAGAGCATCCAGGAGGGGCCGAGACACAGGCAGTCGCTCTTGGTCTGGGCTCTAATTGTTCCACTTTGCGAGCTACTAGTTGTGCAGGATGAAATGTCAATAACTTAGGATTTGTTGTATAAAAACGATTGCAGAAAACAGAATTCCCTTTCCCCCCCACCAAGGAACATCCCCGCTCCCACCCGGACATTGGTTTGGGTAACTGATTATGGAAGTCAAAACTAAATCGGATCAGGGACTGCAAACGCACTTTGTCTTAATCCACACTAACGTGCATCAAAACGTTCTGCAGAGTGGCTTCCTTCGATCGCCTCATCTTCTCGATGGCCCTGTGGAGATCCTGCTGCTGCACAGGCCGGATTTCATCTTCATCGTGGCTTTAAAAGAGAGAAAGAAAGGAAAAAAAAAGCAAGAGAATGATTTGGGTGCTGTGTATGGGCTATTCAAGTGATGAGAAGTAATCACTGAGAACACAACATGAGACATAGAATCATAGAATCATAGAACAACCAGGTTGGAAGAGACACATCGGATCATCGAGTCCAACCATTCCTATCAAACACTAACCCATGTCCAACAGGGGACCAACACAACACTGGAATCACACCCTGAATCATAGAATCAGCAGGTTGGAAGAGACCCATCGGATCACTGAGTCCAACCATTCCTATCAAACACTAAACCATGTCCCTCAGCACCTCATCCACTCATCCCTTAAACACCACCAGGGAAGGTGAATCAACCACCTCCCTGGGCAGCCTCTGCCACTGCCCAATGACCCTTTCTGTGAAAAATTTTTTCCTAATGTCCAGCCTGAACCTCTGCTGGCAGAGCTTGAGGCCATTACCTCTCATCCTGTCACTTGGGAGAAGAGCCCAGCTCCCTCCTTTCTACAACCTCCTTTCAGGTAGTTGGAGAGAGCAATGAGGTCTCCTCTCAGCCTCCTCTTCTCCAGGATAAACACCCCCAGCTCTCTCAGACGTTCCTCACAAGGCCTGTTCTCCAGACCCTTCACCAGCTTCGTTGTTCTTCTCTGGACTCGCTCCAGAGCCTCAACATCCTTCTTGTGCTGAGGGGCCCACAACTGAACACAGGATTCAAGGAGCAGCCTCACCAGTGCTGAGTCCAGAGGGAGAATCACTTCCCTGGCCCTGCTGGTCACACCATTTCTGATCCAAGCCAAGATGCCATTGGCCTTCTTGGCCACCTGGGCACACTGCTGGCTCATGTTCAGTCGCTGTCGACCAACACCCCCAGGTCCCTCTCCTCCAGGCAGTTTTCCAGCCAGACTTCTCCCAGTCTGTAGCTCTGCACAGGGTTGTTGTGCCCCAAGTGCAGGACCCGACATTTGGCCGTGTTAAACCTCACCCCATTAGACTCAGCCCATGGATCCAGCCTGTTTAGGTCCCTTTGCAGAGCCTCCCAACCCTCCAGCAGATCCACACTTCCACACAGCTTAGTGTCATCTGCAAACTTTGCTAGTGTCGTCTGCAAATTTGCTTCCACCCCAGCCCTGGGCAGGGACACCTCCCCCTGGATCAGGCTGCTCCAGGCCCATCCAACCTGGCTTTGAACAGCCCTAGGGATGAGACAGTAGTAATTCCAATCAGAAAAATCCCCAATGCTGTTCAGTTACGGTAACAGAGAGAATAAAGACACGTACGTCCCCTCTTCACGGGCAGAGTTAACATATTCCCTGACACAGAGAAGGGCTGCGTCCCGGCACATTTCTTTCAGATCGCTGCCCGAGAAGCCGTCAGTCTCTTTAGCCACTTCGAGGAGATCCACACGCCTGTCCACCTGTCCAAAAACGAGCGGGAAGAGCATGAAAACTCTCAAGTCATTTATTTCATTTGACAAAGAGAAGAAACAGTCACCTCTATGTATGTTTTACCAGCCCTAAGATGACCTCTTCCGGTCTTGAATTTTTCAGAACTAAAAAAATCAAATTGGTTTATTAATTTATAGTTTGAACCCTCTGATTCGTTCATGTCATTATATGAAACGGATGCAAAGACCAAAACGCCACAATAAGGATTCATTCAAAGAATCATAAAATCATAGAATGGTTTGGGTTGGAAGGGACCTTAAAGCCCATCCGTAGAATCATAGAACAACCAGGTTGGAAGAGACCCATCGGATCATCCAGTCCAACCATTCCTATCAAACACTAAACCATGTCCCTCAGGACATCATCTACCCGTCCCTTAAACCCCTCCAGGGAAGGTGACTCAACCACCTCCCTGGGCAGCCTATTCCAATGCCCACCCCAATGTTCCACCCCTGCCCTGGGCAGAGACACTTCCCACTGGATCAGGCTGCCCAAGGTCCATCCAACCTGGCCTTGAACACCTCCAGGGATGGGGCAGCCATAGCTTCACTGGGCAACCTGGGCCAGGGCCTCACCTCCCTCATGGTGAAGAATTTCTTCCCTATGTCCAGTCTAAACCTGCCCCTCTCCAGTTTAAAGCCATTCGTCCTCATCCTATCACCCCAAGCCTCAGTAAACAGTCCCTCCTCAGCTTTCTTGTAGCTCCTTCAGGTGCTGGAAGCTGCTCTAAGGTCTCCTCGGAGCATTCTCTTTTCCAGGCTGATCAACACCAACTCTCTCAGCCTGTCCTTGTATGGAAGGTGCTCCAGCCCTGGATCATCCTTGTAGCCTCCTCTGGACTCACTCCAACAGCTCCATCTCCTTCTTATGTTGAGGATTCCAGAACTGGACACAACACTCCCGATGAGGTCTCACGAGAGAATCATAGAATCATAGAACAACCAGGTTGGAAGAGACCCATCGGATCATCGAGTCCAACCATTCCCATCAAACACTAGAGGAACAGAGGGGCAGAATGCCCTCCCTTGCCCTGCTGGTCACACTGCTTTTGGTGCAGCCCAGGACACCTGGGCTGTGAGCACACCTTGTCAGCTCATAGAATCATAGAACCAGGTTGGAAGAGACCCACCGGATCATCACACTGAGCTTCTCATCAATCTACTTAATTGCCACACAGGTTTCCTGCACCAGTGCTGCTTTTTTTTTTCAGTAAAGGGCTTGACCATGTGTCTCTTTTCATCCGCAGACAGTGACCATTACCCTGCAGGCTCCTTTCTCAGCTTTTCCTTTGTACAAGAGCACATTTTGTTTTCGTTTCGTTTCGATAAATGGTTGGACTAGAAGACCCGATGGGTCTCTTCCAACCTGGTTGTTCTATGATTCTATGATTCTAATGCTCCTTTTCACCAGTAAGAGAGCAAGGCTGGAAAACATTCCTGCCACGTTTCTGTTCTGTTGTTGCCTCCTTTCAGCGCAGAGCAAGAATTTTGAAAGCAGTTGTTCGCTACCTCAGCAACATCTTTGTTTGCCGAATCACCGAATAATTGCTCCTACGTTGGAAACGAGGAACTCTGAGGCAAAATGAAGCCTCGCTCCAGGTCACAAGCTGAACTCATTTCAGCCAGAAATTTCTTCAGCCCATTTCCAGAACCTCCAACAACAGTCCCTTCTGGCACATTTTATAACCCATCACTATTTTATTTTCAAATCGTTAAAGCCAAACAAGTCTAAAAAAAGGCTGAACTTGAGGGGTGACTTCTTCCAAGATGGAAACTATTCTGTGATGTTGAAAGCTGCCTGGCAAAGAAGGACCTGGGGGTGTTGGTTGACAGGGGCTGAACATGAGCCAGCAGTGGCCCAGGTGGCCAAGAAGGCCAGTGGCATCTTGGCTTGGATCAGAAACGGTGTGACCAGCAGGGCCAGGGAGGTTATTCTCCCTCTGGACTCGGCACTGGTGAGACTGCTCCTTGAATCCTGTATTCAGTTGTGGGCCCCTCAGCACAAGAAGGATGTTGAGGCTCTGGAGAGAGTCCAGAGAAGAGCAACAAAGCTGGTGAAGGGGCTGGAGAACAGGCCTTATGAGAAGCAGCTGAGGGAACTGGGGAGAGAGGGGAAAGGGAGGGGAGAGGGAGGGGAGAGGGAGGGGAGAGTGAGGGGAGAGTGAGGGGAGACCTTATCTCTGCCTACAACTGCCTGAAAGGAGGTTGTGGAGAGGTTGGTGTTGGTTTCTTCTCCCAAGAGACAGGTGGCAGGACAAACAGGGCAAGGCCACAAGCTGCACCACGGGAAGTTTAGAGTGGACATGAGGAGAAAATTCCTCACCGAAAGGGTTCTCAAGCACTGGCAGTGCTCTGGTTTGGGCCTGGGCCGAGCCACCTGGAAATCAAGGCCTCCTCTGGACACTACAGCCTGGCTGCACCAAAGTGCTTTGCTTTCAGGCATGATCCTGCACACAGATACCAAAGCCACTCACAGTCAGCTGGGGATCTGCAATGAACTTAGAATCATAGAATCATAGAACAACCAGGTTGGAAGAGACCCATCGAATCATCGAGTCCAACCATTCCTATCAAACACTAAACCATGTCCCTCAGCACCTCATCCACCCGTCCCTTAAACACCTCCAGGGAAGGAGAATCAACCACCTCCCTGGGCAGCCTAATTCAATGCCCAATGACCCTCTGTGTGAAAAACTTCCTCCTAATCTCTAGCCTAAATCTCCCCTGGTGGAGATTGAGGCCATTCCCTCTTGTCCTGTCCCCTGTCCCTTGGGAGAAGAGCCCAGCTCCCTCCTCTCCACAACCTCCTTTCAGGTAGTTATAGAGATCAATGAGGTCTCCTCTCAGCCTCCTCTTCTCCAGGATAAACACCCCCAGCTCTGTCAGCCTTTCCTCATAAGGCCTGTTCTCCAGACCCTTCACCAGCTTCGTTGCTCTTCTCCGGACTCTCTCCAGAGCCTCAATATCCTTCTTTCACTGATCAAAGTGGTTTCCAAACATGACCACCTTTAGCATGCTCAGAGATAAATACATCATCCTCTCACGTAACAAGAAATCAGAAATTAAGACATTTTCCTTGGTGATGTTGATTCACTACAAAATCCAAGGCTGCTGCTCTGACCGAGGCTCATGCTTAAACCAGCAGACAACTCTACTTGCTTTAATTTAACACCACACCTAATACAACAAAAGATTTCTAAGAGATATACCCTGGCAGATAATCTCTGCCTTATTCCAAAGCAGTCCATGATACAACTTGTTTTCTGGAGCTTGAACTCATCATAATTGTAAGACAGCAAATTCACCATGGAAAGAAGTCTACTTACATTTTCGTTTTTCAAAATAAGCCTCAAGATTGCTTCTCTCTGTTTCAGCGCCTGAAACAAAGGAGAATAAAGTTACGCAAGTACAAAAATAAACATATAAATAAACATAATAAACATCTACCTCAATCGTGAACAGTATGGGCTTTAAGTTAGAGTTCAGTGACACAAGCTGATCCCTCAAAAGGGAGATGTGATCCATACTAAGGAAACCTCTCTGATGGCAAATCACTCTGCAAATCAAGATCTGGGGTACTTGGACCCGAGGAGCACATGAAATTAAACATTTGAGCATATTTACAGTAAGGAAAGGGAAAATACACTGACATCTAGGCTCACTGTGCCCAACATAGAATCATAGAACAACCAGGTTGGAAGAGCCATCGGATCATCAAGTCCAACCATTCCTATCAAACACTAAACCATGTCCCTCAGGACCTCATCCACCTGTCCCTTAAACCCCTCCAGGGAAGATGAATCAAACCCCTCCCTGGGCAGCCTCTGACAGTGACCAATGACCCTTTCTGTGAGAAATTTTTTCCTTACATCCAGCCTAAACCTCCCTTGGTAGAGCTTGAGGCCATTCCCTCTTGTCCTGTCCCCTGTCACTTGGGAGAAGAGCCCAGCTCCCTCCTCTCCACAACCTCCCCTCACGTAGTTATCAATGAGGTGTCCCCTCAGCCTCCTCTTCTCCAGGCTAAACACCCCCAGCTCTCTCAGCCCTTCCTCATCAGGCCTGTAATCATAATCAGAAGAAAAACTTTCCCCATTTGCTTACTCTGCCTGACTGGAGAGACTTCAGCAGAATGTAGACCTTGGTCTGTACACTTCAGTCCCTCTTTTCTCCTTGAAAATTAAATACTGTGTAACCAGGAGGTATAAATGGTAGTCGATTTGTACCTCCTTCTTGACACTATTCTCCCTGGGTGACCACAGTCAAGCCTGTGGAATCACTCTTATATTTTTTGTGGATGTTTGCAAGTTAAAATTAAGTTAAAAAAAAAAAAAAAAAGAAACTAAGCATCTAAGCTGCTCCACTGATGAAGAAAACAGGTGGGAAACCCTCAGAGCACACGGAGTTGTTTCAGAGGAAAGACAAAAGGAACCAAGACCTTGAAAAGTCATAGAACCATAGAACAACCAGGTTGGAAGGGACCCATCGGATCTTCTAGTCCAACCATTCCTATCAAAATATTCCTGTGAAAATATGTGCTTCTAAAAAACTAAAACCAGGGGGAACTAACAGTATTCCCTGGAAAAAAAAAACAGAGAGGTGCATCTCCAGGTTGTAGCTCAGCGACTGGACACCCAGCGCAGGCAAACCTGGCATGACTTACAGGTTGGTTGATGTGGAGGCGAGTTGGCATTCTTCTCATGATGGCAGAGTCCAGATCCTGAGGGCGATTGGTGGCTCCCATCACTATTACCTGTGTAGATCAACAGAATAAACCAGTTGGCATGAAACCAGTTTTTGAAAACATTGGCTTACCCCAGTTTCAAAACTAAACACATCTCTCTTTTTTTTCTTTTTTTTGATAGGAATGGTTGGACTCGATGATCCGGTGCGTCTCTTCCTACCTGGTTGTTCTATGATTCTATGATTCTCTGTGCTTTATCAAGAACATTGAGACTTAAAGACGTTACATGATGCTTCTTGGTGCCACTTCCAGCAACTGGATTTAAAGAGACACCTTAAGAGAGCATCAGTACCAGAGAGAAGCACCTTAGAGTTCGAACTTTCAAATTGGGTTCAGAAGTCTAAAGCCTTCTGAGCCCAATTTGAAAGTTCAAACTCTAAGCAGTGACCCCAAACTTCTGCTTACAAGTCTTGGCAATCTCTCTGTAGTTCCTCGTGCTCTGGAAGGAGATATTTTGATAAGATGTTTAAGAACACGGCGTTTTTGTGCTGTGTTGAAAAAAGAAAGGCCATCAGTTCACCAGGATGACCAAAATCATAGAATCATAGAACAACCAGGTTGGAAGGGACCCATCGGATCTTCTAGTCCAACCATTCCTATCAAATGGCAGCTTTTATATGCACTAGAGCATTGTTTCTTTTTTCAAGCAGTAAATAAAAAAGCATTAAAAAACAATAAGAACCTATATGCGCTGGTGCTGCAAGGGAAGTGCATTAGATACGTGTAAGCTGAGTTCAACACAAGAATATTTACCTCACTTGACTGCACTCCAGCTATTAGTTTAAGAACAAATTTACTTCCCATACGCTCCAGCTTTGTTTTCTCGTTCTAAGTTATGTACATTGTAAATACCCAGTCACAGGAGTGAAAAATGTCAGGGGAATTAATCTCTTCTGCATCCAGTTTCCTGACAGGCTTCTGGTCCTTTGCCGGAGATCCGTAGCCAGCCCTGCCCCTGGTTGGAGCAGAATCATCCTGCCACCTAGAGGTTTCAGGATATCGTAGAATCATAGAATCATAGAACAAGCAGGTTGGAAGGGACCCATCGGATCATCGAGTCCAACCATTCCCATCAAACACTAAACCATGTCCCTCAGCACCTCATCCACCCACACCTTAAACACCTCCAGGGAAGGTGAATCAAACACCTCCCTGGGCAGCCTATTCCAATGCCAAATGACGCACTGTGTGAAAAACTTCCTCCTAATCTCCAGCCTAAATCTCCCCTGGTGGAGCTTGAGGCCATTCCCTCTCGTCCTGTCCCTTGGGAGAAGAGCCCAGCTCCCTCCTCTTTTTTTTCAACTGAAAAAGAAAATCTTTAGTACAAGCTTAAGGGATGAGGAAAAGCAGATTTCACAACGAAAGAACCAATGGACATCAGACCACGGGAACACATTCACAGAAAAATGTAGATTAAAAAGGCTGAAAATCTGACATCAGCTCAGATACATATCAAGGCTTTCCCCTACAATACATTCCAGCCTTTTGTTTTACCAATATCTGTTTGTTTTAATAGCACCAGCAGTTTTTGTAATTCTTTTTCTCTCCAAAATGTAATACTTCTGCTGATATTACAGGAGGGGGCCCGAAGTGTACAGGAATAAGGGGATGGAAACAGAATTCACAATAGAATTTAATTCAATAGAATTTGTCTTTGCCAACATCATTGCTCTCTCCAACTCCCTGAAAGGAGGTTGTAGAGAGGAGGGAGCTGGGCTCTTCTCCCAAGGGACAGGGGACAGGACAAGAGGGAATGGCCTCAAGCTCTGCCAGGAGAGATTTAGGCTGGAGATCAGGAGGAAGTTTTTCACACAGAGGGTCATTGGGCATTGGAATAGGCTGCCCAGGGAGGTGGTTGATTCACCTTCCCTGGAGGTGTTTAAGGGATGGGTAGATGAGGTCCTGAGGGACATGGTTTAGTGTTTGATAGGAATGGTTGGACTCGATGATCCGATGGGTCTCTTCCAACCTGGTTGTTCTATGATTCTATGGTTCTATGATCAGCTGCCCAACATTTTCAGATTAATTCTCAAATCCAGTGCTTGTCTAACAGTTTTCCGGAAACAACTCACACAACCTGCAACTGGGATGATCACTCAGATCTTTCAATGCCCTTCCTGAAATCAAAGATTCGCTTCACCTGAAGAAAATACTGTTGACAAAGAGTTTTTCAACACCGTTGAAAATCCCCAATTTTGGCAGCTCAAGTGGAACAGTTCAACGAATGAGATTTAAAATGTTGCTGAAAATAATGCCTCTTAATTAAAAAAACCAAAATATGTACAAAAGGAGTCTTCTGAAGAAGAAAAATGATCTATTAATGTAACTCATTTCCATAATATACCTGTAATGACTAAGACTGACAGGTCTGCGCAAGGTAACTGAGAGAGAAGAATCACGAAACGTTTCTCATCATCTTTTGTACTTACTTGGCAGTTATAATCGGTGTCCAGTCCGTCCCACAAACTCATGAACTGCGCTTTCATCATCGCTGTAGCTTCGTGGTCAGAACTTGATCGGTTTCTTAAGAAGGAATCTGAGCGAAAGGATTCAGGAAAACAGTTTAGTTTCAATCCTGTCATAGAAACTGTGCTATTTGGTCTCTCCTCTGCAGACCCGTGTTATTCCCTATCTTAGAAATACTTTACAAAAAGTTTAAATAAACATGGGTCGACAAATTAAAAATATTTCTCATGACAAAGAACAGGAAAGTGGAAGCTCGTTGCATTTTTAAGTAGATCTTTTAAATGACATTACACAACTACAAACCTTTTACATGAGATTGTCCCACATATTGTGCTTCAAATTTTCACTTCCCTGAATTCATAGAATCATAGAACAACCAGGTTGGAAGAGACCCATCGGCTCATCGAGTCCAACCATTCCTATCAAACACTAAACCATGTCCCTCAGTACCTCATCCACCCGTCCCTTAAACACCTCCAGGGAAGGTGAATCAACCACCTCCCTGGGCAGCCTCTGCCAGTGCCCAATGACCATTTCTGTGAAAAATTTTTTCCTTATGTCGAGCCTGAACCTCCCCTGGTGGAGCTTGAGGCCATTCCCTCTTGTCCTGTTCCCTGTCACTTGGGAGAAGAGTCCAGCTCCCTCCTCTCCACAACCTCCGCTCAGGGAGTTGGAGAGAGCAATGAGGTCTCCTCTCAGCCTCCTCTTCTCCAGGCTAAACACCCCCAGCTCTCTCAGCCGTTCCTCACAAGGCCTGTACTCCAGCCCCTTCCCCAGCTTTGTTGCTCTTCTCTGGACTCACTCCAGAGCCTCAACATCCTTCTTGTGCTGAGGGGCCCACAAGTGAACACAGGATTCCAGGTGCAGTCTCACCAGTGCCGAGTCCAGAGGGAGAAGAACCTCCCTGGCCCTGCTGGTCACACCGTTTCTGATACCAGCCAAGACGCCATTGGCCTTCTTGGCCACCTGGGCACACTGCTGGCTCATGTTCAGTCGCTGTCAACCAACACCCCCAGGTCCCTCTCCTCCTGGCAGCTTTCTAGACAGACTTTTAAGCTGTGGAAAGGCTAAAAGCTCTGTTCAGGATCTACCCCTGCACACCATAGCAGTGCACCCTCTAGGCAGTGCCACAACATAATGAGTAATTTTAACTGAACTGCTCAAGTTCACAGGGATTTAAACACTAAGGTGACAAGTCCACATGGTCACCAGCACCTTTATTGTCCTCTGCAGCAGAGCTCCGCTCCAACTTCTTCAGCCGTATTTATCCTTTATTCCTGAGCTCTCCCAAGTCCCTTCTTAGCTTTCCATTACGTGCCCTCACAACACAAGCGTTGCAGTGGATCTGATGAGGAGTTTCCTTAATTACGTAGCTCCCTTGAGCGAAGAACAGCTTTCCTCACGAGCCACTCAACCAAAAATAAGCAGCAACTTATCTACCGTGGACAAAGTGCTGAGGGACATGGTTTAGTGTTTGGTAGGAATGGTTGGATTCGGTGATCCGGTGGGTCTCTTCCAACCTGGCTGTTCTATGATTCTACTTGTAATTCCCTCCACTAACACAAGGAAGAAATACGCTATTTTTCCTAAATTCCCACTATTACTTGACAATACAATTTGCACTACTAAACCTTGTTCCGTTGCTACTCTTTCTCTTTTAAGGGAGGATGACAGTAGATCAATACAACCATCAGGCTGAACCTACAGCTTAATGTCACTCGGCTACAGTTTCTTACAAAAGAAAAATAGATTTTTACCTATTTCGTCAATAAAAATGATGGACGGCTGAAGCTTTATAGCCAGGGAGAAGACTGCAGCAGCCAGTTTTTGCGACTCTCCGTACCATTTGTCAGTCAGCGTCGAAGGTTGGAGGTTAATAAATCGACATCCTGCTTCCTTGGCTGTCGCTTTGGCGATGAGGGTTTTGCCACAGCCGGGAGGGCCGTAGAGGAGCACGCCTGGAAAAGGAACAACGGGGTTAACGCTCTCCAGGCTTTGCTGTGACAGTCCTGACAGTGTCCAGGCTTGAAATTTATCCGAGTTTTAAAAGATAAAAACTAGTCACGCAGCGTTCCATCAAATCCGAGTTATTTAAGATACCCTTATCATAAAATTAAAGCTAAGACAATCTAAAACCAGGGAAATTAAAGGGAGACATCTGAAAGGTGACAGTTATTACCGTGACGATAAAGGTGACATAAAATTTGAGGCTATTTATTTCTTCTAAGCGTTTGACAGGCCTTGTTTATAGCCAGTGTCAGCCTTGCTAATAAAAGTTAACCCAAGGAAGAGCCCACAAACATTTTAAATAAATTACGCACAATTAAATACGACATCTCGCATTATTTTGAATCTTGTCACAGTGAAAGCATTTGCAGAAGTGTTTTGCTAACATAGTTGTAAAGGAAACAATTTACAGAAAAACACAGGGAAGATTAGGATTTTTTTTCTGTTTATGCAACTGATGACCACAAACTTAATTAATCTGAAGTAATGAATTCCTATTAATACACACTACAAGCCACTAATAAAACCAGGGCGCTTGCCCTATATGGAAAATCTGCTTTAAAAAGGTAAATAAAAAATAATTTTTTCCTTCAGCTTATTAGATCATGACGTTAAAGTCGTTTTCCAGACAGTTTCAATCTGTGACTTTGAACAGAAAGCGGCTTGGAAAAACTAAACTAGTTACAAAAGTGCTTCGTTTTCCACCATTTAGTACATTTGCTACATTAGTACAAACTGGAGAAGAGGAGGCTGAGGGGAGACCTCATTGCTCTCTACAGCTACCTGAAGGGAGGTTGTGGAGTGGAAGGATTTGGCCTCTTCTCCCAAGTGACAGGGGACAGGACAGGAGGGAATTGCCTCAAGCTCCACCAGAGGAGATTTAGGCTGGACATTAGGAAAAAATTCTTCATAGAAAGGGTCATTGGGCACTGGAATAGGCTGCCCAGGGAGGGGGTTGAGTCACCTTCCCTGGAGGTGTTTAAGGTGCATGTGGATGAGGTGCTGAGGGACATGGTTTAGTGTTTGATAGGAATAGCTGGACTCAGTGATCCAGTGGGTCTCTTCCAACCTCACGATTCTATGATTCCTTGATTCTCTACTGCCTCAATACTGTGCAACTCAACTCCAGATTAAAACAAGGCATCTCCAGAATAAAAACGGGATCTCTGCCTCTTTGAATGGCTGGAATTTCTAGGACAGCGACAACGAGATGTCTGGCAAGATTAGCTTAGGCTGATGTCTCGTGTCGATGATTTATGTTCCTATGATAGCACAGAAATATTTCTCCAAGCGCAGGCAGCTGTGCAGTCATTACAGCTCACCTCTGCCCGAGGACAAGCTGGGGTCTACGAAAAAAAACCACGACAGCTTAGGCTGTTAAAAATGTGTGCTGCATGGAGACCTCATTACTCTCTGCAACTACCTGAAGGGAGGTTATACAGAGGAAGGAGCTGGGCTCTTCTCCCAAGTGACAGGGGACAGGACAAGAGGGAATGGCCTCAAGCTCCACCAGGGGAAATTTAGGCTGGAGATTAGGAGGAAGTTTTTCACAGAAAGGGTCACTGGGCATTGGAATAGGCTGCCCAGGGAGGTGGTTGATTCACCTTCCCTGGAGGTGTTTAAGGTACACGTGGATGAGGTCTTGAGGGACTTGGTTTAGTGTTCGATAGGAATGGTTGGACTAGAAGATCTGATGGGTCCCTTCCAACCTGGTTGTTCTGTGATTCTATGAAATGCAATTATCAGTTCATTTTGAAGATGAAACTTACTCACTAAAGCCTGAATTCATGGCAAGAGGAGAGGGAAAATCTGAGGGTTTTCCCTGGCATCGCTCCCAAGGGTTGTGCTTCAGGCTGGCAACCCGCTTCCTCTTTCCCTTCTGGGTAACCGACTTCTTTTTTTTTTAAATACCAACAAGTAACTCGTCAACATTTTGTTCTTACCTTTCGGTGGTTGCAAGAGCCTGGAATTCTCGAACAAATACTTCTTCTTGATTGGCAAAATGACAGTGTCTTTCAAATCTGTGATGACATCATCCAAGCCCGCGATATCACTCCAGGTTACCTAGTCAGGACAAAGAGTATGAGGAATGAGAGTATGAGGAATGAGCATCACAGTCCCTGCCAACAAAAAACATCCACCAGTTTAAAAAAATAAAGATTGTGACTGCTTAAGCAGCCTTTGCTGTCAATGATGCAATTTTAAATTACGGAAATGCGTCCCCTGTATTTCATCGATACATCTCCAGGGAGGTGATTCTCCCTCTGGACTCAGCACTGGTGAGGCCACTCCTTGAATCCTGTGTTCAGTTGTGGGACCCCTCACCACAAGAAGGATGTTGAGGCTCTGGAGCGAGTCCAGAGAAGAGCGACGAGGTTGGTGAAGGGGCTGGAGAACAGGCCCTATGAGGAATGGCTGAGAGAGCTATGGGTGTTTATCCTGGAGAAGAAGAGACTGAGAGGAAACCTCATTGCTCTCTCCAACTACCTGATAGGAGGTTGTGGAGAGGAGGGAGCTGGGCTCTTCTCCCAAGTGACAGGGGACAGGACAAGAGGGAATGGCCTCAAGCTCCACCAGGGGAGATTTAGGCTGGAGATTAGGATGAAGTTTTTCACACAGAGGGTCATTGGGCATTGGAATAGGTTGCTCAGGGAGGTGTTTGATTCACCTTCCCTGGAGACGTTTAAGGGACGGGTGGATGAGGTCTTGAGGGACTTGGTTTAGTGTTTGATAGGAATGGTTGGACTAGAAGATTCAATGGGTCTCTTCCAACCTGGTTGTTCTATGATTCTATGATCTAAATGGCAAATAACGTAATCCAAGATCAAGATCTCCCACATCTGATATGCTTGAGCAGAGTAACACGGAAAACAGTTCCTCACGTGCATGCTAAGTGGGTCTACGAGATGCGCAGCGATGCTCATTTCATATTCAGTAAGCTTGACGTTCTTCACTCCAATTTGCTTCATTAGTTTTTCAGCCTGGGGGGAAAGAATATGCCAGGAAAATCAGAGAAAGAAACCGAACGCTTAAGTCAAAAGTTAGCTCTTTAAAGAACTGCTATTTGGATTCTCCATGAGTCACATCTGGGGAAAAAAAAAAAAAAGTTCAATCTTTCTGGAGTAGAAGGTTCTGCTATTTCCAAATGACTTCTCGTCACTTGAGTGAAACTAAGTCATATGTCTCAGTTCCCCCCAAATAAAGTGCTATGTCAGCCCTCCTACCCCCAAATCCACAAGTCGTAAACAGCACCTGAAAAGCAACCAAAATAAGCATTAAAACAGGGAGTTTGCTGTTCAGAACAGGTACCCTCAGTACTAAATCACATCATAAGCTCTGCACGACTTTTCAAAGCTGATCCAGGTATGTTACACCTAAAGAAAGCCCCTCAGTCGCTACACATCTTAGATGGGATTCAGATTAAAAGCCTGCAACTTGTTATTAAATAGAATCATAGAACAACCAGGTTGGAAGAGACCCACCAGATCATCGAGTCCAACCATTCCCATCAAACAGTAAACCATGTCCCTCAGCACCTCATCCACCCGCACCTTAAACACCTCCAGGGAACATGACTCAACCACCTCCCTGGGCAGCCTCTGCCACTGCCCATTGATCCTTTCAGTGAAGAAGTTTTTCCTTATGTCGAGACTGAACCTGCCCTGGTGCAGCTTGAGGCCATTCCCTCTCATCCTGTCTCCTGTCACTTGGGAGAAGAGCCCAGCTCCCTCCTCTCCACAGCCTCCCCTCAGGTAGTTGTAGAGAGCAATGTGGTCTCCCCTCAGCCTCCTCTTCTCCAGGATAAACACCCACAGCTCTCTCAGCCCTTCCTCACAAAGCCTGTTCTCCAGCCCCTTCACCAGCTTCATTGCTCTTCTCTGCACTCACTCCAGAGCCTCAACATCCTTCTTGTGCTGAGGGGCCCACAACTGAACACAGGATTCAAGGAGCAGCCTCACCAGTGCTGAGTCCAGAGGGAGAATAACCTCCCTGGACCTGCTGGTCACACTGTTTCTGATCCAAGCCAAGATGCCATTGGCCTTCCTGGTCACCTGGGCCACTGCTGCCTCATGTTCAGTCGCTGTCGACCAACACCCTCAGGTCCCTCTCCTCCTGGCAGTTTTCCAGTCAGACTTCTCCCAGTCTGTAGCTCTGCATAGGGTTGTGCCCCAAGTGCAGGACCCGGCATTTGGCCGTGTTAAACATCATCCCATTGGAATCTGCCCAGCACTAATTCTTAAATAAAGATTTCATTAAAAAAGAAAACCCACCTAAGATGGAATTAATTGCTCAAAATTGCCCTTTGAATCTATGAAATATGTGTGAGCCAGACAACAAAAAAACCGTTGCAACGTTTCCTTCAATATCTTCCAAAGGAAATATTCAACTTTTGGCTGTGAAAAGCACCTCAATCTTTTTTCAGAGCATTAACGCCCATGAATGATTCTAGTTCAACATAAGGAATGAGGCTTCTCACTTTTTCTCTCCCCTCCCCAGGGCACTCTGACTGCTGCTGGAGGCAGGAAAAGAAACATGGTTTAGTGTTTGATGGGAATGGTTGGACTCGATGATCCGACGGGTCTCTTCCAACCTGGTTGTTCTATGATTCTATGATTCACTAAAGAATATTTCTTTACGATTCCACTTGCTTTTGTTAATTACTTCGTTGGTTCTTGCCAGTCCAGTTTACAGTTAGCAGATTCCCTTGTACAAACAGTAACAAACGAGAGAGGGTTTCACCAAGTATTGGTGGATAAAATCCTACCTGTTTTTGAGCTTCTACTTTCTGCTTCCTGGTGGGATCAATGGCATCAACCATCCATTTAATGGTAAAATAGGTCACAGCACCGAATATGGTTAATCGGAAGATTAATCCGACCACTTCATTCCGGCTCAGGGGACGCGAAAACGCTTCGGCGTGGACCATCTTGCTTCTTGACACTAGACGTGAAAAACCAAAGGGAGACATAGAAAGAAAAATAAAATTAAAGCTGAGAAAACATCTGTCTCGTATTTAAACACCAGTTATAAAAACAATTGCTCACGCACACAGTGGTCATAAAGCTTCCGTGAAGATATTTTTTTGTGTTTGATAGGAACGGTTGGACTCGATGATCCGGTGGGTCTCTTCCAACCTGGTTGTTCTATGATTGAGGTCCTGATTTCACTCTTTCCTCAAGAAATCTACATTCCCCTCAGCTACACAACAGCCTAATAAAAATAACTTCATTACTAACTTATTTAAGTCGTTAAATAAATCAATAAAATTTATTTGAACAGGAATGTCTTTTCCCTAAGAGGAAGACGAATGGTTGGACTTGATGATCCGGTGGGTCTCTTCCAAGCTGGTGATTCTGTGATTCTATGATTCTATAATTCTAAGTTTAAAGGAAAGGGACCAAGAAGCTGCATCAAGAAGTAATAGACAATTTGTGTCTTAATAAATTGAGGGCAGGAGCTGGAGCCTGCGCCTAGCAGAATACATTTTGAGTTATTAATATCCCTGGAAAAGTGAAAATGCTGGATGTGGCACATGGCTATCATGGGAAAAGGTTGGCTGCTGCGCGAGCCAAATGCAGAAAGCACAGCACCTTCGAGTTAAGGGAGAGGAAAAACTTCTTCCTAAACCCTTGAAAAACGGCTTTGTAAAATTATGGTGTCCTTTCCCCGGTCTACTTTCTCCTCAACTCGCAAGGTTTCCACTTAAAAATCTCCAAAGATCTCCTCGCTCGCTCCAAATTCTCACTGCAAGGGCAAAACCGGCGGCGATTCCTTTGGCAGCTCCCAGCGCTCCCTGGACGGCCTCCAAAACGAGCTGTCAGCCGGGGAAAAAACGGAGCACCTACAGCCAAGATAGCCTTGAATTCCCCCTCGCTTGGCTAGCGGCTGCATTATGTAGATGTTGTACTCAGTTCAAGGTGATCACAGAATCATAGAATAACCAGGTTGGAAGAGACCTACCGGATCATTGAGTCCAACCATTCATATCTGGGATCACTAAAATGGTCTTTTTAACTCCCCCTCCTTTGCTGAGGAAAACCAAGGCTGTCACTGTGTGTATCTGCGTAGAAATCAAGCTGAATGTCCCTGCCTGGGCATCTAAGCAAGTGACATCAGGCTAACAGGGTCCTTTAAGCCAAATTTGTTATAAAATATTTGCTAAAATGTATTCGGTGAACAAGATCAGAAATGGTGTGACCAGCAGGTCCAGGGAGGTTCTTCTCCCTCTGGACTCAGCACTGGTGAGGCTGCTCCTCGAATCCTGTGTTCAGTTGTGGGCCCCTCAGCACAAGAAGGATGTTGAGGCTCTGGAGCGAGTCCAGAGAAGAGCAACAAAGCTGGGGAAGGGGCTGGAAAACAGGCCCTATGAGGAGCGGCTGAGAGAGCTGGGGGTGTTTATCCTGGAGAAGAGGAGGCTGAGGGGAGACCTCATTACTCTCTACAACTACCTGAAAGGAGGTTGTAGAGAGGAGGGAGCTGGGCTCTTCTCCAAGTGACAGGGGACAGGACAAGAGGGAATGGCCTCAAGCTCCGCCAGGGGAGATTTAGGTTGGAGATTAGGAGGAAGTTTTTTCACAGAAAGGGTCATTGGGCATTGGAATAGGCTGCCCAGGGAGGTGGTTGATTCACCTTCCCTGGAGGTGTTTAAGGACGGGTGGATGAGGTCTTGAGGGACATGGTTTATTGTTTGATAGGAATGGTTGGACTCGATGATCTGATGGGTCCCTTCCAACCTGGCTGTTCTATGATTCTATGATTCTAAGATAAGCGCATCCAAATCTGACAAAAACCCAATGCCAACCCCCACTTCTTCTGCGGTCCTTGCTCTGGTAAGGCAAAGCATTAAAGGAGATAAATGAAAGCATTGCCTTCCCGAGCACAGTTCTGCTTTCCCTGCAAGAATCTGAGCCTGAGCTTTTCCACCAGACAGCTGAAAGGAGGAGGAGGAGGATGGGGAGAAGGAGGGGGACGAAGGGGAGAAGGAGGAGGGGGATGGGGAGAAGGAGGAGGACGGGGGGATAGAGGAGGGAGAAGAGCAGGGGGGAGAAGGAGGGGGAGAAGGGAGGGGGGAGAAGGGAGGGGGAGAAGGAGGGGGAGAAGGGAGGGGGAGAAGGGAGGGGGAGAAGGGAGGGGGAGAAGGGAGGGGGAGAAGGGAGGGGGGGAGAAGGGAGGGGGAGAAGGGGAGGGGGAGAAGGGAGGGGGAGAAGGGAGGGGGAGAAGGGAGGGGGAGAAGGGAGAAGAAGGAGGGAGAAGGGGGAAGAAGGAGGGAGAAGGGGGAAGAAGGAGGGAGAAGGGGGAAGAAGGAGGGAGAAGGGGGAAGAAGGAGGGAGAAGGGGGAAGAAGGAGGGAGAAGGGGGAAGAAGGAGGGAGAAGGGGGAAGAAGGAGGGAGAAGGGGGAAGAAGGAGGGAGAAGGGGGAAGAAGGAGGGAGAAGGGGGAAGAAGGAGGGAGAAGGGGGAAGAAGGAGGGAGAAGGGGGAAGAAGGAGGGAGAAGGGGGAAGAAGCAGGGAGAATGGAGAGAGAATGGGAAAAAGGGGAGAAGATGGGGAGAAGATGGGGAAGAGGGAGGGGGAGAAGGGAGGGGGGAGAAGGGAGGGGGAGAAGGGAGGGGGAGAAGGGAGGGGAGAAGGGAGGGGGAGAAGGGAGGGGGGAGAAGGGAGGGGGAGAAGGGAGGGGGAGAAGGGAGGGGGAGAAGGGAGGGGGGAGAGGGGACAAGGGAGGGAGAAGGGAGGGAGAAGGGGACAAGGGAGGGAGAAGGGAGGGAGAAGGGAGGGAAGGGGAGAAGATGGGGAGGGAAGGGGAGAAGACGGGGAGGGAAGGGGAGAAGATGGGGAGGAGGGGAGAAGGAGAGGAGAAGGAGGGGAGGAGAGAGGGGAGGGAGGAGGAGAGGGGGAGAAGGAAGAGGGAGGAGGGAGAGAGGAGGAGAGAGAAGGACGAGGAGAAGAAGGACGGGAACAGGGAGAAGGAGGACGGGGAGACGGACGGGGACAGGGAGGAGAGGGGTGAGGAGGAGAAGAACGGGGAGGGGGACGGGGAGAAGGCCGAGGAGAGGCGGCAGGGCGCGGTGCCGGCCGGGCCGCGGGGTCACTCACCTGCGGGCCGCGGGCGGAAGGCGGCGGCGCGGGCCCGGCTCGGTACGGCGCGTCCCGCGTCCCCCGCCGGGCGGGTCCCGGAGCCCCGCACGAACGTTCCGGCCCGCGCCGAGGCCCGAGAGCATAAAACATCCACAAGAGACTGATAGGAGATCGATAGGAGATCGGGAACATACCAATAAGAGATCACTAACACATTGATAAAGTACTGCTAAGGTATTTCTAAGAGAATAAGAGATTGCTAAGAAAATCCGTAAGACGTGGATAAGAGATTGCTAAGACATCAGTTTTCATAGAATCATAGAATCACCAGGTTGGAAGAGACCCACTGGATCATTGAGTCCAACCATTCCCACCAATCTCTAAATCATATCCCTCAGTACCTCATCCACCTTCACCTTAAACACCTCCAGGGAAGGCGAATCAACCACCTCCCTGGGCAGACTCTGACAGTGCCTAATGACCCTTTCTGTGAAGAATTCTTTCCTTATGTCCAGCCTGACCCTCCCCTGGCGGAGCTTGAGGCCATTCCCCCTTGTCCTGTCCCCTGTCCCTTGGGAGAAGAGCCCCTCTCCCTCCTCTCCACAACCTCCTTTCAGGTAGTTGTAGAGAGCAATGAGGCCTCACCTCAGCCTCCTCTGCTCCTTGATAAGAAATTGCGAAGACATTGGTAAGAGATTTCTATGGGATTGCTAAGGTATTGGTAAGAGATTGATAAGATGTTGATAAGAGATCGTGATAGTGGTTTCCAGCTTCAAGCTGTAGTGAAAACAGTAACTTCTATCTCTCCACGTAGCATCAGGAAAGCTTCCAGGAAAAGGTTAAAGTACAGGGATCGCTGTAATAAATGTAATTAGCCCAAAGGTTTGGTACCTGATCTTCCAGCTGTCTGCTGCTGTGCTGGTGTCGCTGGTGGGATTGGGTCTGGCTGTGACAGGAGCAGGGAGGTGTTTGTGCAACAAACAATAGCTGGAGCTATTCGGGAACATGAGGCAGCAGTGGCCCAGGTGGCCAAGAAGGCCAATGGCATCTTGGCTTGGATCAGAAATGGTGTGACCAGCAGGTCCAGGGAGGTTCTTGTCCCTCTGGACTCAGCACTGGTGAGGCCGCTCCTTGAATCCTGTGTTCAGTTCTGGGCCCCTCAGCACAAGAAGGATGTTGAGGCTCTGGAGCGAGTCCAGAGAAGAGCAACAAAGCTGGTGAAGGGGCTGGAGAACAGGCCTTATGAGGAAGGGCTGAGAGAGTTGGAGGTGTTTAGGCTGGAGAAGAGGAGGCTGAGGGGAGACCTCATTGCTCTCTACAACTACAATAAAGGAGGTTATAGAGAGGAAGGTAATGGCCTCTTCTCCCAAGGGACAGGGGACAGGACGAGAGGGAATGGCCTCAAGCTCCACCAGGGGAGGTTTAGGCTGAATATTAGGAAAAAAATTCTTCACAGAAAGGGTCATTGGGCCCTGGCAGAGGCTGCCCAGGGAGGGGGTTGATTCACCTTCCCTGGAGGGGTTTAAGGCACGGGACGAAGTGCTGAGGGACATGGTTTAGTGTTTGGTACGAACGGTTGGACTTGATGATATGGTGGGTCTCTTCCAACCTGGTTGTTCTATGATTCTACAAAAACAGGTGTAATTTTTTAAGAGAGGGAGGAAAAAAACCAGAAGGGTCCCAGATAGTTTCCTGCAGTAATAGTAATTTGGCCACACTAGCATTTTCCAAGTTCATGGAACATGGACAGTGAAAGGACTGATGAGCCTTTTTCTATTCGAAAGGAGTTTGAACAAGCAAGAACAAGCATAAGCCTCAAATGAAGAGCAAAAGCTGTCAGCACCAATGATTTTATCCAGTTCATTTCTAAAACATCAAAGGGAAACTCTTCTCATATTCCACATAGATTGAAAAAAATAATTCTCCAGAAGATTGTCATCTTATTTACTGTTAAAGGCTAGAGGAGCAGAGGCAAAGGAAGGCCATTGGCAAATCAATAAGTGTATTTAGACATTGATATATTTATTTTCCAAATAAATGCTTTTTCTATTTTCTATCACACAGAACGTTGAAAGGGAAATACTGATTCATCAATCCTGCTGAAGGAGCAAAAGGTGTTTCAAAACTATTTTTTTAAAAAATTTTTTGAGGGTCGGTGCATATTAATCCAATAAATGGAATCAAAACCTTCTTCACCTTCCCTGGAGGTGTTTAAGGTACAGGTGGACGAGGTGCTGAGGGACATGGTTCAGTGTTTGATAGGAATGGTTGGACTCGATGATCTGCTGGGTCTCTTCCAACCTGGCTGTTCTATGATTCTATGAAACAAACCTGCTGGAAGAGTCCTTTGGTACTTTGAGAACACAAGTATTTTTTGCATGTGGATTTAACGCCGGAAGCAGTGCCAGTGGGTGTTGGTGAGTGGATGGCAGCTCCCTCAGGTCACTGGAGATCATGCCTGGGCTGAAGCAGGAGTCAGATTAGCTGTGGGAAGGAAACTGGGCATCCATTCCCTGCACAGGGTGGTGATGGAACAATGATGGCACAGAGCCACGGGGCCTGGGCTGCTGTGGGCCTGGGACCTTCATGGACTCAACTGTGTCCATGTACCAGGCCTGGCGCTTGAGGACATAGAATCATCTCCCCTCAGCCTCCTCTTCTCCAGGTTTTCTCAGCCGTTCCTCATCAGGCCTGTTCTCCAGCCCCTTCACCAGCTTCGTTGCTCTTCTCTGGACTCACTCCAGAACCTCAACATCCTTCTTGTGCTAAGGAACCAGAACTGAACACAGGATTCGAGGAGCAGTCTCACCAGTGCCAAGTACAGAGGAAGAAGAACCTTCCTGGACCTGCTGGTTACACCGTTTCTGATCCAAGCCAAGATGCCATTGGCCTTCTTGGCTGCAGTTAAGGAGAAATGGGAACACACACACACACACAAGTTCTAAAAGCTTGAAACCTCCATTTTGCCACTGCTATTTGGCAGTGTGGCGGCAACCTTTGAAAGAAATCCTCTGCTGAAAAATACCTCTCTAGATGTCAAAAGATGCACATTTTCAGAAGCTGACCAGGGTCAGGGTGAGGGTTAGGTTGACGTAGGAGGCATCAGTCGGATTGAGGGAGGCAAATTTACAAATTTATTTGCCTACTAACCCTGTTTCTTCGAAGGCATTGCCTAGCGAGCTCTCTCCCGATCCCGTAGCCTTCGGGGCTGATACGGATCTCCAGCAGGTTCTATGTTGCTAACACTTCCCAGAAGTCACTCATTCCAAGCTGCCTTAGAATGTTGTTCCGTATTACCTCAACAAGCTGATAGTTCATTTAAAACTGGGGGAAATTAAAAATAAATCACGCAGAAGACCCCAAACATGATGCAAAGGTGCAAGAGAGACCCCCAAGAGATGCAGAAGACAGAAATTGGAAAAAGAGACTGCGCCAGGCTCCCTGATGCTCTGCCCATCACTAACACCAGCAGCTCTGAGGACTTGCTTGAGGGAGTTTCCCTCTTCTATAAGTTTTTTTCCTTAGTATCCTACATTTATTTTCTTATCACAATGGAGCAATTCCACGCTTTGTCCAGACTTCCAAGAGCATCAAGAGTTGGCAGCTCATTTCTGCCGGTTCCAAAGCTCTCGAACACCCCAATAATTTTTCATATTGGTTCAATGAATGAGCACAATGTATTATGCAGCACTGAACTGTGAAGTCACTCCCGTCGGAGGACGGTGGTTTTGCCTGATGCAGAGACCTTAGAAATCCCAAGGTTTTAGTTACGGCTGCAATAACTCAGCTCCATATCATAGAATCATAGAATCATAGAGTCATAGAATCATAGAATCATAGAGTCATGGAATCATAGAATCGTAGAACCTTAGAACAAGCAGCTTGGAAGAGACCCACTGGATCATGGAGTCCAACCAGACATATCTTTAGGAAGCACCTCATTCACTGAAATAGAGTCAATAATGTTCTTTAGAAGAGCATAAACACTAATTGAGCCTGATAACAGTGTCATTCTTAGGGAAAAAGAGGCATTTTCCAGGCAAGCAGATTCCCCCCCCACCCCAGGGCCAGGCCGGGCCACGCCCCCCTCCGCTCAGACCACGCCCCCTCACGGGACAGACCACGCCCCCTCCAGGCAGTCCCCCGCCCCCGGCGCCTCCGCCACTTCCGCCCGCGGGGGGAGGGGCCGCCGAGAGCGCAGCGCGCACCCACGTGACACGCTTCATCCTCCTCCTCTCCCCACCCCTCCCCTCCCCGTCATTTCACCACAGCGCCCGTATCCCTCCGCCGCGCCGCCTCCCTCGCTCGGGACGGTGACAGGGCCGTGGCGGCCTCCGAGGCTCGTCGAGGGGCGCGGAGCGGCGACCGGAGGGCGAGGAAGGCGCCGCCGCCTCCCCTCGCGTCCGCTCGGCGGCCGCCGCGGGAGCGGGGAGTGCGCGGGACTACTTTTGTCGGCGGGCGGAGGCGTCGCGGGGGGGCGTGTCGGCGCTGCGTGCCCCCTCTCGGAAGCCGCGGCCATGATGGGCGCCTAGCGCTGCCGCGGCGCTGCCGGCGCGGAGCAGGCCGGAGGGATGCGCGGGGCCGAGGCGCCAGCCCGCACGCCCTGAGGAGGAGCCGCCGCCCCTCCCCGAGCCGTCGCTCAGCGCCCGCCCGGCCCCACCGCGCGGCTCCGGGCCCCCCGCCGCCGCCGCCGCCGCCGCCCCAGGCGGGGAGCGGGGCGGAGCGGGGCCGGGCCGGGGGGGCGCCCCGCGCCGCCGTCACCATTGCCGGGGCCCGGAGCGCCGGGGAGCTGCTCTCGCCGCCCCGTTCGCCTCAAAGACGGCGGCGGCGGCGGCAGCCTCAGGGACTCGGGCCGGCTCCGGACCCTCCCTGCTCGGCCGCCGCCGCCGCTGCCGCCGCTGCTGCTGCTGCTGCCGCTGCTCCCGCCTCGCTCGGAGGAGGAGGAGGCGGAGGAGGAGGAGGAGGAGGAGGGGGGGGCGGCGGCCGCCGCTGCTGCCGCCGGGAGCCGCCGCCGCCGCCTCCGCCGCGGGGGGAGCCCGAGCCGCCCGGGGGCCGCCGTCCCGTCGCCGCCGCCCGTCCCCGCGGCCCGGCAAGCGGGCCCTGCGCGCTGCCCCGGAGCGGCCCGCGGCTGCCAGACATGACCGCCATCATCAAAGAGATCGTCAGCAGGAACAAAAGGCGATACCAGGAGGATGGCTTCGACCTGGACCTGACCTGTATCCCTTTCCCCCCACCCCCCCCACCCCCCCCAGCGGGGTCGGCACCGGCCGCGCGCACCGCGATTGCATCAGACCTGCGCGCGGCGGTTACCTAACGCCGCCCGGGGCCGCCCGGGCCCTCCCCCGACGCCTCTTGGCCGGGGCTGGGAGGGGGGTTACCGGCGGGAGCGGTCCCCGGGGCACCTCACCCAGAGAAGCGTTGCTGGTGTGTAGTGTTGCTGACCTTTGGAGCCAGATGTGCTGTAGCCCTGAGCCGGCAGATGTTCGGCTCTGATTAATAGGAATTTTGATAGGAATGGTTGGACTAGAAGATCCGATGGGTCCCTTCCGACCTGGTTGTTCTATGATTCTCATGGTCCGTATGGGCCGTGCTCGGGCAGGGTGGTTCTCTGGTTGGACTCGATGATCCAGTGGGTCTCTTCCAACCTGGTGGTTCTGTGATTCTATGATTGAGGAAGATGGTTCGCTCAGCCGTCTTCGCTTGCCAATAACGATCATGGCAGGGCCGAGAGAGGCGGCGCCGGTGTCATAGAATCATAGAGTCACCAGGTTGGAAGAGACCCACTGGATCATCGAGTCCTCTGTCCCTGTGTCCATCCAGAGCTCGTGCTGGATCGAAGGATGTTGAGGCTCTGGAGCAAGTTCAGAGAAGAGCGACGAAGCTGGTGAAGGGACTGGAGAACAGGCCCTGTGAGGAGCGGCTGAGAGAGCTGGGGGTGTTTATCCTGGAGAAGTGGAGGCTGAGGGGAGACCTCATTACTCTCTACAACTACCTGAAAGGAGGTTGTAGAGAGGAGGGAGCTGGGCTCTTCTCCCAAGTGACAGGGGACAGGACAAGAGGGAATGGCCTCAAGCTCTGCCAGGGGAGATTTAGGGAGATTAGGAGGCAGTTTTTCACACAGAGGGTCATTGGGCATTGGAATAGGCTGCCCAGGGAGGTGGTTAATTCACCTTCCCTGGAGGTGTTTAAGGCACGGGTGGATGAGGTCTTGAGGGACTTGGTTTAGTGTTTGATGGGAATGATTTGACTCGATGATCCAATGGGTCTCATCCAACCTGGTTGTTCTATGACTCTATGAAGTGTGGTGCCAGGAGGCTCTCGGTGATGAGCGGTGTCCATCACTTCTTCCAGAGTTAAAAAAATCCCTCTTCCCAGAGCTTGATCTACCCATTGCCACCATCTCGGATACAGAAGGGATGCCTTCCAAGCGAGAGTTCGTGCGGTCTCTCCGGGAGGATTGTAATTCTGGAATATGTAATTAGCATGTAATTACAACTAATGAATCGAACCGTAGAGAGAAGCGTTGCTGGTGTGTAGTTTTGCTGACCTTTTGAGCAGATGTGCTGAAGCCGTGGCCGGCAGATGTTCGGCTTCGAATGCCTGGCGGAATTAATGGGCCGTAGGGGCCGTGCTCTGGTTGGACTCGATGATCCAGTGGGTCTCTTCCAACCTGCTTGTTCCATGATTCTATGATTGAGAAAGATGGTTACTACAACAGAGGTTTTGGAGCAGGAACCTCTCTTAAAAGCTGGAACCTTCCAAGGCAGAATGAACATTGATAGGAACCTTCAGCGCTAGGCTTGCCCTATGGAGACAGCGCTTTCTGTTCTGCATCAGGGATGGGGTGAAATTTAATGAATTCTGGAGTAATTGGGCAAATGCTACAAAGAAATCCAGTTCGCATCCAGGATCAAGACGGATAACAGCTGTAACTCACGCAGAGCCTCTGCTGTTGCACTGAGCCTTGGCCTAAAATTTTGGTGGTTTTAAAATGACCTGAAAGGTTCTTGACTTCAGTAGGCGCCTGCTGAGCTTTTAGTTAAAAAAGTGGCAGCTCTGTTACGTGGTTCTGTGTTCATGGTGCTTTTAAAACACAGTTGTGGACTTGTGTTTTTGAAGGTTTGCGCTTGGTTGTTTTGTTGGCCCGGTACTCGAGCAGCTGTAACGCTGCCACAGGCCGACACGGCCCTCACTGCTGACCCAGAGACAGACATCCCAGTTGGAGCACGCGATTCTCCGAGTGGTGGGTTTGCTGGCCCCTTTGGGGCTATGGAGGAGAATCAAGCGGTGGCAGAAAATGGGGTTTTGGCCTCACAGGTTTTGTGTTTGGGTGTTTGAGGTCCTGAGGGACATGGTTCAGTGTTTGATAGGAATGGTTGGACTCGATGGTCTTGTGGGTCTCTTCCAACCTGGTTGTTCTGTGATTCTATAATATCTTTGCCTAGAGGTGCTGTTGGTAGGAAGAGATATTTTTTTGACTTAAACAGATCACTTTAACTAGTGGTCTTCTGGCAAGAACACTGGTGAGTGTTGAACCTGGATTGTCTTGCTCAAGGTTGCTAATTCTGCATTAGAAGGAGGCTACTTATTACTGTGCTAAGGCTGTTTATTTTTCCAAAAGGGAAACTAACTAACTGCAATTCTCTAATTAATCTTATAGGAAAAGTGGGGTTTCTTCATGGCTGCAAAAATATCTTTGGGAGAAGCCTATGCTCACAGTCCTTTTTATTTTTTCTTTTTGTTTTTGGTACCTGCGTATTTTGGACAGAAAATGAATGAATGAATGAAGGCCACTGCCTGGCTTTGCTCGCACACTGACGTTGCTGCTGAAGTGAAAGCTCAGATTTTTATCACTTTTCTGCAGGCTTCTTGATGCTGTTCTTTTTTGCAGGACTTTGATGGCATTGTTACTCATCACACCTGGAAAATAACCTATTTACCTCTTGGATACTTGGACAAGAACGGAGCTGGCAGTTTGCTCTCCAACCACACAACATAAGATGGAGAAAGTAAAAACCTGGAAGCTCAGCGAGCTGGTTGGGAACACTCATGGTGCACGGTGGAAGGACTGGGGTTTGAGTTCTCAAAGGTGTCTCTCACCGTGCGGTGGAGCTCAGTGTTTTGAGACTGTCAGAAGCTGCCATCTGCATTTCTGCTGTGGGTTAGCTTTACTTCCCTGCTCACCCATATCGACAGGAGGTGTCCTGCGTTAAGGGATTACTGTTACTGGTTATTTCAGGGTAACTGCTTCTGTCGAGCTGAAAGAGAGACTGACATGGGTTGGACAGCCCAGTGATGTGGGCGTTTAGCTGGGACGTGGGAAATGGAGGTGTGAATTCCTCCTGCAGTAAATATTTCTCTATGAGTAGCTCAGTGGCGGCAGCGGCTCCAAAATTCTCTGTAGCTCGTGAATTCTACCTGACCTTTGGGAGATGGAGAAGATAATGAATCTCCAGTGAATCCAGGTGAGGTGCCTGATGTCCAGCGACTCACAGTCTTTGTTTGGGTCTCCCAGGACATTGCAGGAAATCCCTGAGTGCCAGAAGGCAGGTTGGGTTAGGCACTGGATTGCCAGAATCTCCTTTGAGGACTTGTTTTCTTCCACTATTGGGATGTTTCGCATCCTTTTAGGACTAGTACAGATGCACGGATGGTGCAGCACATCATGCCTGGAACTCCCAGTTCTTCACGAGTCTGAGAGTTCTTCCTCTGTGGATAGTATAACCTTAGGAAAGGGAAATAGTTACTTCTCAAAATCTTACCTTACCTACACGGTACAAAAGTAGCCCTCTGCGCTAATTGAAACGCATTTTTAAAAACCTACTGATGTTACTTTTCATCTAATCAAATGTTCCTTTCTCTACGAATGGTCTGTCATGCACCATTGGAAGAAATACTTTGAAATCAGAAGAAGAAAGGGCTTTGAAGTTGTAGACATTAAATCAACCTTTTAATACATTATTTCAGATATTGTATTGATTCATGTTATTTCTCTTGTGGTAGTTCTGTTTCTATTTAATTTCGGTAATTCTGGGTATCCTTCAGTGCGAATGGATGAAAAGGAAAGTTTGGATTAATGGCTTTGTTCTAGGAAGGTTACATTTCTTCGTGATACAATGGGCAGTGTGCTTTCTGAGGCCTGAACCCTGTGTTTTCTGAGGCTGTGTCATCTTTGGTATTTCTGAAATTATACAGTTCAATTGTTGACCAATTAACTGCAGGGGACAGCGTAGAGGCTCTGCTTACGTGCAGGTTTTGCACGTTACAGTGATTGCTTGTGCCTTCAGAGGTCCCCGTGTAACGGGAGTTTAACAAGTGGCTTAACTGTTTGAGGCCACAGTGGGAAAAACTGTGTCACTGATTCTTGTACCCATTACAGTTTTCCTTAAATTTTGTTTCCTATTTCCATCCAGCCCAAGCACAGGGCAGCGTGTGCCTAGTGTGATGTTGCGTTGAAGCACGTGTGGCTTGTGACCTACATAGTCCTATAAGCTGCAGCAATATTCAGTAAAGATTAGATGTTGGAGAGTTTATTTAGAAATCTCGCATGCAGTTTGTCTCATAATGAAAGGCAGAGAACGCTGAAATTGTGAGTGGAAACTTCTTAGAACGTAATTCTGCTTCATGCTGTTTGTGGTCCTAAAGCTCTTTGCATTTTAAATGAAATATTAAATTATGTGACTTCACTTAAAATGGCTTGGCTTCCGGGAAAAAAATGAATTAGTGGCATGAGGTACGTACTGAGTTTAAAAATAGAGCCTGAGTTGGAAATGCCATTTGTTTAAAATACTTGGTTTTGTTTTAAGAATGAGGCTTGTTAGATGTTTAGTAACAGATTTTTTTTTTTTTTTCTTGCACGCAAGCTCAGTAAGGGCTGCTGGTAAAGGTTTAGGAGAAAGAAAAACCCAACTATCAAGGCGTTTTATTGGTGGAAAAGTATTTCTTTGTTCTAGAGTAAACCATCTTAGTAAGACTAATAGACTCAGTTTTGCTTCTGGAGCCGGGGATGATCTTGGGTTTTAGTCAAGAAGATTGTTGCCAGTTTTGCTCTGAATTTGTCTAAGAAGTCTTCTTGAAGAAGCAGCAATAAAACGGTGCTGGCTGGGGACTAAGTTTGATTGGGTTACCTGCTTTCTGTAGGATGTATTTGATTGTGGAAGGACTGGTCTCTCTGCACTTAAAAGGATAAAGAATTTTGAATTTGCCAGATGGAGAAAGCATGGTGGTGATGTTTAAGGTGCGGGTGGATGAGGTACTGAGGGACATGGTTTAGAGATTGGTAGGAATGGTTGGACTGGATGATCCAGTGGGTCTCTTCCAACCTGATGATTCTGTGATAGACACAAGTGCTTTTGTGCATTTTCTCCTCTGGTTAGAGGTGTGCAGGGTCACTTACTTTTTCTCATGACCTAAACTGCCTCCTCCTTCGACTTGCAGCCATCGTACCTGCGTGTTTGTGGGGAGCATTGTTTGATGGCTGAAGCCTGTGTGCAAACCCCCACCATTCAAGCAAGAGCTCAGTTGTGCAGCACAGGCTGTAGCCCTTCAAAGTGATCCCAGCCCCTTTCTGCCCTCCTTTTTTACTGCTCTTGCTTGGAAGGGGACTTAAAAGATGCTTGACAAATTATAGCTCATCTCTTGGCACTTACTGAAGAGCAGTGCCAGCTTCCTAATGAACTACTTGATCTTGCATCATCAGAAATTTTTTTAATCAATGTGCAGCATTGCTGGAGACTGTTTGCACAAGCTAAACACGAAGTTAAAAAATAACTTCGCTTGTGCGGACTTTCAAATGGAGAAAAACTGCAATCTGATTTTTGGTTTCACGTAGCTCTGCCGTTGAGGTGATGGCTGTATGTTCTTTTCAAGGCAGGGGCAGAAGCAAGTAAAGCTAAGGTGGACACTTTGCAGAATGGTTGAATGGTTGGACTCAATGATCCAGTAGGTCTCTTCCAACCTGGTGATTCTGTGAATCTTAAATGATGACCTTTTGGGAGAAAAAACCAAAACCCAAACCCACAACTAAAGCTAATCTTCACTGATATCTGTTTGTTAGCCTAATGAGGTATATGTCATTTTCAGAACATCCAAAGCTTTGCCGCTAAACATTGAGGTTTATGCTGGATAAAGCACAAGCTTTACTGGGACTTCGCTTGGGTTTGAGTATTACTTTCCTTAAGGGAAAATCTGGCCAGTTCATCTATAATAAGACTGATGAGGTGTTGGTACTTGAGGCCCTTGAGAAATTAACTTTGTTAAGGTGGTGCAGTGACTTTGAGGATGGTTAGATCAGTGCTGAGGACTTGAAGGTCACTGGGTTGAACTTGAGTCTTGAAGAAAGCTGGTGAATTTTCAAGGTTCATCTTTCTAGAAACTTGGGCCAGTCAGGAAGGCCTTGCTGCCCCCTAGACAGTTACGTGTGACTTCCATGGACTTCATGAGATGGTTATGGTATCTTTAGGGAAAGGATATGGCCTTGAATACGGAGGTCATGCAGCTCTAGGAATAGCTCTTACTGCCACAAGAGAATACACGTGGAAGGGTTAGTTGGCTCTTTATGGCCTTGAGGCCGGTGATCAGCAGACTTCCTTGGGACTAAAAAGTGTTTTTCCTGGGCTATCCAGTCCTACACTTAATACATCTCTTTTAAAAACATTTTATTAAAAGATTTTGAAGCGCAGTGACTGCTGCAGAGAAAGCCAGTATTTGCTAAATGATGTGTTACAATGCTGTGTAGAGGAGTGTAGGATTTTTGTATTTTCTCCCAGTGGAGAAGTGAATGTATTTTCTTCCTCGTAGAATGATTTGGACACGTAAATCCTCTTTGTTGTGGAAGCAGTTGATATAATTTGTTCTGTAATAATATAACTGGAAGAATGTCTTCCGTTAACACATTACGTTAAAAAAAAACTGTGCTAAGAAACTTGAAGCCACGTGAAAACTAAACTTCAAAATGAAATAGCTACAAAGCTGAAATTTTATGTGTAAAGTTTCTGGCTACCGAGTTGATTTTGCCAGTTGTGACTCTGACTAGTTTCTTAAATGAAATTATATTTTTAATGGATTAATGTTGCCTCATTAGCACTGCATAAGCTGACAAATTACAGCCCTGGTACCTTAGCCTAGAGTCTTCCCTTCCAGCATGTTTAAACAAGAAAAGGATTCTTGTATAATGGTTTAAGCAACAGTTGCTGTGTTCTAATAAACACAACAAAGAAGGAAGAAAAGGGAGTATAGACGGTTGAGCTGTCAAATGCCTTAATTGCCTTACAGACCAAGGTGGTGGCTGTCATTGCTCATAGCTGCTCTCATTTTGAATCCCACCTCCTTCCTGGTTTGAGTACCCAGCCAGTAATCTGGAACTCGGAGCAACACGTGATTTGTGTTCATTTACTGTACGTAAATGCCTAATGTAAGGTGGATATTGAAGGTTAATTATTGCGTGGCTTTTTCAAGGGGGTAAATGGGATGTGGCCTGGAGTGGCGTGTAATGATCGCTGGGGATGCCTGCTGCCTCCTCTTAAAAACTTAAGTTATGGTAACTGTGGGCACCTCTGATTTGGCACTTCTGTGGAGGTTCTGGGGGATGAAAACTGTGCATATCTGTCCGTTTGTCTGAGTTACACGATGGTGATTTCTGCATTGTATGAGGCAAATTTATTTGATAATGTGGGAACGTTCATAAATGGCCCTGTAGAGCCAGATCTCTTCTGAACACGAATCCTTTGTGGGTGATTGACTGTAATTTGAGTTGAGAGATTGCTGTTAGTTTTACTTTGGCCTCAGATTGATGTTTCAGATGGACAGAACTCTTTAGTGCAGTTTGTAATTCAAGCTAGCATCCTTTTTGCTTCTTTGGTGGTTGATTCACCTTCCCTGGAGGTGTTTAAGGTGCAGGTGGACAAGGTGCTGAGGGACATGGTTCAGTGTTTGATAGGAATGGTTGGACACGATCTGGTGGGTCTCTTCCAACCTGGTTGTACTGATTCTAGGATTCTGTAGTCTTTGCCTCATTTACCATCTTGCCTGTGTGGCCCTGATAAAAGAAATTGTGTGGAATGGAGGTAAATAATAGTGCAATTAGGCCACATATCATGCTACATAAATCTAGGTTATCTTAATAACGATTTTTAGGCAGCGTAGCTAACGTAGTGGGCTCTGGGATTCAAATGGAAATTGACTGTGCAGCTAAAAAATTAAACTCAAATGCAGCGTGTTTGGGATGACGACTATTGGAAAAGCTGGCATTGTTCCCTTTAAAGATGAAGTCCCAGCTTCACAGCCCTGGCATGCAGCAGTGCATAAAAACTGCTTAATATCCAGTTTTTTTTGAAGTGAAGTGCTTAAGAAGTGTCTTTATAAACTTAATTCTGCTTTGTGGAGCTGTAGTATAATGGCTTTTAATTGCATGATTAATTTTCGTAGAGGCCTCTGCTTAATTCATTGCATTGCCTGGGTACAGATCAAGTTAGAATTGAAGTAGTTGTGTGTTTTCCGTTCTTTAATTTCTTGTGTGGTTGAGTTCGAGAAGTAACGTTCGGGTTTTTGTACTAACATTTAGGGGAGGAAAACACTAGATCTCATTAGAACAAAATTAACAGCATGTACTCTTTGGTTGCAGAACGTTACAGAATGACCTGAAGTCTTGTATTGCTGCTTGCCTTTGGCTTTTCTTAGATCACCACCACTCTCACCCTACCAAATGATAAATTCACACAAATCATATTTTTTATGGCTTACATTTCATAAAGCTTTTTAGTGTGACGTATTTGTTCTCCAGCCTGATAGCTGTTTTGAATTCCCTCGTCTCTTAAAGTTTCGGATGCCCTTTCAGACTTGCAGAAAGTTGAGGCTGAGCCATTTTTCACTTCCTGACAGCATCAAAGCAGTGACTGTGCTGACTTTTTACTGAATAAAATTCTTGTATTTTTCTGTGGGCGTTTGAGGTTAGGATGTGCTGAAGTGTATGTCGGTGCTTCTTTTGATAGGAATGGTTGGACTCGATCCAGTGTTTCTCTTCCAACCTGGTTGTCCTATGATTCTATGATTCTTTAAATGTGATCCTGCAAAGTTGGGGTCATGTGCTGAGGTTGTGTACCTGGGAGGACCTTGAAAGAGTTTGCGTGAATTTGGTTTGTTGGTTCGAATAGGGACATTTGTCACTTTGGAAATCGCGAACTGGAATGCTACAGTCGAGCTTATTGTATACATGACCTCCTGCTGAGGGGATCCACTCGGCAGAGGGTGTGACTTTGAGGAAGCTGCTCAGCCACGTGTGTCTGATTACCCTTTGCTGCCAGCACAGCTCTTGGCCTTGGGCTGCTCTGAGTTGCTGTAGCTGGGATGCTGGGTAGGTGTGGTAAGGTGAAGTGCAACTTCTCCCAAAGCGTGAACAGAAGCAAAAAACCTTAAGTGGACCTGGTTTGGGCATGATGTGTTTGATGGGAATAGTTGGACTCGATGATCCAATGGTCTCTTCCAACCTGGTTGTTCTATGATTCTGTGACCTCTGCATGTCTTTGCCTGTAGGAACTTGTTGGGATTGTAGGGTTTTGTTCAGTGGTGTAGACCTGGACTTCGAGTAAGGAGTTGAGGCGCCACCTTTGACTCTTCTGCTGAGGAGTTCTTGTGACACTAAGTATACTGTCGTGTGCTGTTGCATCATTTGTTATTTTCCTGGTTCCGCTAGGCTTTTGATTAATGGGAAGGGTAAATTTCTTTGGCTCTTGTAGTATCATCAGCCATTTTCATAGAATCATAGAATCACCACGTTGGAAAAGACCCACCGGATCATGGAATCCAACCATTGCTATCAAACACTAAACCATGTCTCTCAGCACCTCGTCCACCTGTCCCTTAAACCCCTCCAGGGAAGGTGAATCAACCCCCTCCCTGGGCAGCCTCTGCCACTGCCCAATGACCCTTTCTGTGAAAAACTTCTTCCTAATGTCCAGCCTAAATCTTCCCTGGTGGAGCTTGAGGCCATTCTCTCCTGTCACTTGGGAGAAGAGGATTTTAGAGGGTTCTGCAGCATTTCCTAAGAAGTTTATTTCCTTGACTATATGCGCGCTTTCTTATCTCTGTGTGTGATTCTAAACCACGCAGAAATGGAAGTTTGAGGCATCTCTTTACTCAGTCTTTCAGAACTAGCTCTTTTGTAGTGTAGACATCATCATCTTTCATGCTTCTGTTATTCTTTTTGTATTTACCCTGTGAGGTTTATGAGGTTGATATCGCATTTTGCTAAAAAAATTAAAAAATGAAGGTACCTGCTTTTTATGTAGATTGTGTGGGTTTTTCTCCAGTTCATAGAATCATAGAACAACCAGGTTGGAAGGGACCCATCGGATCATCGAGTCCAACCAAGTTGTTCTAACCCTGCCAGGAACGAGGCCTCCATATGGCTGGAAGCTCAGGACACATTTTGTACGTCTCACGGATGAAAGGAGGGACGTTTGCTCTGGGAATACTTCCGAAAGGCAGTACAGTGAGCAGGTCCAAAGGCCCCGCTATAGGATGGAAGGGAGTTGAGAATATATCTGGTTCCTGAGACAACCTGGCTGTGTCATTGATGAGGTACTGAGGGGCATGGTTTAGAGATTGGTGGGAACGGTTGGACTCGATCCCGTGAGTCTCTTCCAACCTGGTGATTCTATGATTCTATGTTCATCTCCAAGCGTCTTATGATTTACTTACTCTCAATGCTGTGGTGAGTTTGAGTTCCCCTCCAGGCCTGTTATCAACCCTGTGGCCTCATCTAAACAGCTTTACCTCCTGCGTACAAAGGAGGATGCACTTCTGGTGTTTTTTTGCAGGAGGCTGCTACGTTTAAATAACAAGCTGAAAGGTTAAAAAACGAAAGAAGAAGAAAATAAAAGATTGTAGTTTAAATATTGACGTTAAAGGGTTTAATGCTTTTCTTCTAAATCATAAAATGTTTCTCTCGGGCACATCTGAGTTGGTCTCTTTTCTTGTTCTTTAAGGCACAGATGGTAGAGTTGGCAAGCGTGCAGCTGGCTGACTACAAGGAATCCTCCTTTGCTCTGAAGAACTTTCTTCCTGTTCATTTCCTCTATACTTCCTGATCATCCAGACTCGTAGAAAAATAGTAAACTTATTTTGTGTTTCATGCTAATAGAAATGCAACCTACTAAAAAAAAAAAAATCATGCATGTGTAAAGGCTAAACAGTATATTTGCTAGGAAACTCTTCCTGATTTGGCTGGGAATATTTTTCCTGTGCTTTTTTTTTTGGGTAGGGATGCTGTCAAGAAAACGTTACTAATAAGAGCTTGGCCATTTGTCAGGGCTCTTAAATCTGTTTGAGGACAGAGTGTGGACACTTCTCGTAACGCTCCCCCTGTAGCTTCAGGCTGTCAAGCTGTTGAACAGCAAGAACTGTTTTTTTTATTGGTTTTCTTTTTTTTTTTTTTTTTTTTTTTTTGCTGTCACTATACAAAGTTGTTGAAGCTGGAGTTCAAGGGCTGGAGGTTAGTGTGCTAACATTTCATAGTGGGTAGTACCAGGTGCACTGCTAGACCACGTTGCACGGTTACTGAAGTTAGAGTTCCTGAAAAATGCAGACAAACAGAGACAACAAAGCAACTTTTCGGAGGCTTCAAAGTCATATTGTTCTTCTGCTCTTGGGTATTGCTACCAAAAGAGACTTAGCAGTTGACAGCTTGGCTGTTGTATGCTAGAGGACAGTTTCCTTTGCACTGTGGCTCTCTGTGGCCAGGAGAATGATGGGTGATTTATCGTGGAGCCAAACTGACAGCAGCTTATGGGAGAATGAGGAGCAACAGGCTGTTCAGGAGTGGATTACAGCAAGTACATGCCTTGCTTGCCTGAACTGGAAATGAAAATTTGCATGTGTGGAGGTTGCAAAGTTTTTTTTCAGTCCATAGATTCACCGGTTTAAATCTGTTCTTTGTTTAAGATTCATATTTGGAAGCTGGAAACTGAGGATCGGGAAAGTGGACTTGTGTCCTTGGAGTCTGAAGTGTGATGTTGGGGTTTTTAGCCACCAAGGATGATTTGAACAGTTCACAGCTTCAGGCTCACTCAGCTTGTTTCATATTTCCTTTTTAAAGAAAGATAGAATCATAGAATCACCAGGTTGGAAGAGACCCACCGGATCATCGAGTCCAACCATTCCCACCAATCTCTAAACCATGTCCCTCAATATTCTTTCTTTCCAATATTCTTCCTACCTGCCTTAATAAAGAGCAGAAAAAATAGTTCCAGCTAGAAACTAAATACGAGTATTTATAGGATGTGAGTTCCAGAGCCAGAGTTTGGGAACATTTCTCGGGAAAAGGACACAGACTCACACCAGATCCTCAGACAGAGAATAAATTTCCCATGTTCGGTCACAGCTTCAGGGATATGCGCAGCCACAGGGGCAGGGAAAAAATCCCGTGAAGATGAAGTCTAATGCCTGCTAGGTTTTCCTGAAGCCTTTGATTATAAAGGTCTAATAGTTTTAAAATTACTTTGTTTGCATTTTGACTTAATATCCGCTGTCAGCATTGGGTTTAAAAGGCAAAGCTCTGTGTAAATTCTTATGCACTGCATGCTCTAGCATGTGTATAACATAGGAAGATGGGTTGTTTCTGGTTTTCTGTTTCAGCTGCCTCCGTGAGCAGAGCTGGCATAAGGGATTAAATACCTTGTTTGAACTAGAACTTCGTAAAATTACTCGGGAATTCTAATGACTCACGTTCTAGATGGAACATTGATCATTGTAGCAAAAGTTATAGCATCACTGGCTGGTTTTGCATGTTTCTGGGGGCTCTTTAAGAACTTAATCTGTGAATATTTCAGTATGTTTTTTTGGCTACCTTCCATTATTAGGAAGAAAGTGGAGTTTGTGAGCACAGTTATAGGACCAGCAAGAGTCATTTGCTTCTGTGTATGTTTATGTATTTAAAATTTAAAGTGTATACTGCAAATTCTTTAATTTGATCTCAGCATAATGTGGAAAGATAGGCAGTTATTTTTGAAATGTTTATAACTGTTGTTTGCATTATGATACAGGATTCTTCTCACAGCAAGTGGAAAGACTGTTATCCTTAGCGTGTGGGAATGATTTCAGGTTTTAAGAACAACGTTTTATTGAAGCTACAAACAGCATAAGAGCAAAGGCGTTTCTGAAGTGGCGAATGGGTTATGTGCTTTGATAGGTCTTCAGTGTGTTTTCTTGTGGTCTTTGGCAACTTAGCAAATCATTGTGCTTTAAGGTTTGTTGAAGATTTTTAAGGCTTGTTTGGGGTATAACACAGTATTGTTGTTTATTTGAAGGGTAAAGTTTCGTGGTTAGTAAGAAGTGTGAACCTGAGTAGATGATGGTATTTTAGTGTTTTGCTGTGGTGAAGCATGAGTCTGTCTCATGCAATTTCTTTATTAAAATCACTAACTAAAATAGCCTCTATTTACAAGAATGAGAAAGGAATGAGCGCAGTAAAAACTCTTGAAGCCATTTCCTAGGAGTGAGTTTCATAGTAGGCACTTTGGCAAAATGGGGGTTTTTTATGTTTTTCTTTTTTTTTTTTGAAAGCCCATTTTAAATTTTGGTATTTATGACAGTTTGGTTAACTTTGGTTTGACTGTGCTATGGCCTCAAGCTCCGCCAGGGGAGGTTTAGGCTGGAGATTTTCACACAGAGGGTCATTGGGCATTGGAATAGGATGAGGTCTTGAGGGACATGGTTTAGTGTTTGATAGGAATGGTTGGACTCGATGATCTGATGGGTCCCTTCCAACCTGGTTGTTCTATGATTCTATGATCATTAAATGACTGAGGCTTTATCCATTTTAATTTGCCTGTCCTTAAAAAACAACAAAAAACAACCAACCAAACAAAAAGAACAACTTGGAAATTATATTGAACTTGTTGCTTTTTTTAAATCATCAGTTCTTCTAGATTTCTAAAATTATCTGCATCGTTACCAATTTCATTATGACTCAGAATTCTTACTTTGAATGTAAGCCCAGCTTCTGAGCTCCTTTGTAAGATGTCTTGTCTGGGTGGTAGATATCTTAATTTCAGTTTTGGAAATCAACGTTAAATTAGCAGAGATGTGAAAAGCAGTGTGTGACCTGCTGATAGAAGAACTTTGTGAAGATGATGCTTAGTGGATGGTTGCTGCCACACCCTTCTGTGTGGTGATTGCAGGCATCCTCTGAGGAATTCTGTTGTCCATGCAAAAAAAACCAGGTTAGTACTGGAGCACCTCCTATATGAGGATAGGCTGAGAGACTTGGGGGTGTTCAACCTAGAGAAGTCTTTGGAGGAGACCTTAGAGCAGCCTTCAAGTTCTTAAAGGAGCTGTAGGAAAGCTGTGGAGTAGCTCCTGATCAGGGAGCACAGGGATGGGAAGAAGGGTAATGGTCTTAAGCTGAAAGAGGAGTGATTTGGATTTAGATAGTAGGAACAAATGTTTTCCTGTGAGTGCGGTGAGGCACTGGCACAGGTTGCCCAGAGAAGTTATGCCTGCCCCATCCCTGGAGGTGTTTGGGGCCAGGTTGGATAAGGCTTTGAGCAACCTGATCCCGTGGAAGGTGTTCCTGTCCCTCAGTTCCACTGTCCGTGTCATTGGCAGCCCTATCTAGTTGGAGTTGACCCTATCCATGGCAGGGGGGTTGGAACTAGATCATAGAACAACCAGGTTGGAAGGGACCCATCAGATCTTCTAGTCCAACCATTCTTATCAAAAGATGATCTTTAAGATAATCTTTAGATGGTCTTTAAGGTCCGTTCCCACGCAAACGATTCTATGGTTCTATGATGCAGTATCAACCATCTCTTCTCTTGCTCCAGATCTTGGGGCCTCTTTATGCATGAGAGGGTGGAAGGGCTTGGGTTTTATGACAGCTTTTTAAATGGAGTGACAAAACTGCTATTTCTGCTCAGAGATTTACATCAACTGTGTGAATGGCAACAGCGATTCCACTCCATCCTTCCGTCTTACATTGCTCCTTAAAGTAAAAGGTGTTCTTCATTTGCATAACTAACAAGAGTTTCAAAGCTGCATGCTCCTTCAGCATGCTTGTCGTATCTTTAAAAGTGCACCTGCAATGATCAAAGCATCATAGAATCACCAGGTTGGAAGAGACCCACTGGATCGACTCCAACCATTCCCACCAATCACTAAACCATGTCCCTCAGCACCTCATCCACCTGCACCTTAATCACCTCCAGGGAAGGCGAGTCAACCACCTCCCTGGGCAGCCCATTCCATTGCTTAACAACCCTTTTTATGAAGAATATTTTCCTTATGTTGAACCTGAGCCTCCCCTGGCAGAGCTTGAGGCTTAGACATTCAATTATCCTTGGCTTGCTTCTATTTAAAAGAAGAAATCCGTGTGAGCGGTGCAGGTACTGCTTGCTCTCTAGAACTACCTGAATTGCTCTCTATAACTACCTGAAAGGAGCTTGTGGAGAGGAGGGAGCTGGGCTCTTCTCCCAAGTGACAGACCGAGAGGGAATGGCCTCAGGCTCCACCAGGGGAGGCTCAGGATGGACAGCAGGATGGAATATTTTCTGGAAAGGGTCACTGGGCCCTGGAACAGGGAGGGGGGTTGATTCACCTTCCCTGGAGGGGTTTAAGGGCTGGATGGACGAGGTGCTGAGGGACGTGGGTTAGTGATTGATGGGGATGGTTGGACTTGATGATCCGTTGGGTCTCTTCCAACCTGTTGGTTCTATGATTCTATGATTGCCCATGAGGGCTGAGGGAGTGATCAAGGGTCTGTTGAGATGCAGGAGCCAAAAGAGCATCATGTTACCCAAAAGCATGAGACCACCCCTATTATTTTGGAACTTTTTCTCTCTCTGTGCCCATGTTTTAAGGCTCAGATGTTTGGATAAGCCTGTGAGCCTGCAAACCAGAAATACTGCTCTTAAGGTATTCTGATCTCTTTGCTTGGGACGTCTGTCTGCTTCACTTCCATCTTGCACCAGCTGGAAATCCTTTTGACTGTCAGAGAGGAAAGGCCAACAGCAGAAGAAAAGCATCTGAACATAAACTGTGGGCTGAAGCACGTGAAGAACATATGTAGTAAAGCTCTAGATGGCAAGTAGAAATTGAAGCCTGTTACGTGGTAATTTGGTGAAGTTTGGGCACCTGTCTCATGGGTGTAGTTGAAACTGAGTTTTGTTTTGATGCAGAGCTTTGGGTTTTGATGTGGTGTGTCAAAACAAGTTGGGGTTTTTTTTTCTTTTAACCCAGAATGCTTATTTTCTATGGAGAAGTGTTGCTGAAAGCAGGCTGATAAACCAGGTTGTTCTGCTGTGGTGATTCCTTTAGCCATGCTGGAGACCAGGTTACTGGAGGAGGTGGTTTTGAATATAAATGTTAAAACTGAGAGAGCTGGGAGTGTTAAGCCTGGAGAAGAGGAGGCTGAGGAGAAGACCTCATTGCTCTCTACAACTCCCTGAAAGGAGGTTGTAGAGAGGAAGGAGCTGGGCTCTTCTCCCAAGGGACAGGGGACAGGACAAGAGGGAATGGCCTCAAGCTCTGCCAGGGGAGATTTAGGCTGGAGATTAGGAGGAAGTTTTTCATGGAAAGGGTCATTGGGCACTGGAACAGGCTGCCATCCCTGCCCAACAGGGAGGTGGTTGATTCACCTTCCCTGGAGGGGTTTAAGGCACGGGTGGACGAGGTGCTGAGGGACATGGTTTAGTGTTTGATAGGAATGGTTGGACTCGATGATCCAGTGGGTCTCTTCCATCCTGGTTGTTCTATGATTCTATCACTCTATGAATAAAATATGTTCAAGAGTGAAGTTCGAACTTTAAGACTTGTGTGACTTGGTAGTATCTGAAGTTATCACAGGCTCAAAGTTAAGCAGCTTAGTGTTTTGGAGCGGGTTGTGTTTTGTTTGAGGTTTTTTTGAGCAAGATAAAACTTTTTCAAGGTTTTGGGCAGGTACAGAATAAATTGGAAACCAATATCAGCATCTGTATTTAAGGCAGCTAATATTTGTTCAGATATTTCAAAAGCTCTCCAATTTTTCTCATTGCCTGCAAAAATCATCTTTTAATAGTTCAAGTAGACAAGCGTCTGTTAATACTTGGTTTATTGCATAGTAAATGCTAATTTTTATTTTGAGAGTAGGAAGCATTATTTCTGTCTATCCAGCTCTGATGTTTTTCTTAAGTCCTCTGGAAACTGTAAATACAGAGCTCAGACCATGCTGCTTCCCCGTGAGTGGCCTGTGGGAATTCTGCAGGGATGGACAGTAGCTGCTAGTTTGCTTCAGGCTTTTCTTTATGTACAAGTGATTGGAATTTGCATGTCTCGGAAGCTGCTGCAGCGTCCTCCATTCTGATGGTTACTCTTTGTAGCTTGGTTGGTTTTATCCTTTTATGGTTAAGATATGATTCTTGACAATTGTGGAATAATTTAGTTTGAAAGGGGCCTCTGGAAATCACCTGTTTCAGCCCCCTTGTTCAAAGCAGGGCCAACTTCAAACATATGCTTTGTTCTTACTCCTTCTAAATTTAGTTTGAGGAGGAGTATGTTAATGCGGCAGAGTATGGTCTGTTTTCAAGCTGCTAGTTTCATTTCTGTTTTGCTTTTCAGTGAAGCTTCTTCACTACATTATCATTTCTAATAATGCCTCAAACTTGGGATTAATTTCTTGAGTTCTGTTAAAAACAATATAAAATCCATATATTATTACACCAGCAGGAAAATAAATACCTGTGGCTTTCTTCCAGTTTGTTGAGAATTCATTATGTTGGCTTTAGACGCAAATTTACAATTTCATTTCATCAGCTCCCTCCTCTCCACAACTTCCTTTCAGGTAGTTATAGAGAACAATGAGGTCTCCTCTCAGCCTCCTCTTCTCCAGGATAAACACCCCCAGCTCTCTCAGACGCTGCTCATAAGACCTGTTCTCCAGCCCCTTCACCAGCTTCGTTTCTCTTCTCTGGACTCACTCCACAGCCTCAACATCCTTCTTGTGCTGAGGGCCCCACAACTAAACACAGGATTCAAGGAGCGGCCTCACCAGTGCCGAGTCCAGAGGGAGAACCTCTGGACCTGCTGGTCACACCATTTCTGATCCAAGCCAAGATGCCATTGGCCTTCGTGGCCACCTGGTCCACTGCTGGCTCATGGTCAGTCACTGTCAACCAGCACCCTCAGGTCCCTCTCCTCCAGAAACTAGAATATTTTTTCTAGAAGTGGAGAGTTGTATTTTTTAATAAAGATAAATAACACTTTTCAGACCTGTACGTTCCCATCTATGGCAGTATCTTACATTTAGGCATTCAGAGCTACTTTAGCTCCTCATCTTTTATGTAGAAGCGATGGAAGGTCATAAAGACATTACTGGTTATGTAGCCTTTCCAGGGCTGGCGATGCCAGGAACGCACTCCTCTTGTTTATTTTGCTGTTTCACTTGCTGTATGTGCTTGGGCATCAGTGGAGACTTGAGCGTGGATTTGTATTTGGAACATGTTGCCTTTTAGTCACACAGGACTGTTTTAATAGTTTCATATTGGATTTCTTCTACCACTAAAACTGTAAAGACCGGCATGTTGCATCTCCAACTCTAGTGAGATGATGGGTGATGGAAATGGATTACTTGACTCTGCTTTTGTAGTGGATTAACCATCAGCTACCTGGTGCCACAGCCTTTCGATAAGTTGCCTGTTTGATATGTAATATTTCTGTTACAGTGACTGTGGTCAAAGCACTGTGTTTTCCGTAGTTTCCCTCCTGGTATTTTTTTACTCTCCCCCAACATCTTTCTCAACCTTTTTTGGAAAAGATCCCTTATTACTTCATGTATGAAGCTGAATTGTTCACGGGTGGGAGTAGGTCAGAACTGTTGCTCCGACTTTGGTGCTGTTAAACATTTGATTAATGTCCGTTCCATGCAGTTGTAGATATTTCACGTGCTTTACAAACGTTTCCTTAACTTGCATATTCAGATATTTATCCAAACATTATTGCCATGGGTTTTCCTGCAGAGAGGCTTGAAGGAGTGTACCGGAACAACATTGATGATGTAGTAAGGTAAGACTTTGTTCTTTTCGTTACTTGTGAATCTGAAATATCCTTTCTGCTTTTTTTGCTGTTCTGCTCAGGAAAGGATGTGTGCTCTGAATTGTGGAAATGGCAAAATTTTTGCGTCTTATAGATGTTGCCTTCATAGCTTTCCTGAAAAATGTTAGAAACAATGAAAATTGTATTTTCAAGAATTTTAAGCCAGCCTGCTGTTCTTGGTCAATCTCAAATGCATGTAATTTGATTTTTAGTGTCAAAAATTGAATGCATTTAATTGAGCTGGAGTGAAAGGAGGTTTTCTGATTGTATCACTGCACACAAGAAAGCTTTTGTTGTCCTTTTTGAGGCCGTTGAAGGAGTCCCACAAACAAACTAACTACCTGGACATCTTTCTTTACCAGCAGTCAGCGCTGCTTTTTCATTAAGTTGATGTGGGCATTGCATCTGCTATGTGAAAAATGTTGCTGATGGACTCCTACTTTGGAAACTGTAGGATAAGGGCAAAGGCTCTACTTAGAATAAAACACATGGAAATGATCCAAATCAGTAATAATGAGAAGTCTTTGGAACCCTCTTCCATTCACAGCATTGGCTTCAGTCGCTGCTCTATGAAGGAAAATGCGTTTTATTCATTTAGTTCGTAGATATGTGTAAATTTAAGTTTTGAAAGGGAATTACTGTCTAATTAGGTTGTCCATAAACACTGTTTATCAGAAATAGTGATCACCTAAAATTCTAACCAACCAAAGTAAGATATGGAAAGATGTAAATTAAGTGGCCGTACAGAACTGGGTGCTAAGGTAGTATTATGTTCGTTGCACCCTAGTTTTAGGTGAAAATAATGCACAAAAAGTGATCTTGCAGCATTCTGCATGTTGCAGTCAGCAGGTCCTCATCTGCTCCTGTCATCTTTTTATTGTGGAGTTATTTTCCAAGACCTTTTATGCAGAAGTGCTGTGTGTTGCTGTTGAGGCCAGTGGGCTTTTTCTGAATAGCTGGTATCCTGACAAATGTAACATGAATGCCTTATGAGAAGTATAACCTGGACTGCTGACTGATGCTTTGAGTGGTTATAGATGGAATTCCATCCTTAGAAAAATAGAATTATAGAATCACTATGTTGGAAAAGACCTTTGAGATCAACAACTCCAACTGTGCCTGCCCACTACTAAGTTGTTTCCCTGAGCACCTCATCTACCTGACTTCTAAACACCTCCAGGAGTGATGGCTCAACCACCTCCCTGGGCAGCCTCTGCCAGTGCTTGAGAACCCTTTCAGTGAAGAAGTTTTTCCTTAGTCTGATCTGAACCTGCCCTGGCACAACTTGAGGCCATTTCCTCTCATTCTGTCACTTTGGAGAAGAGACCAACACCCTCCTCTCCCCAACCTCCCTTCAGGTAGTTGTAGACAGTGATAAGGTCTCCCCTCAGCCTCCTTTTCTCCAGACTAAACAACCTCAGTTCCCTCAGCTTCGCCTCATAAGATTTATTCTCCAGCCCCTTCACCAGATTTGTTGCTTTTCTCTGGACTCGCTCCAGAGCCTCAACAAACATCTTGTGGTGAGGAGCCCACAACTGAACAGTATTTGAGGTGCAGCCTCACCAGCGCTGAACACATGGGCAGCATCCCTTCCCTGCTCTTGCTGGCCATGCTGTTTCTGATACAAGCCATTGGCCTTCTTGGCCACCTGGGCCACTGCTGCCTCATGTTCAGCTGCTGTCAACTAACACCCCCAGTGGTCCTTCTTCCCCAGGCAGCTTTCCAGCCGCTCTTCCTCAAACCTGTAGTTCTGCACTGGGTTGTTGAGTCCTAAGTGCAGGACTTGGCCTTGTTGAATCTCATCCCACTGGTCTCAGCCCATCAATCCAGCCTATTCAGATCCCTTTGCAGAACCTCCCTACCCTCAAGCAGATCAGTGCTTCCTCCTGGCTTACTGTCATCTGTGGACTTACAAAGGGTACATTCGGCCCCCTCGTCCAGATAATTGATAAAGACATTGAACAGGACTGGACCCAGCATGAAAGTTTGTCCTTCAGCTTTGTGGCTGTTAGTGGCAGAAGAAGTTGGCTCTCCTTAACCAAGCGGTTCCTTCCTGAGAGGAAGCACGTGCCCACCACCTTCCTTGGTCTCAAAGCCTGCCAGCATGATTCTCAGCAGGCAGGAACCATGAAGTGTTTCTGCTCATGAAATTGGAGTCCCATCCTCACTGCTACATAAGGAGCTTTTGCATCTGTTCTTATTCTAACGCATTGGTTTAACCACAGAGTAGTTCTAGGTTCTTCTGGAATATTATGACTGATAACCAGAGCTTGTTTTCGCTTGAGCTTTCCAGGATTTTAGCAGCTACTGTTTCTTTTTTCAATTTGAACAGCATGTTCTGTCATGGCTAATTAAATTCCTTCTGGCTGATGTGCAGATACACACTGTTGATGATGTTAAGTGTAAACATTTATATGTTATTTCTTCTTGAACATTGCCAGGTGACACATCATATATAATCACAGCAATTTTGATGAATCGTGTTTGCAGTTTGGCCCTCTGAGGCTTGCCTGGGAAGTTTTTATTACGAAACAAGCATGAAAATGAAATGAATGCGAAAAAGTACAGTGGCCTTCCTCCTCCTTCCCAAACCCAGGATGTCATCGGGCACTGTCCCTAGACCTCAGTGGCAAATAAGAGCCAGTTTAAAAACCTACTGTTAAAATGAATGGTTCTGTCAGTTCTGATTGGAATGTGAAAACTATTTTAACTACTTTTTTTCATTGGAAATAACACTACAGCAAAATACTTTGCATAGATGATTAACCTGGAAGTGAGTGTTTACAGCTAACTCGTGTAATCAATGCTTTCTCCTTTCCAAATAAACAACTCTTCCTGAGCGCAATATATTTATGTGCAGAAATCTGTGCAGATTGGTCCATACAATAAATATTTCAGTGGCAGGTCAGGTCTTGGTCTCCTCTGTTGCATAAGTGGTCTTATTCGTACTACTCGATTATTTGTACGAGCGAGGTTTGCAGCCTGCTGCCTCCTTGACTTTGAGGCTCTGCAGGGCCAGCTGGAACTTTAAATGCAGAACTGCTTGAACAATGCTGCAAATTAAGGTCACCGTTATCGCAATGTATGTTAATATCTCCCTCTTTTTTTTTTTTTCTATTTAAGGTTTTTGGATTCAAAGCATAAAAACCATTACAAGATATACAATCTGTAAGTATGCTCTTATGGATGTATTTTCCAAAATAATGAGTTCTAAAATAGCTTATGAGTGAAAGTAGCTCGTTGTTGCGCTGAAGCAGAGCTGGAGAGGTTTTGCACATTTCTTAAAACAATTAAGCCTGATTGAGAGCACTGTTACTTCATTTAGTGGAGCTGAGTGAGGTTAAATGAAATGCTGGTGTGTATTCATATTACTTGAACGCTTTTAAATGACTTGGCATCCAGCCCATCTGGAGCTTGTACCGTTTGATTAAAAAGTGAAAAGTAATTCAGAGCAGGCTTTCTGTTAATGTATTAATGTCTGCAGCAAAAAAAAAAAAAAAAGCCAAATGAATATTTTCCTGGGTTTTTTTTTTTGTTTTGGTTTTTTTTTTTCCCACTCTTTTTCTTACTGAACTGTATGGGTACCAAGGATATGTGGTTTTGCTTCCTCACTACTCTTGACTCTCCCTCTTTTATTACTCAGAAAAAGCTGTTGCAGTGATTTCAATGCAATGGTTTCTCACTTTCCCAAGTGTAATTTTTTTCCTGTGAAAGTTTAGTTATGCAGAAAGATCTGATCTTCTTGCAGAAAGGATTTCTGTTCTTGTTCCTTGATCTTCTTTATATGTTGACTTAGACTAATTTCATTTGTATAAATGATTTGGTGATGTTGGCCAATGTTGAAAAGTAGGTTTTGGTTTTCCTACCCCTCTTTTTTTTTTTTTTGTCCCTGAAAACTAAGTTATGTTGTGGCTCTGGAGCGAATCCAGAGAAGAGCAATGAAGGTGGGGAAGGGGCTGGAGAATAAGAGGAACGGCTGAGAGAGCTGGGGGTGTTTAGCCTGGAGAAGAGGAGGCTGAGAGGAGACCTCATTGCTCTCTCCAACTGCCTGGAAGTAGGTTGTGGAGAGGAAGTTCTTCATCGCAGGTTGCTTTTGGCAAGTGAATTGCATGTAGTCCATAATAAGAATCATAGAACAATCAGGTTGGAAGAGACCCATCGGATCATCGAGTCCAACCATTCCTATCAAACACTAAACCATGTCCCTTAGCACCTCGTCTACCCGTGCCTTAAACACCTCCAGGGAAGGTGAATCAAACACTTCCCTGGGCAGCCTATTCCAATGCCCAATGACCCTTTCTGAGAAAAACTTTCTCCTAATCTCTAGCCTAAATCTCTCCTGGCAGAGCTTGAGGCCATTCCCTCTTGTCCTGTTCCCTGTCACTTGGAAGAAGAGCCCAGCTCCCTCCTCTCTACAACCTCCTTTCAGGTAGTTGTAGAGAGTAATGAGGTCTCCTGTCAGCCTCCTCTTCTCTAGGATAAACACCCCCAGCTCTCTCAGCTGTTCCTCATAGGGCCTGTTTTCCAGCCCCTTCACCAGCTTCGTGGCTCTTCTCTGGACTCGCTCCAGAGCCTCAACATCCTTCTTGTGCTGGGAGGCCCAGAACTGAACACAGTATTCAAGGAGCAGTATTCGACCTCCATGAAGCCTCCCAAGAGCTACCACCAGGTTTGAGGAGCCAAGCAAACAGGACAGATAGGACTGAGTTTCCTCCTGCCTCTCTTAAATTCAGCTGTTGGCTTCTGTGAGTGTGGCTCTGCTGTTGCTTCAATGAGGGCTTGCTGAGCTGCCTGGTATGGAGCTGCTTGTTTCAACGTGGCTTGAGAGGTGATGAGTGAAAACAATGGGTTGCTTGTTCTAGGCTTGGTCAGAAAGTAAGAGTTGAGTAAGACTTGTGTGTGTCTTAGCAAGTAGCTTCTCAGAAAGGTGGTGCTTGACAAGTTCCTGTTCAGCTGTGTGCTAGTGACCTCATTTTACTTTAGAAAAAAAGCAAAAAACCAATCCCCCAAGCTTACCAGGAACAACTTTAAAGTTTTTGAGAGGCAAGAACTGTGATAAGACAGATGGTTTTGACTTGTGTTGGAGGGTTGTGTGTGTTCAGATGTGGAAAGAATTTGTCCAGGTGTGTCAGAGGTTTTTTTTTTTCTTCAAGTTCTTCACATAAAATACCAAATTTTCAGTTCTTGGTGCAATAGTCCCCCTTCAATTTTCCTACTTGCTGACTTCAAACCATCACAAATGAGACTCGCTAAAAGTACTGTATTTAACCTCAGTGAAAACTTTTGCAGCAGGAAGCATTCTGTAGATAAAGTGCATGGATTTTCTTCCTCCTTAAACATGGCTCAGTTGTGAATGAACATTGAAGTAATTACCGCACAGCTTGAAAAATGTGGCTTTTAAACTGGATCTCTGACTAGAGAGGCCAGATTATCTCTTTTATCTTTGTGTGCAAAATTTACACGCACATTAAGTGCATCTGTGTCATCGGGTGAACTGTTGCAATGTTGGATCATGAGATAGGGAAGAAGCTGCAGCCTTCAGGTATTTTGGAGATCAGCATCTCTCTAGGTTGAGCTGCTCCTTGGTAAATACTCAACCTATTGTCTGTGTTTAAAAGGAGGAGGTGGGTGTTTAGAGGATTTATGTGATGATATTCAAACTTCAAGTGCTGTCGGGGGGTTTGAGTTCCTTCTCTCTTATGTGAGATTGGTTATAATGTGTGTGTTGAACAGTTTTATTGGAAAGGATCTAGAGAGATTTTTCTAAACTGATGCTTAAATCATGTCAATGAGGCTTCATCCTACACCTTCAGCTCTTAACTTCCCAGCGAATGCTGAGCAATCAATTTAATTTTTTGTTTGTGTTAGTTTCTCAGTGTACCTTTAACCCTTTGCTGTTTCTTCAGCATTCTTTATTTTAACATGTTCTTTCACTTTCATCTCATGATTTAATGTACTGCCAAGTTGTCACCTCCCCCACTGTGGTGATCTTCATCTCCACTATAGTTCTTTTTTAAGTGTCCTGCGGGCAGTCCGTTAAAGGAAGCTGGAACAAACAGTGTGGATTTGGTGTGTACTTTCTGTACCTCTCTGGTTGGGCTTTGGCATCTTTTCTGTAGCCTGTCCTCTTATCAGTGGGATCATGGTTATGAGCAGCAAGGTGCCTGGCTGGCAGTGCTTAAGGTCTGGGTTGCTTTAAACTCACTTCAGTCATAAGGTAAAAAAAGAAAAAAAAAGCTTAGGTTTCATCTGGAGATTACAGAATCATAGAATAACCAGGTTGGAAGAAACTCACTGGATCATCGAGTCCAACCATTCCTATCAAACACTAAACCATGTCCCTCAGCACCTAGTCCGCCCATCCCTTAAACCCCTCCAGGGAAGGCGAGTCAACCACCTCCCTGGGCAGCCTCTGCCACTTCCCAATGACCCTTTTGCATGAAAATTTTTTTCCTAATGTCCAGCCTGAATGTCCCCTGGCAGAGCTTGTGTTCCCTTACCGTGTGCCGTTTCGGCTGTGTTGGAGCCCTGTTGATTGAGTTGTTCATATCTGATGTTTGTCCCTAGGGTAGACATCCTGCAAGTCCAATACAGTGTTATTTGCTGTGCTGTCTGCTGGCTAGAGTGGGTCTCCTAGAGTGGTGGGACTGACATTGATGCAACTTCCAAGTCTTCAGAAATGTGCCGTTTTCCAGGGTTTGTGAGGGCAGACCTGGCTGACTGGCCTTTTCATACCTAATTTCAAGTATGAATGCCATCTGGAGGGCAGCACCACAATCGTCTCTGTTGTGGTGCTTTTGGTTGCCTCTGGTGGTCTTGTGATCCTGTAACTGGATGAAGGTTGCTTGCTGGAGTTGCACTAGCCAAGGGTCCTCAATGTTCTTGTGATCCCATCACCTTGAGCACCCATGTTAGAATCGTAGAACAACCAGGTTGGAAGAGACCCGCTGGATCATCGAGTCCAACCATTCCTATCAAACACCAAACCATGTCCCTCAGCACCTCATCCACCTGTGCCTTAAACCCCTCCAGGGAAGGTGAATCAACCCCCTCCCTGGGCAGCCTCTGCCGCTGCCCTATGACCCTTTCTGTGAAAATAGAAAATGTCATTGAGGCATCTTGCCGTATCTTTTGAGTCCAGTCAAGTGGATGAAGGTCATAGCAGCCTCTTTGTGTGTTTGTATGGGAGTACAGAGCTGCTCGAGCGGCTGCAGCTGTTAATACTACAGTGTTAAAAGGTGGTGGTGTATTGCATTACTTGCATGAATGTCTCCTTTGAGAGTCACGGTGACTGAAACGTACTGATGGACTTCAATTACCGCAGCAATTGCTTTTCATTATATATTAGTGAGCAGCTCCTCGCATCTGCAACAAAACAGGATTTCTATACGTAACCTCCAGCTGTAGTTTTAAATCATAAAGCTGCTGGGTATACATCATTTTCCCATTTGTTCTGTATGTTTCAAGGTGTAACAAACGCTGGGAGTGCCTCAGACATTGTTCTTGAACTCTTGTCTATTTTTCTTTTTCAGATGTGCTGAAAGACATTATGACACCGCCAAATTTAACTGCAGAGGTATGTTTTACTGTAACGTGTGCGTCCTTCTCTTTATACTTAAGTGTTTCTGAATGGAGAGATATAAAGGAGGAGCTGACAGATAGTAATGTAGGAGATCAGAGGCCAAAGAGCGATGGCAGATTGCTTTGAGTCTTTAAAGAAACTTGCTCTATTCTTGATGCTTTCAAAAACAGTGTGTTCCTGACAGTTGCCAAGAGCAAGATCTAAAGCAGTTGGAAGTCTACTGTTGCAAGATTTTTTGCAGAATGGGTTATAGAGACGTTTCTTTTAAACCATTTCTTTGTGCAAACATATTGTAAAATTTTAGATGTGAAGCTTAGAGTAGTCTGGTTTTTATGAGGAAGTGTCACTTAGAATAGAAGTGGAGAACACTTAGGCCACTGTGTTCACATAAGCAGCTCTTTAAAGAACTGGAACAAACCTGCAGTTGGTTCTTTAGGAATTAATTCCTATGTGATGCCTGAGATGAGCTGGTTCTAGACACTTTGCAGATCGACCAGAACTGGTGGGGAAACTTTTGATGAGACCCTCTCTGAGTAGAAACTGATGGACTTGCTTTGTCAGTATTAACCCTTCAAGTAATAAATACAGATCTACCTTTATTCTTTGTACACAGCAACATCTCTGTGCAGAGTAGAAGAGCTTGTAGGTCTTCCTGCTGCATGGATAGGTACTCAGTGGGAACCAAGAACCTATCTTCATGCTTTATGCCTTCATGTACTTTAGTGGGAACAAGGCTTTTAATCTGCCTAAACATCTCAATTTGTCCTTTAGTTTCTAAGCATTTAGGTCCCTAAATATATTTCAGTGCCCAGCCTTGTAACCATATTCAGATATTGTAATTTCACCTGTGTTCCTGCATCTGGACCTTTGTAGGTTCTTACTACATGTCTCATTTTTGTTCTGTGAATTGAGCCTTGGAGGCATTCAAAGAACACTCTGACTTGGGCACTTTAGAATTCATAAGCATCGCAAGTGGCTTACATGAGATTTTTTTATTTCAGCAAAATCTGAGTTTCTTCCCAGTGTAGACCCAACAGTGCTCAGAATTTTTCAGCAAAATGCCAATTGTCTGTTCAGCCACTGAGGTCTGGCCCCATTTTCTCTCTATAGGCAGTGTAATTATTGCTGGAGCAATAGGTTTTCACAAGGTTATTCTTTGTGCCGACACACTCTTAAATTGTGGGGAATTCATGATGTAAAATAGACAGTTGGTGCCTCTCATTTCAGCAGGGATGTGGAATTGTCTCTTCGTGGAGCAGGCTGCTTGCTTACAAGTTACTAGAGAAATGGCTGTAATGCATATAAGTAGTACATTAGTGAACAATATTGGAATAAAAAATGCACTTACTTATATCTGAGATGGGTTTTACTTACAAACTTGATTCATTTGCGTGCCTGTCGCTGCGTTGAGCTTGCTGTGATTTCCTTTTGAGATTTTGATGAGTTCCTGCCTCTCGTTGCAGTTGCACAGTACCCTTTTGAAGACCATAACCCACCACAGCTAGAACTCATCAAACCTTTTTGTGAAGATCTTGACCAATGGCTAAGTGAAGACGACAATCATGTTGCAGCAATCCACTGTAAAGCTGGAAAGGGACGAACTGGTGTAATGATATGTGCGTATTTGTTGCATCGAGGCAAATTTTTAAAGGCTCAAGAAGCCCTGGATTTCTACGGGGAAGTAAGGACCAGAGACAAGAAGGTGAGTTTGCTGTTCTTCAGTTTTCCTGCCTGTATCTTTTGTGCTTTTCCTGCTTGAGGTCAATTTGCATAGTCAAGCCCTTTAAGAAATAATTCCCATCATAGAATCATAGAACAACCAGGTTGGAAGGGACACATCGGATCATCGAGTCCAACCCCTCCTATCAAACACTAAACCATGTGCCTCAGCACCTCATCTATTTGGGCCTTAAACACCTCCAGGGAAGGGGAATCAACCACCTCCCTGGGCAGCCTATTCCAATGCCCAATGACCCTTTCTGTGAAAAACTTCCTCCTAATCTCCAGCCTAAATCTCCCCTGGCGGAGCTTGAGGCCATTCCCTCTTGTCCTGTCCCCTGTCACTTGGGAGAAGAGCCCAGCTCCCTCCTCTCCACAACCTCCTTTCAGGTAGTTTTAGAGAGTAATGAGGTCTCCTCTCAGCCTCCTCTTCTCCAGGCTAAACAACCCCAGCTCTCTCAGCCCTTCCTCATAGGGCCTCTTCTCCAAGCCCCTTCAACAGCTTCTTGGCTCGTTGTGGTATCAGTTGTGGTATCTGGTTTGATTTAGCTGTAACATTATTCATAGAATCACCAGGTTGGAAGAGACCATGCTGGATCGCTTTGGTAATTCTAGCTGAAAAAACTTTCTACAGCAGCAGCGCTTAGTCACAACGTTAAAGCAGTTTGGTTTTTCCATCTCCTGGTCAAGATGATCTGGACAGTTTATTTTAAATAGCCTTTTAACTAGGCTTTCTGTTGTGTATTGCATCAAAAGGGCAGTTGATGAGTGAACTCGTTCAGCGTTTTCAGCCCAAATAAGAGGATTATTCTAGCTTGTTTTACTTGAATGGATGAATTGTTGATCTCCTCAGTTTCTCTTAACTTCTGTGGCTGTGTTTGGAGGCGCAGTGTTATTAGTGCATTACAGTTGAACATCCCTGCTGGAAGATTCTGTTGTTGGATACCTCTTTTCAATAAAAAGGTTGTTAAGCCTGGACACTGGCTGCCTCAGAGCCTACTTTGTGAGGTGCTTTCATTTAGTTACTTGTACTTCTCTGGAGAAAAAGCGAGTGGGTCTTATTTCAGAAAAATTATGTTCATGAGTGCAAGAGTTTACCATTGAGACCTTATCAGTGGTACAAAGAGGCTTAGCAGCAGCTGTGTGTTAGACCTCTGGTTATGCCTCATTATTGGGAATTTAACTTCCTTATTTGAAATCTCCAAATACGATAAGGTGTGACTTGCAGGGTCGCTTCAGCAAGCTTCCCTACTCCCCTTTCCATCTCTGCCTTGTGTATGTTCTTAGAGCAGCCCAGAATGGTCCCTGCAGGCCGCTTTCAGCCTACTGAAGGCTCTCTGGTTTCCTGTAATATTTGCATAACACATTAATTTCACAGTATGCAGACCTCCAGTAAGCAGAGCTTTGTGTTTGAAGGTTCTTGAGAGCAGAAGTGTCACAAAAGGAATTTTAGGACTTGGCTGTTCATTCACTGGAAGGAGCAAATGGCATCCTGGCTTGTATCAGAAACGGTGTGACCAGCAGGGCCAGGGAGGTAATTCTCCCTCTGTACTTGGCACTGGTGAGACTGCTCCTTGAATCCTGTGTTCAGTTGTGGGCCCCTCAGCACAAGAAGGATGTTGAGGCTCTGGAGCGAGTCCAGAGAAGAGCCACGAAGCTGGTGAAGGGGCTGGAGCACAGGCCTTAAGAGGAACATCTGAGAGAGCTGGGGGTGTTTATCCTGGAGAAGAGGAGGCTGAGAGGAGACCTCATTGCTCTCTCCAACTACCTGAAAGGAGGTTGTAGAAAGGAGGGAGCTGGTCTCTTCTCCCAAGTGACAGGGAACAGGACAAGAGGGAATGACCTCAAGCTCCACCAAGGGAGGTTCAAGCTGGACATTAGGAAAAAAAATTTTCACAGAAAGGGTCATTGGTCCCTGTCAGAGGCTGCCCAGGGAAGTGGTTGAGTCCCCTTCCCTGGAGCTATTTAAGAGACATGTGGACGAGATGCTGAGGGTCATGGCTTAGTGTCTGATAGGACTGGTTGGACTTGATCCAGTGGGTCTCTTCCAACCTGGTTGTTCTGTGATTCTGTGAAATAACTTCTTAGTTTGCTCTGTGTATGAGGTGGAGCTGTTATGCCATGTACTGCTGAGAAGACAGTTGTGGTGTGATACTGGAGTGGGAATAGTGTCAAGGTTTCCCTTCGAAAGCGTCAAAATTTCGCAGTTTTTTGTTAGAGTGCATGGTAGTGAATAGGAATAAGCTGCGTGATGAGCAAGCAGTGTACATTACTCCTGCTGATAAAGATTATCTGAAGAGTCAGATAAAACATCACGAAAAGTACAAAACTGAACAAATACAGGGTGCCACATGTTGTTCCTCAGTTTCCCTTTTATAAAAGGAAGGCAGTAATTCTGCATTTAGTGTGTTGCAAGTAAGGTCGGTTAGGTGCTTGTAAGAACCCCCATGGTACCTCTGGTGTGTTTGAGGTAAGGGAATGCTTAGCGAACAGGAGCAGTGAGAGCCTTGCTGCTGAGCTTCGCTGCAGATATTGTCTATAACCTGCAACTTTGTTCTGGTTTCGATATCTCTACTCAGAGTTGATTTCTATCTCCCTCCCAACTTCTCTTGCGCGTGGTTGTCTTTATGTGGACAGTAGGCAGGACACAGTTCATGTAATTTTTAGAGTAGTATTCATAAGCAGAGCAACGAAGCTCGTGAAGGGGCTGGAGAACAGGCCTTATGAGGAATGACTGAGAGAGCTGGGGGTGTTTATCCTGGAGAAGAGGAGGCTGAGGGGAGACCTCATTGCTCTCTATAACAGCCTGAAAGGTTATAGAGAGGAGGGAGCTGGGCTCTTCTCCCAAGTGACGGGACAGGACGAGAGGGAATGGCCTCAAGCTCTGCCAGGGAAGGTTCAGGCTTGACATAAGGAAAAAGTTTTTCACAGGAAGGGTCATTGGGCAGTGGCAGAGGCTGCCCAGGGAGGTGGTTGATTCATCTTCCCTGGAGGGGTTTAGGGCACAGGTGGATGAGCTACTGAGGGACACGGTTTAGTGTTTGATAGGAATGTTTGCACTCAATGATCCGGTGGGTCTCTTCCAACCTGGTGATTCTGTGAGCCTAGGATTCTATTCCAGTGCAGTTTCTGGGAGCTTTTTCTTGTGACTCATATTTCAGTGTCATATATTGAGTGTTGCTCTCTGATTTGACACTTGACCACATCTTCATGTAAGCGACTTCCGGATATCAAAGTAAACAGGGCATTGGAAGAGCTGCTTGCGCCTAAGAGGGGCAAAATTAATTTAATTTTTTTGTCACTGGACCAACACACGTATGGTGAAGGAAAACTGCCTTTAATTAGATACCAAATTTTCTTCATTTGAAGCAAGCACTAGCTGTGCACTTTGTATATAGCCTCTGGGAACAGTATAGCTAAAATTGTTGTTGCTGTTAACATGCATGGCAGAGGGATTCTCAAGAGGGTTTAGTCCGTGCCAGCAGGAAGTGCGAGTCTGATTGCAAGAGGAAGTATGACTAAGTGGTCAAGAGAACAACCTCGAGTACTTCTGTAGCAAGCTTTTCCCAAGTCCCCGCTGGGACAAGCAGCTTCTCGGAGGCCTTTGCAACATTAAGCAAGAGCTATAGATGAGGCTGGGAGTCGCTTGATAATGTATTGTCGTCCTGGGAAAGGCAGTGGAGAATAAGGCATGGAGTCTGAAAGTCTCTGTGACCAAAAACTACTGTTTGGTTTGGGTTTTTTTCTCCTCTATAAGCTGCCTCTTTTGACTTTTGTAACTCATCGTAGTAGTGGGAACTTTTTGTGGAGAAGGGAATGATGAACTATTCAAGTGCTTGAGCTGGAAATGATCCACTCAGGAGCATGTCTGAGGCCAATCACGTTGTATTTTTAGGAACAGGTACTGAGGGACATGGTTTAGAGATTGGTGGGAATGGTTGGACTCCATGATCCGGTGGGTCTCTTCCAACCTGGTGATTCTATGATTCTCATAGCGGTGTAACTGAACAGGAAACGGTAACCAATTACTTTGTGCAAGAAAGTCTCAGAATGACTCTTTGAGCAGGGTAGATACTGTCTGAGGTGTTAGAGCTTATCAGTTGTGATGCCTGTTTGACATACTCAGGTGGAAACCCCTGCTAAACCTGATGCTGTGAACCCAAGTCTGAGGCTGCAGCTTTAGCTTTCCTCTCAAAGTAGGGCCACGTTATTAAAGTAAATGTGGGAATATTACTTCCAGAAATGTTTGTTCTTTGTAATATTGCTGATGCTACATTAAAAGGAGGGAGCTGGCCTCTTCTCCCAAGTTCCAGGGGACAGGACAAGAGGGAATGGCCTCAAGCTCCGCCAGGGGAGATCTAGGCTAGAGATTAGGAGGAGGTTTGTCACGGAAAGGGTCATTGGGCACTGTCAGAGGCTGCCCAGGGAGGTGGTTGAGTCACCTGCCCTGGAGGTGTTTAAGGTGTGGGTGGATGAGGTCCTGAGGGACTTGGTTTAGTGTTTGATAGGAATAGTTGGAGTCGATGATCTGTTGGGTCTCTTCCAACCTGGTTGTTCTGTGATTCTATGATTCTATGAAAAGAAGAACCAGGAGCAGCACCTGACAGTTTTTGTGATGTCTACATAGCTTGGCAGTCAGTGCCTGTGTGACTGTCACATAGGGACTAGAGGAGTACGTGTAATGTCCATTTAAAAATGATGATGGTGACAGGTGGAAAATGTAAGCCTCTCAAGGAGAATACTTAGAATCATAGATCAGCCAGGTTGGAAGAGACCCACCAGATCATCGAGTCCAACCATTCTTATCAAACACTAAACCATGTCCCTCAGTACCTTGTCCACCTGTCCCTTAAACACCTCCAGGGAAGGTGACTCAACCCCCGCCCTGGGCAGCCTCTGCCAGTGCCCAATGACCCTTTCTGTGAAAAATTTTTTCCTAATGTCCAGCCTGAACCTCCCCTGGTGGAGCTTGAGGCCATTCCCTCTTGTCCTGTTCCTGTCCCTTACTGCTTCTCTCTTCTTCATTGTTTTTGAGTGAAAGTAACTGCATATTGATTGCACTTCTGAGAATGTAGCATGTTATGAAAGTGCTTTGAAACCAGACCTTTGGAAAATGGAGAACTTCCTGTTCCGCTTCAGCCTGGCTGGTACATGGGCTCCTCGGGGTAAAGGCCGTGTCTCCAGGGAGTAAAAATCTCTAACTGGAGGGATAGATTGGCCTGCCTGGCTGAGAATGGTTTTGCTTTGTGATTGACTGTGGCTTTATATAGTTGCAGTGTTCCCTCCGTTCTCCCTCAAGCCAGACATCCTTTATAGCATGAAGAAGCTGTGAGCGGAGCAGAATGTGTTTTCCTTGCCTGCGTGGTTTTCTTCTGATTAGCGGTGTTAACAAATTAACGATGGTTTGCTTTTAGACTGGGATTTTCTCATTCATGAAGTTCAGCTCCCAGGAAAACAAGCTTTGAAGCTCCCTTAAAAAGCTGGTCTGATAACTACTGAGATGATATCTGAACCAGAAACAGTCGCTGTAGAAGTCTACTTAAGGTCATTGCGTGGGTGCTGTAGAGTCAAGTCCTTTGTGTCATTTAGAAACAACTCAAATTGTAAAGAGACATAGTTTTCAAGATATTTAAACATAATGACAGGAAGTGAATATTTTCATGTGTGATTATTGAAGTATTCTGGCCACTCTTACCTTATGACTGTTACAGGGTGAGGCAGGTATTGGATCTGAAAGTTTGTAGAAATATAGAAATACTGTATTGGGTCTGAAAGTTTGTAGAAATATAGAAATACTGTATTGGATCTGAAAGTTCATAGAAATACTGTATTGGATCTGAAAGTTTGTAGAAATATAGAAATACTGTGTTCTAGGCTTTGTGTACAAAATGCTCTTAGACTCATATGGAAATCTTCCCCCACCCAGTTTATTTCTCGTTCAGTTGTAACAAGAAAGTTTACTCATACTGTTTCAAGTATATAATTAAAGTATTTTTCATCTTTATCACTTTTGCTTGACTATATTAGCTGCATTAGCTTTAAAACTAGTCCCTTCTTTGGTTTGAAATCAGTAATAAAAAAAGGTTCTTTGGGTGTGTTCTCAAAGCAAATTCTTACTTCAGAGTTGTAATTAAACTGAGAGGTCTTTTGTGTAACGGTTTGGATTATTTGGTTTATATTAAAAACTTTCCACTTTTGTTTTTTTGTGAAAACATTTCAAAAGAGCAGTGATAGAAAGTAACATCAGTCTTGAGTACAGTTCTTTTAGCAAATAAATTAGATTCTTTTGACTTAAACTGCAGTTTCTGTGTTGGTGTTTAAAAATCAGAGCCTTTCAGGGTGCCTCCTGTTTAACATCTAACATTCCCCACCCCAAAAAAACCCCACAGCAGCACGAAACCATCTTTTGCGTGACCCTCAGGGTTCCAGAGACATTTATTTTTAAGATCAGGAAATATCTGTGCTCTTTACCTCATTGCTTGAGGTGGATGTTTGGAGATATGTACTAAAAGAACTGGGAAGCCAGTGTCCTGCTCACTCTGTCCTAAGGACTGGTCGGTAATTAATTGCCTGCTGGTCAATATTAGTGCAAACAGCTTCATCTTAAACGTTGTGCAGGATGAGAGTGAGAAATGTGGGATGCTTTGTCTGCCTCTTCTCCCAAGTGACAGGGGACAGGACAAGAGGAAATGGCCTCAAGCTCCACCAGGGGAGGCTCAGGCTGGACATGAGGAAAAATTTTTTCACAGAAAGGGTCATTGGGTACTGGAACAGGCTGCCCAGGGAGGGGGTTGAGTCACTTTCCCTGGAGGTGTTAAAGGGACGACGTGCTGCGGGACATGGTTTAGTGTTTGATAGGAATGGTTGGACTCTGATCTGGTGAGTCTCTCCCAACCTGGTTATTCTGTGATTCTCATTTGTGGTTTGTTTTCTTTGAGTTATATTTCGAGGTGATGGGCAGGAGCTCTGCTAGTGATGCTAATAAATGGTCTTGATGGTTTTGGATGTCTGTTTTCCCTCTGTTTAGGGAGTGACAATTCCCAGTCAGAGACGCTACGTCTACTACTATAGCTACCTGTTAAAGAATCACCTGGATTACAGACCAGTGGCACTGCTGTTTCACAAGATGATGTTTGAAACAATTCCCATGTTCAGCGGCGGAACTTGCAGTAAGTACCCAGCACTATATTCAACTCCATTAGCTCTCCTAAGGAAACACATCAGCCTCTGGACTTGATTTGCTTGTGTGACGGTTCCCATTCTCTTACAAGGCACAAAATGCTGCACATCTTGGAGGACAGGATTATGTTTAAATACTTCATGTTCCAAAATCATCTGGGTTAGCGTCGTCTATGCTCTAGCATCCTCCCAAGTGTAGTGTTTGAGGTTTGTGAAGGACTCGCATGGTTGTCACTACAGTTTTCAGTTGGGAAGTATTTAATGGTTTGAAGGGAAGTGATGTGTATATACACACACACAAATATATGTACAGAAGTGAAGTATATGTTATTTGGATATTTGCTCCTTCTTATAAAAAGCTTTTTTTTAATACATCAACGCTTGGGAAACGAATTGCTGAAGAACATATATACAGAAGTGAAGTATACGTATTTGGATATTTGCTCCTTACTTTTATAAAAAGCTTTTTTTAATACATCAACGCTTGGGAAACGAATTGCTGAAGAACATATATACAGAAGTGAAGTATATGTATTTGGATATTTGCTCCTTACTTTTATAAAAAGCTTTTTTTAATACACCAGCTCTTGGGAAACGAGTTGCTGAAGAACATTTGCTCAACAACATGTTGGCTTCAAACACAGCAGCATCATTCTTCCCATCATGTTTTAAAAAAATTCTGTTAACTCTATCAACTAGATATTAACTACAGTTAATAGAGTTAATAGAATATTAACTACAGTTAATATCTGGTTAATTCTGGAATCATCTTGGAAACTTATAAAGTATTAATACACTTGTAAATGCTTAATCTGGTTTGATTGATACACATTGTCTTAGCAAGGAACTGCGGATTCATTGAAACTTTGAAGTAAAAATTCCGAATTCACTTCTATGGGCTGCATGACAGAGCAGCCTAGAGAGGCTAGTGTTGTGTGTTCATTTTTATTAGTGGAAAAAGTCTTTGTGTTGGTTTGCTGTAGGGATTACTGCAATATGTAATTCCAGTCCTTCCTGTGGCATTGACTTAAAATTCCACTATAATATCGTTATGAGGCGGTACCACAACATGTAATGCAGATAAGAAAAAAAAATCAAGCAACTTGTCAGACTTCCTGTATTTACAGGAGGAGGAGGAAGAGAGGAGCCTCTGCCAAAAAACCTCTGCCTCTAGAGCACAGGTTTGGGGGTTAGATTTTTGCAATTAACAGTGATTTAATGTTTTGGATGAACAGTGCTGTACTTGTGAAATGGAGCTAAAAGTATGAATTGCCTACCTGAGCATTTGTTTGTAGCAGGTAGTTAGTGTGCTATTTTCACCATGGGATGTTGGGATAAACAGAAGTTTCGCTAAGCACCTGAGGAGGTATAGTAACTGTCAACTTCAGCATCTTTGTGTACTGCAATATTTTACATTTTTGTGATTTTCAGTGATGTTTCAGAGTTTGAAACCAACTATCTGTTATTCCTTTAGTCGTGTTACCTGCTGCAAAGGGAGTAGTTTTACCAGTGCATGATATCTTTCAATCTGACTTCCTTTTTAGCTTCCTTCTGTTCTAAACCCGGTAATCAAGATGGTATTGCCTTGGGCAAAATGAAGAGATGACAGGGTTTCGTAGCTCTGAGGATTTGAGGGAGTTCTGTAGCTGTTTTATAGCTGTTTTATAGCTAGACCACTCAACAAGGCAGTGTGGTTGTGCTTTGCAAGGGCTTCTTAAAGCTCTGTAGGAGTGGTTTCAGAAGGGCTGCATGTTTTGTAGCAGGTTATAGATCAGTATGGATTGTCTAGAGAGCAACCTGCATCTGAGACCAACAGAATTGAGGAGCAAATGCAGAAGGGACTTATTCAAATTAGTTTAATAGGTCTGGTTTTCATGCTGATAACTGGCAATTTCCAAAGAAAAGCTGCTTAGACTCTACCAACACTATACCTCATAACTTCAGCTGTTCCCCCTGAAGATTTAATGTGGGAAGTTATGCTCTGTTGAGCACTTTCTGGTGGTGGTGATACAGACACAAGCAGCCTGTGTCTATAGAGTCTGTTGGTGCTGTCTGGTTTGTGTATTAATGTTAAGTATCCTTGTTTTTATCTGTTCTGTTTCTGTAAGAGCAGAAATCGGTTTGTGCTGACCTGACCTGACTTGCCCTCTCTGCGATGTGAAGAAGACAAAAGAGAATAAAACCCCTCAGTTATGTCCATGTTATACAGAGATGAGAGGCAATAAGTGAGGAAAAGTCAAGAGTTGCGACTTCATATACTAATTTCTTACAAGCGGCAGATTTCTAGGAGCTCTGTGGTTGCCCACGAGTAGTTCTGCAAAGCACAGAAACCTGTTAGGTTGTTGTTTCGAGTAACGTTTAAGTAAATTTTGATGCCCTGCGGTGCTTAACTCTTAAGATGTTTACGTAGCTCTCAAAATACCGCAACTCACGATTGTGATTGATATCAATATTGTACTTTCTGACATGTTAAGACATTTCTTACCAAGTATCACTCTGTTTTGTCATGCAGATCCTCAGTTTGTGGTGTACCAGCTAAAGGTAAAGATATTCACCTCCCCTTCAGGACCCTCAAGACGTGAAGACAAGTACATGTACTTTGAATTCCCTCAACCTTTGCCGGTATGCGGTGATATCAAAGTGGAATTTTTCCACAAACAGAACAAGATGTTGAAAAAGGTTGGTGTTCTCGCTATTCTGGAAAATGTTCTCAAGGCAGACCTGACGCTGGGATTGTTGGTTATTGCTCAGTGATGTTTAATCACAGTGTTTAATTCTTTGATGTCTAATTTTCCCAAGGAGAGAATCTGCCACAAAATGAAAGATGGATGTTTTTGAGAGTTGGTGAGATTGAGTACAGAGGTTGGGTAAAAATTATGCTGGATTTGTCTCGCAGTCGTTTGGGCAGCAGTAATCTAATTGAGGAGGAAACATTCTTGTTCTAAAAATAGACTTGCATACTGAGCAAGTTAGCTCCAGCTGTTTTCTTCACTAAATTTTCCTGAGGTCTGAGCAGGCACGGAAGATCCAATCTGTGTGCTTTTGGCTGATTTCTAACCCATCTGTCAAATTTGTTTGAATTTTTGGATAATGGAGTTCTAACACACTTTATAAAAGTATCTCTGCAATCTCTTTAGCCATCTCTCTGTTCCGCCGTGATATCAGGCTTTTAGGGAAGTCACTCAGAACTCAGACTTTTGTCAGCGTCAATTGTGGAGAAAAAAAAAAAAAAAGTCCAGAATTTAGTTTGACACCAAACTCAGCAAATTCTTAAAGGTGAATTCCATATCACTGGTTTCTTTCATTCTCATGCTTGTGGAGGTAATTTGCATTTACCAAAGTGAAAGGTGAGGATGAGACCCAATTGATTAAAGGTCACTTTTGTATTTAATACTTAAAATTCTGTATGAATTTTTTATGAACAGTTGTTTGCGGTTTAATGGGTGTTTTAAAACTTAAGAGCACTCATTGAGTGAATTCTGTGTACAGGCAAAGCGTAAAAATAAAATACTACAGTGGATTGGGAAACAAGTATAAGTGATGAGATAACGAAGTCTCTTAACTCCTGCATACAGATTATACCCACTAGATGTGTGTGTAAACACAGGTACATGCTGTTCTGTGGATTTGTTCAGTTACAAGGTATTGTTAACAAGTTTAACAGTGTAATTTCAGCAGCTGAAAATGTTGTGTTTGTTATGCACTCAATTCTGCAAAAACTTTTATAAGGGGAATAATCTCTTCTACTTGTTTAAGGGGATGTTTTAGTTTGTCAGTGCAGCTATATGCAATAAAGAGGACTGTAAGACAAAGCATCTAAAAGCAGAAATTCTGCTTTAAGTCAAGACTAAAATCATTGACGTTTGAAACTGCTTTGCACAGGAGCTAGTCTTAAGAACAGACTTCTAAAGGAGCACCCAGATAAGTGCTGTGGGCTAGACATGACTGATGCAGTGAGGACGAGAAACAAACCCCAAATGTCCAAGGCCAGGTCCTGCTTTATCCACTCTCTGTCCTCTATCAAGTGTGAATTTGTTGTTTCTTTACTGCCTTCAGTAGTACATGGATTGCAAACGGACTTTGTAGGAAGCATTGTGAGTCCTGCCCTTCCCCATGTAGGCCCCTGAACTATCGGTGTAAGTGCACGGCTCATGCTGGATCTTGACTCTGTAGCATCAGGAACAAACTCCTATATTTGATTTACCTCTGCAGAGAGCACTGAGATCCAGTGACTGCATTAACTAGAGCCTCTCAATGTCACTTACAATTGCTGTGGTATAAACACATGCTTGTTTGAGAACAAAATGACTTGAGAGTCGTGTGAGTTGCTTTGTATGAATTTCTGATGGATAGAAGTTAATAATTTGGATGTTTTTCTTGTGCATGTGGGTTTTTTTGTTTCTGTCTTGTAGCTTGGCTATTCTTCCGTCTCGGACGGCTGCTGTAGTCCATCTCGTTTTGCTTCCATATATCTGTGTGGAGCCTCTTCTAGTTATTAATGTTGACATGATAATCTTCAAGTATTTCAGAGCATCCTTACATCACTTGCCTCCAGAAGAATCAGTTTAAAAATAATACAGAAGACCTTGTAACCTTCCTACCTGTGGAGCCTGGAGGTATAGAGGACCTTTTTCAGGCATCCTCTGAGTATGGATGAAAAGAAAATGTTGATTTGGGTTTTTTTTTTTTATAGGAGTGGCTACTGTTTTGTACCCAGACTGTAGCATAGGCAGGGCTGACGGCTCTGTTTGAGCTGCTGGGTGTGCTGTTTCATCTCTAGAGTCTGTATAGATGACAAGTTCTGCTTCGCAGTTCAAGAGGGCTTTGGGGGATTGCTGTTTAGTCAACACTGAAGAGGGAACTCTCTGAAAATGTCAGAAGACTTTTAACAGTTGATTTGAAAAATGGTACAGGGAGTTCCATCAACCACAGCTATGGGAAGGCTGCAAGGCTGCCATGGAGCCGGTTGAAACACGATCTCCATCTTACGGTTGGGATAGCATCTCCAAACCCCTTATCTGGTGCTGCAGGGTGATTAACAAGTGCATGTAGATCTCTCTGCAGAATTAAACTCTCAGGAGGGTATGGGAACTCCTAGAGGATGCCTTAAGTGATCTTGGGTTTGTATCTCAGTCTGCAGTCGGGGGAAGATATGTGCTCTAGAGTGAGGTTTATTTCTCTGTCAGTCTGAGAACTGAAAATATGCCCAAGGTAGGGATAAATATTGTGTGTCAGAACAGTGTGATTAAATCAGCTTCTGTCTCAAGTGTCTGATAACTGCACTAGAGATTTTGTGATACAGATTTGGTTATGGGGAGAGGTACATCCGCAGCTTTTCTAAGGCAGATGCCTATGATGTAACTGTAACTATGATAACGCACATTGAGAAAAAGCCTCTAGCTAATACTTATTTTCAGAAGCCTGTTCATTAAATTTGGCTTCTCTGAGCACTTGATCTGGTACTCTGATTTTCTATATAAAGCCCAAGTTCAGTTCATGCCTTGGTTTTAAAATCTCTTATCGTTGGCCCATATTACATTAACTTTATTTGTTGTCTCCCATGAAATATCTTGGAGCCTGACGCTTTAACAGAAGTTGATTGAATCCTCACATTAATTAATTAGTTTTGGTTTTCAGTGGAAGCAGTGACACAGTTATTAGCGTTAAGAGCTGAGTCCAACAAAAAGCGACCGAGTCTTCCCTCAATTTGAGTGGCTGTGCCATGTGCAAGTACCCATGAACTTAGTCTATTAAGCTAATTAAGTTAGAGTAATGGGAAGAGAAGGAAAATAACTTGATGCTCTTAAAAGCTGGAGGGAGATAAAAGGCAAAACGACCAGCTCGGTCAAGTTTTATTGTTTATTTTGAATCCCCCAAAGACGTCTGCAAAAGAAAACAGATTAAAAGATTTCTAGTGAGAAGTTTGTGTCTTGTCTTCTCCAAACTCTGTCAGTAAAGCAGAGCTCCCTACTTGTTCAGGCAGGTCCTTAAGTGCCAAGTAAATCCTTCCTGGTTCATCAGCCTTGTCCTCCTCCTCCTCCTCACTGAAGGTGGTAGAGCACTTTAGTGCTCTACCACCTTCAGTGAGGAGGAGGAGGAGGGAACAGTAGAACTGTCACCGCAGCTGCAAGAGGTGGGATCTCCCTTAACAGTCGTCATGGTGAGGAAATGCACATTCTCCTCTCAGACCACACCAGCCTTTTTTGGTTTTGGCTGCGGATGCTCTGTCCACTTGCTTACAGAGCTCTTGGGTGCTGGAAACATCATAGAATCATATAACAACCAGGTTGGAAGAGACCCATCAGATCATCGAGTCCAACCATTCCTATCAAACACTAAACCATGTCCCTCAAGACCTCATCCACCTGTGCCTTAAACACCTCCAGGGAAGGTGAATCAACCACCTCCCTGGGCAGCCTATTCCAATGCCCAATGACCCTTTCTGTGAAAAACCTCCTCTTAATCTCTAGCCTAAATCTCCCCTGGCAGAGCTTGAGGCCATACCCTCTTGTTCTGTCCCCAACACCTCAGGCTTGCTTCTTCCTGCTGTTTATTACCCCTGGACACCAAATCCCTCCTGTTCATCTGGAAAGCTGATGCCATTGACTGGTTCTTTGTAGAAACATGTGTTTCTTCATCAATGTGATGGCTTGAAGGGACTTGATGGCAGTGGCAAACATCCGTTAGTCACTCTCCCAGGACTGCTCTAATTACAACATGTTAATCTGGTAGATTAATTTGATTCCCAGAGGTACCAGAGAGGCATGTGTTGAAGTGGGTAACTACCCAGAATGTTTCTTGACTGAATTATTTCACGTTTGTCTTTGCCCTTGTACTTCTTTATAGGTTGGGGGTCTCTTAGGTGCTTACAGAAACGCACACAAGCTTTAAGTGGTTTTGAGTGATAGAATCATAGAAACACCAGGTTGGAAGAGACCCATTGGATCATCGAGTCCAACCATTCCTATCAAACACTAAACCATGTCCCTCAGCACCTCATCCACCCACACCTTAAACACCTCCAGGGAAGGTGAATCAACAACCTCCCTGGGCAGCCTATGCCACTACCCAGTGACCCTTTGTGTGAAAATTTTTTTCCTGATGTCCAACCTAAATCTCCCCTGGTGGAGCTTGAGGCCATTCCCTGCCCCTTGGGAGAAGAGCCCAGCTCCCTCCTCTCCACAACCTCCTTTCAGGTAGTTGTAGAGAGCAATGAGGTCTCCTCTTCTCCAGGCTAAACACCCTCAGATCTCTCAGCTGCTCCTGTTGTTCTCCAGCCCCTTCACCAGCTTTGTGACTCTTCTCTGGACTCGCTCCAGAGCCTCAACATCCTGATTGTGCTGAGGGGCCGAGAAGTGAACACAGGATTCAAGGAGCAGTCTCCCCAGTGCTGAGTCCAGAGGGAGAAGAACCTCCCTGGACCTGCTGGTTACACTGTTTCTGATCCAAGCCAAGATACCATTGTCCTTCTTGGCCACCTGGTATTTGTATTCTTTTCAATTCTGAAAATGGATCTATTGACCTGTGGTATGGAAGGCAGGTAGAAATTATTTCATCAGACACTTCTGAATTCCCAGTATTTGTGTGTTTAGATGTTTTTATTAGTGAGGAAGAATTATAAAAGTTAAGCAGTAGCCCAGCTCTTCCCTGCCCCTTTCTTGATGGCCTTAGAAAATGTGATGTTCTGCAGGTCGGGTATTGCCTTCAGCAGGGAAACATGCTGATCAGATAAACACTAGAACCACTTCTGTTCCGACTCTGATCCGCTCTTGCTTTCCATCAGAGATGAATAGCTGGGAAGGTGGGACAGGACCTGTATTTGCCAAGAAGAAATTAGAATCATAGAATCATAGAACAACCAGGTTGGAAGGGACCCATCGGATCATTGAGTCCAACCATTCCTATCAAATACTAAACCATGTCCAGATCTCTCTAATAAACCAGATCTCTCTAATAAACCAAATATTAGTTTAGGAGGAGTCTGGTCGTCTTCTGGTCCTGTATAATATCAAGGAATCTTAGATTTTTGATATGTGCTAGCTCTGTCACCCCTGCAGCTTTAATAGAAATGCAGAAATACTGACTATTACAGAAAGTCTGCAGTTTGGATCTGAAAACTTGGTGAAAGAGAAGGCATAATTAGTGAAGAGGAAGTAAATGTAGCTCGGAGTTTCAGAAGGGGAAGTGCTTAATGTGCTGGTCAGAACCAACCTGCTAACGGTAGTTTATCTTGGAAGCATCAAGTCTTGACTGACTAAAGTATGGGAAATGATGGAGAGGTAACACGAGAGCATTCAGCACATCCCACAGAGCAGTTTAGCTGAGAACATAAAGGTGAAGTTCCTGAGCGTATTGTCTTCTAACCAAGGCCAAAATACTGCTGTGTCTTCCTTTGCACATGTGGAGAGACACTCGCAGTGACCCTGTTAGTCACAGGGAGAAGCCTGTAACATGCTGGCTGATAGCAACTAGTTCTCCAGTGAGTTTTTAAAGTCAGATAGGGTTTGTTTTGCTTCTTTGTACAGATATACATGTTGCAGCATTAAAGTGAATCATCTAACATGCACTTTCTGACTGTTGCAGATCTATCAAGTCCTGCTTAAGTTGAATACTCTTAATACCTCATCTACCTGTTGAGTTGAAGGGCAGCTGACTCTTTCAGCATCTACTTTATCTTAATATGGGTTAGAAAACATCTGACTGGTAGAAACCATCTCCATAAAGCAGTAATGAATCCACTACAGCAGGAGTGTGGGGTTTGTAGGGTAGTTCTTCTCCATTACAGCTATTTCTGTATAAAAATAAAAGGTTATGCAGGAAGCCATGAGTGAGGATGTTCGTTATTCATAGAATCATAGAATCATCAGGTTGGAAGAGACCCATCGGATCATTGAGTCCAACCATTCCTATAAAACTCTTGATAGGATTTAATCCAAACGTATATTAGATTGGTTTGGGTTAGGGTTTAATCTCGTGTTGCAGTTTTACTGAGTAGAAGTAGAGTATTGGTACATATTTCTCACCTAAGCTGGTTCTCACAGGTCGTCTGTTGGTTTTTGGCTACTGCTTGGCAAGATAATACCTTGTGATTACAAGTTTAACACTTGTTTTATTTGTCATCTGATTTTTTTTTTGTAAGTACGATTGCTTAAAAAACAATTCGTGACGAGGTTTGACTTCTGAAAACTTAAAACTGTGTTTGATTAATACAGAGTTTGCCTAGTGTCTAGAAGAATTGGTGAAAGTTTCATGCAATGTAACAGGTGATGCACTGTTGTCCAAACAAGTATTGTCTGATATTACCAATTTTTTTTTTTTTTACCAGATGATGATATTAGCCTAATGAATGTGCCACTAGTGAATACTAAAGCAAGCTTGTTCTTTGTGTTCTTCCTCCCCCAGGACAAAATGTTTCACTTTTGGGTAAACACATTCTTCATAGGACTGGATGAAAATTCAGACAAAGTAGAAAATGGAAGTCTAGTTGCAGATCAGGAACTTGATGGCATTTTCAGTACAGAGCGCTCGGATAACGATAAGGAATATTTAATCCTTACATTAACAAAAAACGATCTAGACAAAGCAAATAAAGACAAAGCCAACAGATATTTCTCTCCAAACTTCAAGGTCAGTATATATTATGTGTAAACAAAGCTGAAAAGCCGCGTGACGTTATCTGATTTCTCTCTTACCTTAAAACGTAGAAATTGTATTGATGTATTAGTATTGCCACTACTCATCAAAGCATCTAACTTTGTAAGTTTATGTGCTTTTTGGGAAGTCGATAAATGCCGAGAGACTGGGAGTGAGTGCTTTGCCTTGTTTCAGGTATTGCAGGAGAACCAGGTAGCATCTTTCTTGTACCAACCGTGTTGCCACGAGCTCTGAGCATTACACAGTAATTCCTGAGTTGATTTACGGAGGTGCCTGATTCACAGGAATACCTTAATCTGCGGGTTTAACCGTGAGGAACATGAGCCACTGTTTCTTTTAAAATGTAGAATTGATTTTTAAGAACTTGAGCGGCTTTTTTAACTCACTCATAAAAAAAATTTAGACGTTTGTAGTGCTCGTGTGAAGGTGATGGTCGCAGTTGCTTGGAGCAAACTTGGCAGCCATGCAGACACTTAGTGTCTTGTTCATTTCTGAGCACTCTTATTATGGGCTGTGCTGCAGAGGTCTGGAAGGTAGGTTGGTTGGAAGGCTTCGGGGCAGATGTGCAGAACTCCTCCAGCTGGGCTTGAAAAAAACCTGTTGCTTTGCCATTTCTTTCTGTGACTCTAGCAGGACTCGCTCTTTATTTCCTTCTTTCCAGAGTATAGAGAGGAGCACAGTGTAGAGAAAGGAGCTGTGCTGTTAAAAATCACATCATTACACGCACTCGAAGTCCAAGTTCCCTTTTTAAATCTTATTTTTTTTTCTTCTTCCTTTCCCAGGTGAAGCTATTTTTCACAAAAACAGTAGAAGAGCCATCAAATCCCGAGGCTAGCAGTTCAACTTCTGTAACACCAGATGTTAGTGACAATGAACCTGATCATTATAGATACTCTGACACCACTGACTCTGATCCAGAGAATGAACCTTTTGATGAAGATCAGCATACGCAGATTACAAAAGTCTGAATATTTTTTTTATCGGAGACAAAAAAAAAAAAAAAAACAAAAAACCAACTTAAAAAAAACCAACCACAAAGAGTGACAAACTTGAATAAACTGAATAAAGGACCTTTTTAAGTTGCAAAAGGACATAGTGTCAGATTACCAATTATTGGAACAATTCCTTCCTGACCAATCTCGTTTTGCCCTATAAATCTACAGGGTTTGACACTTGTCCAGTTGGAAAACAAAGTTACGTAGCTCTGATATGTATATACCTTTTTGTGTCAAAAGGACATTAAAACTTCGATTAGGAACTATAAACATGGCACTTTCCCATTTTATTCCAGTTTTATAAAAGTGGAGACAGACCTGATGTGTATACGTAGGAATTTTTCCTTTTGTGTTCTGTCACCAAACGAAGTTTCGGAGAAAAAAAAAAAAAAAAAAAAAATATACAGGTTCACATCCTGCCCCTTTTTTTGCACTTGTGTGGCAACAGAAAAGTCTGCAGTTGGCTAAGAGATGCTTCGAGAAGGTTTTTACTACATTCTAATGCATGTTTTTTTGGATGGGGGATGGAAAGTAATGCTCGGAAAGGAAAAATAGCCCACTGGAGCTTGGCGTGTGTACCGTATCCGGCTATTGACGTGCACCTTTCTTTAGCATGCTACCGTAATTCATCCTGGACAATTGAAGAGTCGCCGCTGTCACTGCTTGTTGTTTGTGCATTTTATTTTTTTTTTTTTTTTTTTTAAGTGTAATGGTGCTAGAAAAGGCAGCTAGAGGGAGTGATTCTGTCTAGGGGTACAGGAATGAACCTTCGCAACATCCTAAAAAAAAAAAAAAGACCCGCGAATGAAGGGACAAAAATTTTATTGGGGTCACAGAAAGGAAACACAGCAACAATGACTTAACCATACAAATGTGGAGGCTATCAACTAAAACATGGGCTTGAAAACCAATTGTTGCAAAATTAGACAATGATTAATTCTGTTTCTCAATTGTAACGGCTGCTCCATCTCCTCTTGTAGTCAAGGCCAGTGCTAAAAGTCTGATGCTCTTAGCGCGTACATCAGTCAACATCTTACATTTATTAGTTTTTCAATCATATTCCTGCTGTGAATACTTCGTGTGCTGCCTTGCAGGCTTTTTTTTTTTTTTCTCTCTCTCATTAATATAATACTATTTTGTAATGGTGCACAGGAAATTTCAGTTGGAGATCCTCCAGGTTAGTGTTCGTTTCGAAGATGTACGATGCATTCGTTCAATCAACCCTCTTGTCAGCCCTTCCACCCCTTTGAACTTAAACATTCTATTTACAATGAGTTTTGCAGTTTTGCACACTTTTTAAGGAAAAAAAAAAAAAATGTCATTAACTGTTAGAGAATTTTACTTGAATCCTCAGTACCTATGATGGTTTGAAAACGGATATCATGCGCGATAGAGGAAACCAGCGTTGGAGTAAATTCTCAACGCTGTGACTCTTGAGATGTGTACTTTTAAAAAGCAGAGCTTGTCCCAAATATTTTATTTCTATTAAGAAAAAAAAGCCCTCGACAAACCACACAACAGTTGATTTGTAAACTTGCAGTGTTGTGTTATCAGATGAGGGCTTGTGATTCGTTTGCGCTATATAATTAACATGCCCAAGCTGTAGACGAGTTAAAAGTACAATTACTGTTTCATACAAATATGATGTAGCTGACAAAATTGCTCTCTTTAAAGTACACCGTGAATAGCTGTCCCCAAATTGACCCTCTTTTTTTTTTTCTTTTAGGATGTAACACACCCCTTCCCCCTTTAATTAACTTATTGGTGCTGACGTTGAAGTTCATTAGCTGTGTTCTCGCCTAGATAACTGTTTATGGAGTCTGTATGGGCCCTGTACGACAGCATTAATGGTAAAAAAAATTCAAATAAGACAAGGCAGGAGTTCCAGTAATTGTCGGTAAACAAAGGTATAAAGTGCTTTTTATTTTTTGGTATCTGTTGGTAAATTTTTGCTCATCAGATTTACAATTCTAACTTCTAACGAAGCCGATAAAATATTTTGAGTTATAGCTTCAATTAGACTTTAATCGCTTAATGGATCAAGATTGCCGGTTCCAGTGCTTGTTATTCCCACTGTTATTAATAGCTTAATGGATCAAGATTGCTGGTTCCAGTGCTCGTTATTCCCACTGTTATTGACAAGCGCAAGGCGGTTACCTTGGGATGTGACGTTTAACTCTTACCCTTCGAATCATGTTTCACGTCATGTGGTTTGTGTTTTTTTTTTTTTTAATAGTTGGAAGTTGCGTTGGCTAATAAACAAAACTGTTCATGCTTTAAAAGTACTCGGATATCGACACTGCTGCGTGTCCCACTTTGGATAATAAAAAATTTGGGTGGATATGGTTCCGGTATGTAACGCTGAGGGGCTGGATTCGAAATCACGATGCGGTGGGCTTTTGCACTGTTTATTTTTCCTTTGGAATGTGAAGGTTGGAATGAGGGTTTTTGATTTTTTTTTTTTTTTTTTTTTTTTTTAAAAGAATGTTTCGATGTCGTTGAGAAGCCTTGCTTACATTTTATGGTGTAGTCATTGGAAATGGAAAAATGGCATTATATATATATATATTATATATATAAATATATATTATACATACTCTCCTATACTTTTATTTCAGTTACCACCCCCATAGAAGTTGACAAGAATTACTATGACTGAAAGGTTTTCGATTCCTTATTAAAACTTTATTTATGACAGTATTCATCATTAGCTTGAACTGCATTCTATAGGTAATCTCTCCCTGAGTTTCTGGACTTGTCTGCTTAAACCTTTCTGGATGTGCAGCAGCTTACGTGTCTGAAACTACTTGAAGGCATCACTTTGGTAAGAGCTTTGTAGGTCCTGAAGCATCCCCTTAGTCCATTGGTAGCCCCACACTCAAAATTTTTTATTTGCCGCAGCTGTTCGAGGGCAGTTGTAGAAATAAGCATCTGGATTTGTTCCTGTGGCACACATTGTAAACTGAAGTGGAGTTTACATGCAGCATCGAATGTTTCAGCTTTCAAAAAATAATAATAAAAAAAAAAAAAACCCAAGAAAAAAAAAACGTTAAAAAAGTCGGATGCTAGTGTGCAAGTTCCATGTTTAGTCCTAGCAAATGTGTGCAATATGTTAACGATGCCTGTGGTTGCCACGAAGTGCCTCGTTTACCTTTGAAATACTTAACTGTTAGGAAGTGTCATGCATGCAGATGGATGGGGTGGAACTGTGCACTAAAAGGGGCTCCAACTGCAGTGTTTGGCAAAGCTGCCTTTCTCTGCCGGTTCAAATTTTTTCAGTCTGTTTTCATATAGCATATATATATATAGCTACTAAAAGGAAAAAAAAAAAAAAATCAGTCTGTTAAGCAGCCTTACTCTCATTCAGCCTCTTCAAATACTATTGTGCTGTGCAACAGTGGCTCTGTGTGTAATGCTATGCACTGAGAATACACGAAACCCAAGTATGAAATGTACAGGTTAATGCCTCATACAAATCAGATTGTCCGTTTGTTATTGTGTTTAACAACCCTTTATCTCTTAGTGTTAAACCTCCACTTAAAACTGATTAAAGTCTCATTCTTGTCACTGTGTGGGTCTTTTATTGAAGCGTTTTGAGCAGGGGAAGGGTCAGCTAAAAGGTTTCACTTGTAAACCGCAAAGGTTTTGAGCGCGATTGTTAGAGCAAAAGATGCTCCTTGTGCATCAAGGGATTTTAACGGCAGTTTAAACCCCTTGTATATTCAGAAGCTTTACACAAGTATTAAATGTAGGTTGTGTGCAGGATCAGGTCCTTTATGAGATGCAGACCTGCTTTCTTGGGGAACTAAACCGTTTCTAGTGTCCAGTTAAGAGAACTCCTTTGGAGAGATGGACGAGGTGCTGGGGGACATGGTTTAGTGTTTGGTAGGAACGGTTGGACTCAATGTTTGGTGTTCGATAGGAACGGTTGGACTCGATGATCGGGTGGGTCTCTTCCAACCTGGTGATTCTGTGATTCTATGAAAATTATATTACCTTATTTTTAACATGACCAGCGCATCTCTTATGTGACTCAAACCTTAGAAATCTTCTTGAGAAGTAGCTTTAAATTGGAAATTAGGTGCAATTTAATCGACCAGTGGAAAAAAGCCCACTCAACACGTTTGAGTATGTAGTTTGGGGGGTTTTATTCTTGTGGCTCATCTATTTCCAAATGACTTTAAACTGGCACTTTAACCCTAACACCACTTATTTTTTTTCAGTGCCCTTTGAGCCTCTAGGAAAAAGGGAACCTTTGCATTCCTAGGTCTGGCACGGAGCTGTTCCACACCCTGCGGGTCCCAGGGACGCCGAGTGGGGCTGTGTTAGGTTCCTCCTGTTACTCCTCTTTCCTTCCTGCTGGCTGAGCATCTCCAAAAATGTGTCTCAAGTGGAGGTTTGGTATGTAGCCTGTTCTGTTCTTCGGTGGAGAGAGAAGCGGAGAGTAGTTCTGGTGGTTCATGGGGGTAGAGTGTTTGCCGGCTGAGCCTGCCCCTTCCAGGTGAACAGCACAATTAAGAGCTTTTAACAAAGCAGCAGGCACTGCTCCCCAGCCCATTAATCATAGAATCATAGAACAACCAGGTTGGAAGAGACCTATCGGATCATCGAGTCCAACCATTCCTATCGAATGCTAAACCATGTCCCTCAGGAACTCATCCACCTGTGCCTTAAACACCTCCAGGGAAGGGGAATCTACGTGCTCCTTTTTGGGGATGAGCTTGTTTTTCATCCAGAAAATGAAAGAGTGGGGAGGCGTAGAAAGGAAGGGTGGGGAGCTCCAAGGAAAGTAGTCTGGATGGTGTTCAGTGTGTTCAATAGGTCCTACAAATACATAGATATATATAGGAAGGGATATAGAATCATAGAACAACCAGGTTGGAAGGGACCCATCGGATCTTCTAGTCATATAGGAAGGGATTCTAGTCTGGAGACAGATAAAAGGTGCTGTGATGAGATTATTGTATTTGACTTGCACTCTCATCCTGTTGACTGGAGGTCCCACTCCCATCTTGAGCAGCTAAAAGCTGCTACTATAAAAATTGTTCGTTTTTCCCATTTGAGGCTGTGCCTAGGAGTGCTCTGGCGACTGAGGTGACGATTGCGCTTCCCACGACGGTGCTGGCTGCCTCTCCAGGGGGACGCTCCGGGCTGCTCCGTCCCTGCCTCTGTTCTCCGTGCCCTCCTCTGACCTCCTTTCCTGCCGAAGGCTCCAGTGCGGGTGCTCTGGGTGAGCTTCTACCTCTGGCACTGGCAGCGAACAGCAGCTTGGTCTGTGCAGGTCTCTAGAGGCCTGTGGAGCGATTGTTAATTATTAATTACACCTTTTTAAAACTGCAGCCAGAGTTATAAATTGTGCTCTTTTAAGAAGGAGTTAGTTATGAGAAAGAGTTAGTTATGAGAAGGAGTTAGTTATGAGAAGGAGTTAGTTATGAGAAGGAGTTAGTTATGAGAAGGAATTCCTGAGAGACATGGTTTAGTGTTTGATAGGAATGGTTGGACTCGATGATCCGATGGGTCTCTTCCAACCTGGTTGTTCTATGATTCTATGACACCTTCTAGTTGGGCTTTTTTTCTGTTCCTTCTTTATTTTTCTATGTGTTTCATCTCATTTCTTTGCTCTTGTTCTGTGCCTTCAAACTTTTAGCCTCTGGTATCTTTGTTGCAGCACAAGACAGGTAATTATTTTCTATTTCTTTTTGTTTATTTTTTTACACAGAGCTTTGGTCTGAAGGCGCAGCAAGGAGAAATGTTTTTAGGCTGCTTTTCTTAGAAAATAAGCTCTGAAAACCATTAGTTTTGTGCAAATTCAGCAGGTCCGCTTGCCTCGCTGAACCGCTGAGGTGCAGTGAGGAACTGCACGTGTTTATTCAGCCTAATGGGAACGATGAGCACATGTACTTGACTTGTGATGAGCAACCTGCGCAAAAAAAATAATCTTTTTAATTAACTTCTGGACAAATGTTTCTGTAGGAGTTGCATAGACTACGGCTGAGGAGAAGACGGTTTTAGTGATGAAGTGACGGTGCTGAGGGACATGGTTTAGTGTTTGATAGGAATGGTTGGACTTGATGATCCGATGGGTCTCTTCCAACCTGGTTGATCTATGATTCTGTGATTCTGTGATACTTGTGCTTGAGAACAATCTTGTGCAGGTGGTGAAAAAAAGTCGTGCTTTGCCTTCACAGGGCATTCTTTCCTTTTCCTGCTTCAGAGCCTGTTCGTGTCAAGTTTAAAGCTGATAAAAAATGGTACTTTAGAGGTTCTCAAAAATATCTTTTGCATATTTTATTGTGTTGACCTGATGAGGAGCAGCTGAGGGAGCTGGGTGGTTTATCCTGGAGAAGAGGAGGCTGAGAGGAGACCTCATTGCTCTCTACAACTACCTGAAAGGAGGTTATATGGAGGAGGGAGCTGGGCTCTTCTCCCAAGGGACAGGACAAGAGGGAATGGCCTCAACCTCCACCAGGGGAGGGTCAGGCTGGACATTAGGAAAAAATTTTCACAGAAAGTGTCATTGATCACTGTGAGAGGCTGCCCAGGGAGGTGTTTGATTCACCTTCCCTGGAGGTGTTTAAGGCACAGGTGGACGAGGTGCTGAGGGACATGGTTTAGTGTTTGATAGGAATGGTTGGACTCGATGATCCGGTGGGTCTCTTCCAACCTGGTGATTCTATGATTCTATGAAATGCTGGGTTAAGAAATCCGAGTGGGCTGGACGGATATCAGGGCTGCCCCGTCCTCTGAAATGTTTGTGTAGTAGGAGGAACATGGCAGAAGAAGATGGGAGGGATTCTGTAACGGAAATATGTGCACAAGTAAACATTTGAAATGGAAAGTAATGAGTTTTGAGGATAAGAAGGCAGCGACTTTCTTTGATGTAAAGTTGGATTTGGTGATGGGAGAGAAACTTCATGGGTGGAGGCACGGAATTTGTGAGGAAAGGGGTGATGGCAGATGTTTAGACAGACTTGGAGAGATTTTGCAAAGATGGTAATAAACGGATGATGCAAATTGCCCGAGAGGCATCTGGAGGGCTGAGTCTCGGCAGGGGATAAATTCGAGAGGTTGCCTTGGGGATCATTTGCTCTGAAGGGGTTGTTTATCCTGGAGAAGAGGAGGCTGAGGAGAGACCTCATTGCTCTCTACAACTACCTGAAAGGAGGTTGTGGAGAGGAGGGAGCTGGACTCTTCTCCCAAGTGACAGGGGACAGGACGAGAGGGAATGGCCTCAAGCTCCACCAGGGGAGGTTTAGGCTCAACATAAGGAAAAAATTTTTCACAGAAAGTGTCATTGGGCACTGGCAGAGGCTGCCCAGGGAGGGGGTTGATTCACCTTCCCTGGAGGTATCTAAGGGACAGTGGATGAGGTGCTGAGGGACATGGTTTAGTGTTTGATAGGAATGGTTGGACTCATTGATCTGGTGGGTCTCTTCCATCCTGGTGATTCTATGATTCTATATGATTCTATGATTTTATTCAGGACACTTTTCCTTTAAGAAAAGTTGGGGTTTTTTTTACTTTCTTCCTTTGAGAAAAGTCCCTCTGGAGAGCAGCGACGCTTTCTTGTGGAGCAAGATGTGGAAACAGCTTTGCTGCTTCTGATTTTCTTCTGCGCAGTGGGTGGAAGAGGGCACCGAATACTTTCCCGCAGCAGAGGACGTCGGAGCAGCCTCGGGATGTCGCAGGCTCTGCCGGTGTCTGTTCGGCTTCTTCTGACCAATGCTATTTGTCTGAATTCCCAGGAATGCTGCTTGTTCTTCAGAGCGGAAAAATGTTCTATTTTTGGTCGTGACAGCTTTTTTTATTTCTTTTCTTTTTTTTTTTTTTTTCCTGGGAAAAAAGACTTTTAAACAAAGCATGGCAAGAGTTCATGCCTCTGTAGGTCTTAATAGTGTGTAATGGGGATGGAGTAAGGCTTCGCAAATAAGCTTCAGGCAGCTACATGAGGAAGTTATTAATGCTCCGCTTGTGATTTAAGGGTAAGAAAATGTGTCGTTAAGTGGATGATCGTGGAGACTCTGGCCTGTCGGAGTGGAAGCAGACTTGGGCTATGTGGGAAAATATCTCGTTGACCAGAAGGAGATCGAAACAAATGGGTAAAAAAACATTGAGGCATTCGTCTCGAGACTGGAAAAAAAATGAGATGTGGTGGAGCAAAACCATAGAATCATAGAATCACCAGGTTGGAAGAGACCCACTGGATCATCAAGTCCAATCATTCCTGTCAACACTAAACCATGTCCCTCAGCACCTCATCTACCTGTGCCTTAAACACCTCTAGGGAAGGTGAATCAACCACCTCCCTGGGCAGCATATTCCAATGCCCAATGACCCTCTGTGTGAAAAACTTCCTCCTAATCTCCAGCCTAAATCTCCCCTGGCGGAGCTTGAGGCCATTCCCTCTCGTCCTGTCCCCTGTCACTTGGGAGAAGAGCCCAGCTCCCTCCTCTCTACAACCTCCTTTCAGCATCACTCAAGAGTCTGAAGAAGTCTGGATGAGCAAAGGCCCAACCATGGGGCTAATATCAAAAAAAAAAAAGCCATTTTGAGGTGGCAGCTCAAGGCTGGAGGTTCCTGGTGGTGGGAATCTTGTGCCCTCCCACCCAGCCTGTGGGTTTCACTGGTAGAAGGAACATGCTCCGAGGTGGCAGAGGAGTATTGCTTGTTTCCCAAATGGCCAAGGGTTTGTTCTTATTGCTGGTTATTGATGAAGAGGTTGGTTGTGTGCAGCTCCATGTGATGTACTCTGGGTGACAAAGTGTCTCCTCATATTCAACCTGAACCTGTGGGTGATCATAGAATCAGAGAATCAGAGAACAACCAGGTTGGAAGAGACCCACCGATCGAGTCCAACCATTCCTATCAAACACTAAACCATGTCCCTGATGATCCTCCTATCTACTGTTTCCTCCTATCAACTATTTATGTCCTCAAGCTCCACCAGGGGAGATTTAGGCTGGAGATTAGGAGGAAGTTTTTCACACAGAGGGTCATTGGGCATTGGAATAGGCTGCTCTGGGAGGTGGTTGATTCACCTTCCCTGGAGGTGTTTAAGGCACAGGTGGATGAGGTCCTGAGGGACATGGTTTAGTGTTTGATAGGAATGGTTGGACTCGATGATCCGATGGGTCTCTTCCAACCTGGTGATTCTATGATTCTATGAACTGCTTTCCTTTAGAAAGTGCCCTGCAAAAAAAAAAAAAAAAAAAAAAAAAACAAAACTCAAAAAAACCAAACCTGATTTGAGATCTCTCTGAAAATGCTTTGAAGTCATTCTAAAGCAGGAAGTTAATTAGAGCTGCTTTGATAGCTTGTGGTGTGTTTTAATAGCTGCTTCGGAGGATCCAGCAGGATCCAGCACATGCTCCCCAGAGTCTGCGTCACCCCTACCCAAACCCTTTACGTGTCACAGCTGGAGCCACTTGTTTTCTTTCCTAGGAGATCAAACTCGCTTCCATGGGGACTTGGAAAAATAAAACGGCCTGACCTCAGCGGACTTGCTGCTTTTTGTAATCTTTTTAAAATAGTAAAAGTAATACTACTACTATTATTATTATTATTATTATTAAATCCTTTGATGCTGTGGTGTTGCAGCTGCAGCTCAAAATTTCCCACTTTCTCACTTCTGTTTTCAGTTGTCTTCCAAGTTCTCTACCAGTCTAACGTTTTCCGTGGCTTATTTGCATTTAAATTGTTTCCCTGGATGTTTTGAAATGAAATCATGGAATCACAGAACGACCAGGTTGGCAGAGACCCCACTGGATCATCAAGTCCAACTGTAATCATGGCAGTGAAGTAGTTTGAGTTGCCTCTTCTTGATGAAGAACCAACCTGGTTGTTCTATGATTCTATGTAACCCAGAAGCAAAGGGTTTGACCCTCTCAGTTCACCTTCTTGGAGGAAAACTCGGAAAACTCTTGTACTTCTGGCAAACATGAACTGAAATCTTTTACTGTGATGATCAACTGGGCAATGTGCTCTATTATGGGGCAAAAAAAAAGACTTTTCACTGCTGCATCTGTAGCTTTTATCCTGCTTTCTTGTCTTTTGACTGATTTTTTTACTTTTATGACGTGATTTTTGTTGCATTCATTATAATATTGATTGACTGAATGATGCTTTGGAGTTTCATGCTTCTGCACCTACACTCAGTCTTATTCCTTGAAGTCTATCTCTGCGTCACAAAAGAAAGAAGAATTGAAGAAACTACATATGTTATTTTATGTCCGTGTTCTAGTCCCCATGTGACCTCTCGTCGTGCTCTTCCCTTCTTTGGTTTTAATCATAGAATCACCAGGTTGTAAGAGACCCAACGGATCATCGAGTCCAACCATTCCTATCAAACACTAAATCATGTCCCTCAGCATCTCATCCACCTGCACCTTAAACACCTCCAGGGAAGGTGAGTCAACCCCCTCCCTGGGCAGCCTTAAGCATTAAGGCAGAGAAGCAGCCGTATGTGCAAAATCCAGCATCAGCCCTTCTGTCTTACCAGGCAGCTTCTCGCTATGACTCTGCCTTCTGGGCAGTGTGACCGTCCCCGTCGTAAGCAGAATGGAAAAGGAGGCACCTTTTCTTAGAAGAGCGATTGCTCAGAGGTAGTGTTTTACCCTGGTGTGGGGGTTCAGATGCCTTCCTGCAACCTACACCTTTTGGCTTAATGCGTGTGTGCCCAGAATGGGAGGAGACACAGCTTGACCACACAATTGTACTGAATTGTACTCTGTACTTGGCACTGGTGATCCTGGCTTGGATCAGAAACGGTGTGACCAGCAGGCCCAGGGAGGTTCTTCTCCCTCTGGACTCGGCACTGGTGAGACCGCTCCTTGAATCCTGTGTTCAGTTGTGGGCCCCTCAGCACAAGAAGGATGTTGAGGCTCTGGAGCGAGTCCAGAGAAGAACAACAAAGCTGGTGAAGGGGCTGGAGAACAGGCCCTATGAGGAGCGTCTGAGAGAGCTGGGGGTGTTTATCCTGGAGAAGAGGAGGCTGAGGGGAGACCTTATTGCTCTCTCCAACTCCCTGAAAGGAGGTTGTGGAGAGGAGGGAGCTGGGCTCTTCTCCCAAGGGATAGGGGACAGGACAAGAGGGAATGGCCTCAAGCTCCTCCAGGGGAGATTTAGGCTGGAGATTAGAAAAAAATTTTCACAGAAAGCGTCACTGGGCCCTGGAACAGGCTGCCCAGGGAGGTGGTTGATTCACCTTCCCTGGAGGGGTTTAAGGGACGGGTAGATGAGCTGCTGAGGCACATGGTTTAGTGTTTGATAGGAATGGTTGGACTCGATGATCCGATGGGTCTCTTCCAACCTGGTTGTTCCCTGATTCATTTGTTCGCAGCTGCAAAGTCAAGACACCATGTCTGTGCTGACTCTAAGCACAGAGGTTTGAATGACTGATTATTTATTTTTTTTAGAAGGTTTCAAATCCACTTACTTTTCAACTGTGCTGCCTGTGCTCATTTATTAACTTCCTTCTTCACCTAATTTGCTGCGTGTCAGACGTTCCCACCCAGGAAATGTCAGCTTGCATAACTGAAACTTTTGCAAGTCGAATGTTCAGTGTTAACTTTGGCTTTTAGTTGTTGGGTTTTTTAATTAAAAAAAAAATTATTTGGGCTTCAGAGCCTCTGCCGTACGTGCAGATGTACAGTAACATCATGATTTAATTCCTAGACTGAGTAATAGGCTGGAGATTAGGAGGAAGTTTTTCACACAAAGGGTCATTGGGTATTGGAATAGGCTGCCCAGGGAGGTGGTTGATTCACCTTCCCTGGAGGTGTTTAAGGGACAGTGGATGAGGTGCTGAGGGACATGGTTTAGTGTTTGATAGGAATGGTTGGACTCCATGATCCGACGGGTCTCTTCCAACCTGGTTGTTCTATGACTCTATGATTCTTACAGAGACCCAATGTTGCATTGTCTTGGGCAGCATATGGAGCGAGAGGCTATTTGAATGATGCTGTTGCCATCTGTTCCAGGGCTGAGAGTGTGGTTTCCTACTGAATCCTCTCTAATCCAGGGAGTGCAGCAGATGTTGCATTGTGGACCTTCCTAATTTTGAGACAGTGACAGTTCTCGCACACAGTAAGAGCGAAATTATTTCCAGATTAAGCACCCATCTCGGAGGTGTTATTTAGAATCATAGAATCATAGAACAACCAGGTTGGAAGGGACCCATCAGATCTTCTAGTCCAACCATTCCTATCAAACGCTAAACCAAGTCCCTCAAGTGTCCACCCATCCCTTAAACACCTCCAGGGAAGGGGAATCAACCACCTCCCTGGGCAGCCTATTCCAATGCCCAATGACCCTCTGTGTGAAAAACTTCCTCCTAATCTCCAGCCTAAGTCTCCCCTGGCGGAGCTTGAGGCCATTCCAAATTAATTGCTTTTCAGTTGATCTCTGTCTTGAAAGAACAAGTGAGTATAAAGATGTGCGATGAGACGGGTTCTCACCTGTGAGATCTAGGTGATCTCACATAGATCACCTGTGATCTCACCTATCACCTGTGATCTAGGTGTTGAAATCTGTGCAGTGCTGAAAGAGTTATACTGACTTTACTGGCTTCTCTATTTCATTATTGTACAGATACAGATTTCCTCAGCGAGAAGCATTGACTTGCAAGATTCCTCCTTTTCAATAAGAAAAACTACAAACAAACCCCTGTAATGCTACAAACAGGCTTGTAGCAGGTCCAGGGAAGTTCTTCTCCCTCTGGACTCGGCACTGGTGAGACTGCTCCTTGAATCCTGTGTTCAGTTCTGGACTCCTCAGCACAAGAAGGATGTTGAGGCTCTGGAGTGAGTCCAGAGAAGAGCAACGAGGCTGGTGAAGGGGCTGGAGAACAGGCCTTGTGAGGGAGGGCTGAGAGAGCTGTGGGTGTTTATGCTGGAGAAGAGGAGGCTGAGGGGAGACCTCATTGCTCTCTACAACTACCTGAAAGGAGGTTGTGGAGAGGAAGGAGCTGGGCTCTTCTCCCAAGGGACATGGGACAGGATGAGGGGGAATGGCCTCAGGCTCTGCCAGGGGAGGTTCAGGCTGGACATTAGGAAAAAAATTTTCATGGAAAGTGTCATTGGGCACTGGAACAGGCTGCCCAGGGAGGTGGTTGATTCACCTTCCCCGGAGGTGTTTAAGGGACGTTTGGACAAGGTGCTGAGGGACATGGTTTAGTGTTTGATAGGAATGGTTGGACTCGATGATCCGGTGGGTCTCTTCCAACCTGGTGATTCTATGATTCTCTGATCTACCCTATGGTCACATGTGCTGTCATTGCCTCATCTTTAGAAAACCGTACGATGTTCTGGAACAACCCCTAAACACTGACTTGTGGTCCTAAATTTCTGATAATGCATCGTAGAGGGTTCACTACTCACCTTCCCTGGAGGTGTTTATGGTGCAGGTGGACGAGGTGCTGAGGGACATGGTTTAGAGATTGGTGGGAACGGTTGGACTCGATGATCCGTTGGGTCTCTTCCAACCTGGCGATTCTCTGCTTTTATTATTCTATGATACTAATTTTTAGGAGCAGAGGCTTTAAAACAAATCATCAGGAGTTACAAAAGTCGTTGCGAGACTGAGAGTTCATGTTTTATTTGTTTCTGCTGTTCCAAATGCGAAACCGGAGAGCTCGTCAACATCTTTGTCATAGTCCTCTTCCCCATGAGGCAAACATGCCTTGGGTCTGCTGGGAATGACAAACAATGCTGGCAAAGGGCAAGTCAACGAGGCTAAGACGAAATGCTCGTATTTATAATTTATTTTACCATAGACCCTGGAAGGGTCCTGAGGCAGATGCAGGGTCCTGGAGGGTTAACTGCAACACAGAAATAGAACAGAGCATAATCCCAGTCCCCGAAGGGTTTGAGCTATGTGGGACTTGCTTCCTCACCGGCCAGATTGACACTGACATGCTTGGAGACTCTGTCCCCCCAGCTGTACCGGTTTTAATTGTAAAAATATTTCTAGACTTTTTTTCAATTGCAATTTTAAATTTCTCCCGTCTCGTCTCCGGCTCTTGGATGGCCACCGCGGAAGGATCCCTTCGGTGAGACAAAAAGGCTGCGGAAATAATAGAAATGAATGTCTGCAGCTCCAGTGAGACATGAGAAGTTTGCTTTGGGTGAGAGCCAGATGCTGGTGAGGTCTGCAGGAGTTCTGCTCTTTGTCTTGGTGGGGCCAAAACTTCGCCCTTGGGGATCATGTCCTGAGGAAGAATTTAGTCTAAACTCATTTTCAAAACACTCACACCCAAATGTTTCTTTGAGACTGAGTGGCTTTGTGTTTCTAATTGGCTCAAATCGCTCCTCTTAGCTTCTGCCATGGGTGAGCTCTCAATGAAGGGCCAAGAACAAGGGAGGATCAGATCTAAACAGGCCTGATGCTCAGTTCCTAAACCAGCAGTTTCTTTCATTGTATGAGCATAATAGGCTGGACATCAGGAGAAAGTTTTTCATGGAAAGGGTCATTGGGCATTGGAATAGGCTGCCCAGGGAGGGGGTTGATTCACCTTCCCTGGAGATGTTTAAGGTGTGGGTGGAAAAGGTGCTGAGGGACATGGCTTAGTGTTTGATAGGAATGGTTGGACTCGATGATCTGGTGGGTCTCTTCCAACCTGGTGGTTCTATGATTCTATAAGGACTTTCTTGTGCATCTGCTTAAGGTGTTTATTTGTGATGGGAGATGTGGCCAAGAAGGCCAATGGTATCTTGGCTTGGATCAGACATGGTGTGACCAGCAGGGCCAGGGAGGTTATTCTCCCTCTGTACTCAGCACTGGTGAGACTGCTCCTCGAATCCTGTGTTCAGTTGTGGGCTCCTCAGCACAAGAAGGATGTTGAGGCTCTGGAGCGAGTCCAAAGAAGAGCAAGGAAGCTGGTTTGGGGCTGGAGAAGAGGCCTTATGAGGAGCTGCTGAGAGAGAGCTGTGGGTGTTTATCCTGGAGACGAGGAGGCTGAGGGGAGACCTCATTACTCTCTACAACTCCCTGAAAGGAGGTTGTAGAGAGGAGGGAGCTGGGCTCTTCTCCCAAGTGACAGGGGACAGGACGAGAGGGAACGGCCTTAAGCTCCACCAGGGGAGAGTTAGGTTGGACATTAGGAAAAAAAAATTCACAGAAAGGGTCATTGGGCAGTGTCAGAGGCTGCCCAGGGAGGGGTTTGAGTCACCTTCCCGGAAGGTGTTTAAGGGACGGGTGGATGAGGTGCTGAGGGACATGGGTTAGTGTTTGATAGGAATGGTTGGAAGCGTGTTTGTGTGCATAAGAATAAAGGGAATAAAAGGAAATCTGGGACATGTGGGTTTGGGTTTTTTTAATATTTTTAGAAAAATAATTTATTTTTGCTAGGAGAGCTTTCATTTTCTCCGCTCCAAACTAAAGCAGTGATACGGTCCTGCTGGGCCTCAGGCTATCTGCTTAAAATAAAGAGCTAAAAAGATGGACCATCTGGAAGTCTTTGCAGAAGAAGTGTCTTAGTGCAGTTTGACGTGGAAGAGCATCCATTGGACGTATTTTTTGAACACTGGTCAGTCCCCTGAGGGTTTTTTTTTTTTCCTGTGTGCGTGTGTTGAGCTGATGGGAACTTCTCAGAGACTTTAGCTTCACGTTCCAGTCCTGGTCACTTCTTTCCTCTTTTATTAGAGACTGAAAGGGAATGTTGTGTTTCCTCCTAGAAGCAGCCTCCCTCCTCCTGCTGTGACGAGAACCAGAACCATCTCCGTAGAGAACAGAGGGTGAAGAAAATGTATTTTCTCGTGGGTTTGAGGTTTTATTTTGGTGTTTCCCTGGCTGGTTTCCTCTGTACCCAGGAGGGTGCTTTGCATAGATGGTTTCATTGTTGTGATGAATGCCCCTTGCGCTTCCTCTCCCATGCAGGGAGTGATGGAGGGTCTCAACGTCACCTTTCATAGAATCATAGAATCATAGAACGACCAGGTTGGAAGAGACCCACCGGATCATCGAGTCCAACCATTCCTATCAAACACTAAACCATGTCCCTCACCACCTCGTCCACCCTTCCCTTAAACACCTCCAGGGAAGGTGAATCAACCACCTCCCTGGGCAGCCTCTGCCTGTGCCCAATGACCCTTTCTGTGAATTTTTTTTTCCTAATGTCCAGCCTAAACCTTCCCTGGTGGAGCCTGAGGCCATTTCCTCATGTCCTGTCCCCTGTCACTTGGTCCAAGAGGCTTGGCTCTTTGGTTCAGACTCTCAAAGAAAGAAGTAGCCGGCACTGGGCTGCACATACCTGAACTGAACATGACATAACACATATGCACATAACATAACTGACCATGAGCCAGTAGTGTGCCCAGGTGGCCAAGAAGGCCAATGGCATCCTGGCTTGGATCAGAAATGGTGTGAGTGACCAGCAGGTCCAGGGAGGTGATTCTCCCTCTGGACTCAGCACTGGTGAGGCCGCTCCTTGAATCCTGTGTTCAGTTGTGGGCCCCTCAGCACAAGAAGGATGTTGAGGCTCTGGAGTGAGTCCAGAGAAGAGCAACAAAGTTGGTGAAGGGGCTGGAGAACAGGCCCTATGAGGAGTGGCTGAGAGAGCTGGGGGTGTTTATGCTGGAGAAGAGGAGGCTGAGGGGAGACCTCATTGCTCTCTCCAACTACCTGAAAGGAGGTTGTGGAGAGGAGGGAGCTGGGCTCTTCTCCCAAGGGACAGGGGACAGGACGAGAGGGAATGGCCTCAAGCTCTGCCAGGGGAGATTTAGGCTGGAGATTAGGAGGAAGTTTTTCACACAGAGGGTCATTGGGCATTGGAATAGGCTGCCCAGGGAGGTGGTTGATTCACCTTCCCTGGAGGTGTTTAAGGGACGGGTGGACGAGGTTCTGAGGGGACATGGTTTAGTGTTTGATAGGAATGGTTGGACTCCATGATCCGATTGGTCTCTTCCAACCTGGTTGTTCTATGATTCTACGATAACTAAGAATGTTGGACCTCTCCTACACGATTAGGAAGCTGCAAAAATGAGCTGCGGCTACTTTCTCTCCCAGTGCTTTCAGCTGCAGCTGAGAATCTAGACCAGACTTTATTTTTGGTAAAGGGGTAAAAAAAAAAAAAAAAAAAAAATCTCCTTTAATACTGTGCAAAAAAACGAAAGTAATTGTTGAGCCCTGTGCCTTGAGCAAGGATCTCTTCTGCTGTATAGCAGCAGCGTTTTAGAGGTGAAATCCACTCGCTTTGAGTGCTGATGGGGAATAAAAGTAGACATAAAAGGGATTTATGGTGAAATAATGGATTTGATCCCTGGTAATACTGTCTTCGGGATTATACTCGGAATATTTATTTTTGTGATCTCTGGAATTAGACTCCGCTGGTGCTGCAAACCCGGAGCATGTGAGATTCGCTGCAGGATGAGGTTGAGCCGGGAATAGAGACGAGCGAATTACGTGCCCAGAACAAAGCAGCTGATGAATTGGCAGTTCTATTTTTGATTATGCAAAAACGTACAGGCGAGCGTAAAAACAGCAAAAAGAAAAAAAAACAAAAAAAAACAAAAAAAAAACAACCCCAAACCCAACTCAAAGCATAAAGGAGCCCAGATTCCCTCTTCTTCCTAGTCAGGAAGTTCTTCCTTCTTCTTAGGTCATTGAGATCTTTGGCGACTACTGCTTAGATCTTCTCCTTGAGGATTTTTCTGCTTATGTGAATTACGAGTTGTATCCTCTCCCGTGGACATGAGGCATAAAACGGCTTCGTGCAGATAGTTTTGAGTGGTCACAATGCTTTCCAGAGCGATTCGATAAGCCCAAGCGGTGTCCAGAGTCACAAGATTTCGGTCTCTCAGCACGTGGTTAATTCAGCCTGAGAAGGCTTCCTGAGAAGAGGAGGCTGAGGGGAGACCTCATTGCTCTCTACAACTACCTGAAAGGAGGTTGTGGAGAGGAGGGAGCTGGGCTCTTCTCCCAAGGGACAGGACAAGAGGGAATGGCCTCAAGCTCCACCAGGGGAGGGTCAGGTTGGACATAAGGAAAAAATCCTTCACAGAAAGGGTCATTGGGCATTGGAACAGGCTGCCCAGGGAGGTGGTTGATTCACCTTCCCTGGAGGTGTTTAAGGGACGGGTAGACGAGGTCCTGAGGGACATGGTTTAGTGTTTGATAGGAATGGTTGGACTCGATGATCCGATGGGTCTCTTCCAACCTGGTGATTCTATGATTCTAAATGCAACCACAGAAGGCAGTTCAGCTGGGAATACACCCTGGTCACGACCTCGATTTTGAAAATCGGTTTGAGTCAAAAAAATAGTTTTCAGAGACAGAGAAAGAGGCAGCTACCGGGAGGTTCTGCTCTTCCGAGTCCTGTTCGCACAGGAACAGAACAAACCACAACCTGCAAGGCTCTGCAGGCAACTCGAGGTGTGACGCAGAGCCCTCAGGCAGCGAAATGCAACAATATATAAAGGTGGGGTGGGCACAATAGAAGCAAAATTATTCAATTCTAAATGGGAGGAAGTTTTTCACAGAAAGGGTCATTGGGCACTGGCAGAGGCTGCCCAGGGAGGGGGTTGATTCACCTTCCCTGGAAGGGTTTAAGGGACGAGTGGATAAGGTGCTGAGGGACATGGTTTAGTGTTTGATAGGAATGGTTGGACTCGATGATCCGACGGGTCTCTTCCAACCTGGTTGTTCTATGATTCTATGATTTTGGTCTTAACACCTGAGAGTTGGAGACCAAACTGCTCCCAATGACCTTACAGATTATCTCGCAATCCAGTCATTCATGGACTGGATCAGTAAGAGATATTGCTTAAGAAAAGAAGCCGTTTGCACTCAAACGCAGAATAAGCACAGAAATGTGTGCAGGTTGCAGGGCATACGCTGCTTATTCTGACCGCAGAAAAGGGTCTGGGTCTTCTGGGCGATTCACCTGCTGCCATTTGTCTCCACATAAGGGCGGAGGGTTTCGGAATTACTCACAGCCTCGTGCTAGCGAATCGGAAGTCGCGTAACACTGGTGAAGATTCTTGCAGCTTTGCCCCCTTTGAACCCGCAAGAGGTGCTGAGCAGACAACTTGAAAATGAGACCAGCAGGTCCAGGGAGGTTATTCTCCCTCTGGACTCAGCACTGGTGAGGCCGCTCCTTGAATCCTGTGTTCAGTTGTGGGCCCCTCAGCACAAGAAGGATGTTGAGGCTCTGGAGTGAGTCCAGAGAAGAGCCACGAAGCTGGTGAAGGGGTTGGAGAACAGGCCTTATGAGGAGTGTCTGAGAGAGCTGGGGGGGGTTTAGCCTAGAGAAGAGGAGGCTGAGGGGAGACCTCATTGCTCTCTACAACTGCTTGAGCAGAGGTTGTGGAGAGGAGGGAGCTGGGCTCTTCTCCAAAGTGACAGGGGACAGCACGAGAGGGAATGGCCTCAAGCTCCACCAGGGGAGATTTAGGCTAGAGATTAGGAGGAAGTTTTTCACAGAAAGGGTCATTGGGCATTGGAATAGGCTGCCCAGGGAGGTAGTTGATTCACTTTCCCTGGAGGTGTTTAAGGCACAGGTGGACAAGGTTCTGAGGGGACATGGTTTAGTGTTTGATAGGAATGGTTGGACTCGATGATCCGATGGGTCTCTTCCAACCTGGTGATTCTATGATTCTTTCATTTGCTGTTTAGCTTCCTGTTTCCAGCACACGGTCCTGGGGGTGCAAACGTGATGAGCAGTTTATCTGGCAAAATAGCCAGAAACTGTCTCCAACTACATTTGGGGTGGAAAACCCATTTTAGTCCCTGTCCAAGCACCACTGAGTCCTGCTCAGAAATCCTTTGGTAAGCACCAGGGGACTGGCTTAAGCGCTGGACTGTGGTATGTTAAGGGTTTTCTTCATATTTCCTCCAGTCTTGCTGTGTTTGTGGTTTGCGTTCCCAAACTGGACTCCAAAACTGCCTTTTAAATGAAAGGAGAGTGGGATTTGTACTAAAGGAGGCAGTAAGTCCAAACTGACCAGGGCTGCAGGTTGCTGAGAGTCTGCGTTTTGGACCAGAATTCATAGAATCATAGAACAACCAGGTTGGAAGGGACCCATCGGATCATCAAGTCCAACCATACCTATCAAACACTAAACCATGTCCCTCAGCACCTTGTCTACCCACACCTTAAACACCTCCAGGGAAGGGGAATCAACCACCTCCCTGGGCAGCCTCTGACACTGCCCAATGACCCTTTCTGTGAAAAATTGCTTCAGCATTTCTCTATAAAGAGCAATAATCTTGCAGAGCCAAAGGCTCTTGCTACAAGACGTTTGTGAGCAGCTTGAGAACAAGAATCTCCTTGTCCTGGAAGCGTTTGCGAGACTCCCGTTTCTTCTCTGGTGGGGAATGGCCACAGGCACACTCGCTGCTCGGCAGCTGCGAACGAAGCGCTGGCCGCGTTTCACTAAGCTTCGAGGTGCTGAGCTGGGATTTTCTGTGCCCTGAAAAGATGGCGATGGAGAGTGGCCCAGCCCCTCCTCCCTTGCCAGCTCATCCCCTTCCCCTCTGCTGTGGGCAAGGCGAGCGAGCAGCTGCCAGCGCAGAGGTTGACCTACATTCCAGCGCTGAGATGTGCCACCGCTTTCCTCCCCCTGCCCCCAGTTCTGGGCTGAGAAAGGCTGAGGGGATGGTCAAAGCCGTACAAGGTGCGAGCATCACTTCCATGCCCTGAAACAAGCCCTCGGTCCTCGCATCAGGGTGTGCTTCGCTTTAAAGATCTCGACGCGTGTGACCATCCTGGGGGAGAGATCTGAGTGGGCGATAGCACTGAGAAAGGAAGGATGTCTCGGCACCCGCACAGGTGAGGGAGGAGGTGCCACTCGACTCGACAGGAACCCTGTGACGAAAAGATAATGTCAAGCTGAGTTGTGGTTTACCGCACGGTCCTCGTGACCGGCTGAGCGGTCGGGAGGCAGGGGCAGCGGGGAACGGGCTCGCTTTCCCACAGCCGGAGCCCACACAGGCTTATAAGGGCTTGGCTGGGACAGAGCAGTGGCTTTCCACTCACCCCCTATCCCAGATCCTTTGGGCAGCTGGAGAGAAGCAGGACAGCCATGCACAGCCTGCTGCACGACGACACGATTTGGGTTTTTCCTCTATTGGCCTCAAGCTCCGCCAGGGGAGATTTAGGCTAGAGATTAGGAGGAAGTTTTTCACAGAAAGAGTCATTGGGCATTGGAACAGGCTGCCCAGGGAGGGGGGTTGAGTCACCTTCTCTGGAGGTGTTTAAGGCACAGGTAGATGAGGTGTTGAGGGACATGGGTTAGTGTTTGATAGGAATGGTTGGACTCGACGATCCGGTGGGTCTCTTCCAACCTGGCTGTTCTATGATTCTATGACCTCTGATTCTATGCAGTCTGCCCTGCACTCCCTTTGCTCCACACTAGGTCTCTCCGCTTGCAATTCAGCAATAGCTGACAGGGCCATTTCTCACCTGTTTCCATTCATTTACCGCAAGGAGAAACTCTGTTTGACTCTTCCAGAAAGGAAAGACAAGTGGTGTCCCCCAGGGCTCAGTGCTGGGTCCAGCGCTGTTCAGTGTCTTCATCAATGACCTGGATGAGGGCATTGAGGGTACCCTTAGCAAGTTTGCAGATGACACTAAGCTGTGTGCAAGTGTGGATCTGCTGGAGGATAGGGAGGCTCTGCAAAGGGATCTGAACAGGCTGGCTCCATGGGCAGAGGCCAATGGGATGAGGTTTAACACGGCCAAATGCCGGGTCCTGCACTTGGGGCACAACAACCCTATGCAGAGCTACAGACTGGGAGAAGTCTGGCTGGAAAACTGCCAGGAGGAGAGGGACCTGAGGGTGTTGGTCGACAGCGACTGAACATGAGCCAGCAGTGTGCCCAGGTGGCCAAGAAGGCCAATGGCATCCTGGCTTGGATCAGAAACGGTGTGACCAGCAGGTCCAGGGAGGTGATTCTCCCTCTGTACTCAGCACTGGTGAGACCGCTCTTTGAATCCTGTGTTCAGTTGTGGGCCCCTCAGCACAAGAAGGATGTGGAGGCTCTGGAGCGAGTCCAGAGAAGAGCAACGAAGCTGGTGAAGGGGCTGGAGAACAGGCCCTGTGAGGAGCGGCTGAGAGAGCTGGGGGTGTTTAGCCTGGAGAAGAAGAGTCTGAGAGGAGACCTCATTACTCTCTACAACTACCTGAAAGGAGGTTGTAGAAAGGAGGGAGCTGGGCTCTTCTCCCAAGTGACAGGGGACAGGACAAGAGGGAATGGCCTCAAGCTCCACCAGAGGAGACTTAGGCTAGAGATTAGGAGGAGGTGTTTCACAGAAAGGGTCATTGGGCATTGGAACAGGCTGCCCAGGGAGGTGGTTGATTCCCCTTCCCTGGAGGTGTTTAAGGGACAGGTGGACGAGGTGCTGAGGGACATTGTTTAGTGTTTGATGGGAATGGTTGGACTCGATGATCCGATGGGTCTCTTCCAACCTGGTTATTCTATGATTCTATGAAAGCTGGTCACGCTCACTCCTCCTTGGCAAGGGTTATGTCCCTGTCGTGTGGGGTCACTTTTACTGCAGCTGCAAGTGCAGGCTGAGCCTCACAACCCTGCAGCAGGGACATCACCAGATCTCAAACGTGTCTCCTGAATGTCAGAATTAAGCAAAAATCCTAAGGAGACCGAGGGTGAGGTGGTGAGAGGGGCAGAGCGGCAGCAGGCGGCTTGGGGATTTCAGGGCTTCCACTCTGCCATGCAAAGCAGCTTAGAGACGGCACATCTGAGCCGGAGCCTGGATTAGAGGGAAAACCAGCTCTGGCCCCAGGGAAATCGCTGTGCGGCAGCTCAAGCACACTCTGGGCAGCTCAGCGAGTGCCCACATCCCTCCAAAAGCGCTCACACTCCTGACCCCAGCACCAATCATAGAATCATAGAACAACCAGGTTGGAAGAGACCCACCGGATCATCGAGTCCAACCATTCCTATCAAACACTAAACCACGTCCCTCAGCACCTCTGATTCGACTTATTCCATGACCACAGGGCTCTTCGTGGCTACCTTGACCTGTGAAAGACAGGAGGCCACATGCATTCGTAAAAGATTCACTCACATGTTTGATTGAAATGCGAGGCTCTGGAGCTGGTGGATTCGGACACAAGAAGAACACCTAGTTTTAAACTCATAGAATCACAGAATCATAGAACAACCAGGTTGGAAGGGACCCATCGGATCTTCTAGTCCAACCATTCCTATCAAAGGACTTCACAGAAAGAAGGAAAAAAAAAAAAAAAGAGCATCAATAAAACCACGCGATATCACGAAACACCTTTCAAAGATGTTTTTATAATTAAGATTTAAAGTTCTTAGCGTCACTTAAAATACTGCATTCGGAATGGTCAAAGGCAGCAGTGAATTGCAGAGTTCGCTTGCTGCGAACACAGGAGGTCAGAGCTCTGCGAAAGGCAGAAACAAGAAAAAGAGGCTGAATTGTACTTCTCTAACGGTTAAAATTCTGGTTGTCGCAAACAGCATTTTGTTATTTTTAGTGCTGTAGTAGAGAGAGAGAGAGCTATGAAACTTCTGGCATGTGATTGAAGAGAAAGGGCAAGCTGAAAGCAAATTTAGAATAAATAAAGGATTTCTCGGGTAATTTCTGAGTCATTTCAAAATTGACTTCACAGAAACACAGATGAGTGTATAGAAATATTTGAAGCCATGACAGGTAGTATTTTCAGCAAAATTGTACTCGGTGTTTATTTTTTTGGAGTTATTCAAATCAAATTCCTTGTTCGTTTCCCCCCCCCCCCCACGTGTTATTTATATCCTTCCCTGGAGCCGTTCACCGATTTCTACACCTGCTCTGCCAAAATAAAGTACAGAGCTGTCTCCAACTCGCCTCACGTTCAGACTGGCTGTTTACTTTAAATGAGCTTTTCTGGTGGTGATGTAACCCTATGCTTAAAATGTCAGCAGAGTTTTGCTATTAACATGCGGCTATGGACGATGCTTGGATGAATTCTTTTCCCTCTTCCTCTTGGCATTTGCCAGGCAAAGCAGCTAAACCACATTCTGGGCTGGCGGCTCCTACCCCGATCCCTCCACCACCTGGAAGGAGGGGAAGGCTGTTCCTTCTGTGACCGGCAGACGCACTGTGGACCCTCCAACCTGGCAAATACTGAACTATTTTAATTGCACCCACTTTCCTGGTCAGTCTGCTTTACTGGGATAAACTCATGTTAGAGCTCAGATGTCAATGTCTGTTCCCAAGATATCTTTGGGACAGCAGCCTAGTGCTATGAGCGCATACATTCTCTCCCACCTTCTCTCCTTTCTTCTTCTATGAGCACAGCGAGGCTGATGCTCCTTAGACTGCACCCAGAGCTGGTACCGTGTTTCAGAAGCATGTCACTGCCAGTAACATCATAGAATCATAGAATCACCAGGTTGGAAGAGACCCACTGGATCATTGAGTCCAACCATTCCTATCAAACACTAACCCATGTCCCTCAGCACCTCATCCATCCGTCCCTTAAACACCTCCAGTGAAGGCGACTCAACCCCCTCCCTGGGCAGCCTCTGCCAGTGCCTAAAACCCTTTTCTGTTGAGAATTTTTTCCTTATGTTGAACCTGAACCTCCCCTGGTGGAGCTTGAGGCCATTCCCTCTTGTCCTGTCCTCTGTCACTTGGGAGAAGAGCCCAGCTCCCTCCTCTCCACAACTTCCTCTCAAGTAGTTGTAGAGAGCAATAAGGTCTCCTCTCAGCCTCCTCTTCTCCAGGATAAACACCCCCAGCTCTCTCAGCTGCTCCTCATAGGGCCTGTTCTCCAGCCCCTTCACCAACTTCCTCACTCTTCTCTGGACACACACCAGGACCCCAATATCTTCCTTGCAGTGAGGGGATAAAAACTGAACACAGGATTTGAGAAACAGTCTCACCAGTGCTGAGTCCAGAGGGAGAATAACCTCCCTGGCCCTGTTGGTCACACCGTTTCTGATCCAAGCCAGGATGCCATTTGCCTTCTTGGCCACCTGGGCACACTGCTGGCTCATGTTCAGTCGCTGTCAACCAACACCCCCAGGTCCTTCTCCTCCTGGCAACTTTCCAGTCAGACTTCTGCCAGTCTGTAGCTGCTCAGGGTTGTTGTGCCCCACGTGCAGGACCTGCCATTTGGCCTTGTTAAACCTCATCCCATTGTTCTCTGCCCAGCAGTCCAGCCTGTTCAGATCTCTTTGTAGAGCCTCCCTACCCTCCAGCAGATCGACAATTAAACCTGTGGGCTAAGAAAGCTGCTGGCAGGCAACTACTCTCCCTCACTTAAGAGTTGCCTGTGCACAGAGACAGGGTTAGACATGCCTAACTACACTATGGTCCAAATTGAAAGGCGCAGCAAGGCTTGTCCCATCACCAGTTCCCCATGTCCAACATGGCAACCATGACTACAATCTCCATGGGCCCAGGCTCCACCAGCTGGCCGGTTAGCTCAGTTGGTTAGAGCGTGGTGCTAATAACGCCAAGGTCGCGGGTTCGATCCCCGTACGGGCCAGGGAGTGAGCTTTGTTTTTCTACTTCTGAAATCCTCAACATAAAGAGGAGATGGAGGACCCCAGGGCTGGAGCATCTCCCATGTGAGGACACGCTGAGAGAGTTGGGGTTGTCTCCCATATGAGGACAGGCTGAGAGAGGTGGGCTTGTTCAGCCTGGAGAAGAGAAGGCTCAGAGGAGACTTTATAGTGACCTTTCAGTACCTGAAGGGGTTACAAGAAAGCTGATGAGGGGCTGTTCACAAAGGCTTGGGGTGATAGGACAAGGGGGAATGGTTTTAAACTGGAGAGAGACAGAACTAGACTGGCCTCAGCAGGAAATTTTTAACCATGAGGGAGGTGAGGCCCTGGCCCAGGTTGCCCAGTGAAGCTGTGGCTGCCCCATCCCTGGAGGTGTTCAAGGCCAGGTTGGATGGACCTTGGGCAGCCTGATCCAGTGGGAGGTGTCCCTGCCCATGGCAGGGGGGTTGGAACTTGGATGAACTTTAAGGTCCCTTCCAACCCAAACTATTCTATAACCAGGGCTTATGTACACCCGAAGAAATGACAACAGGTACATATGAAAGCTCTGGGATCAAGTGCGCATGTTCCTTCTGTCACTTCCAGGGCTCCAAATCATAGAATCTTAGAATCCTATAATCACAGAATCACAGAACCATAGAATCATAGAATCACCAGGTTGGAAAGGACCCACTGGATCATTGAGTCCAACCATTTCCATCAATCACCAAACCAGTAATAATGCACAGAACCAAAGCACTCGCAGAGTCCAGTACCAGAATGCTTTACTGTCACCTCTCAAAAGACCTTCGTGAGATATGAGCTACTAGGTCCATCACTTCCCAGGTGCGGGAAGCAAAAATGCTCAGAGAAAAATGCTCGGAGAAAAATGCTCGGAGAAAGAGTAAACTCTGCAGCTCTGTGGGTTGTTGTGCTGCTTCAAATCAGGCTCCACTCCTTGACACAGGAGACTTGGCACAACTGCTGGAGCTCAGTACCTCTGAGTATAGCCAGAAAAAGCTTTATTTCGAGCAAAGTAACCACTCACACCACAGATCCTGGAAAATTCAGTTCAATTCCAACCCAATAATTATTACAGCACACCAATACATCTTCCGTTATTTACTTTTTGCAAGACAGAGGCCGGTGATGTTAATACTAAACTAGAATTCAATTCATCATAGTAAAATACCTCATAAATCCAGACTTTGAAATTGCTACAGATGAGACTTCACAGCCTCTGCAAGACTCAGAGCAGAATCTATGCAGCCATCAAAGTTGGAATGAGTAAATCCATCGCCCCCACAAATCAGGAGAGGTTGAGTGTGAAGAATCATTTGCCCCAGGCAATTGGGAACAGCTTTTGTAACCTGAAAAAGAGAAGTATACATGGTGGTGGAAAAGAAAGCATTTTGTTTACCTGAATTCCGTGCCAGAAAGGTTTGCACTCCTGAGAAATGGGAAGCACCCCTCCCATCCCAGGTCGTACATCCAGGCATTAATCATAGAATCATAGAAACATAGAATCATAGAACAACCAGGTTGGAAGAGACCCATCGCATCATCGAGTCCAACCATTCCTATCAAATACTAATCACTAATGATCAAGTGAAACTAAACACTAATGATCAAATTAACACACTCATCTTCTGGAGTTAAATAATAAAGCTTCCCTGGATGTGGAAATACAGAAATTTTAGAGCCTCATGCTGTCTTCTTCTCAGTCTCAGCAGAAATGATTTGCCTGCCCCTAGACAAACGAGGTATGGAGATCTCTAAAGCAAAAGGTATGAAGATAAAGGTGAGCTTGCAAACCTCCCCAGGTATGTAACTGTTCTTGTTTATCCTGGAGAAGAGGAGGCTGAGAGGAGACCTCATTACTCTCTACAACTACCTGAGAGGAGGTTGTGGAGAGGAGGGAGCTGGGCTCTTCTCCCAGGGGACAGGACGAGAGGGAATGGCCTCAAGCTCCACCTGGGGAGATTTAGGCTAGAGATTAGGAGGAAGTTTTTCACACAGAGGGTCATTGGGCATTGGAATAGGCTGCCCAGGGAGGTGGTTGACTCACCTTCCCTGGAGGTGTTTAAGGCACGGGTGGATGAGGTGCTGAGGGACTTGGTTTAGTGTTTGATAGGAATGGTTGGACTAGAAGATCCGATGGGTCCCTTCCAACCTGGTTGTTCTATGATTCTATGATTCCAAGAGAGCCTGCGACACTCTGGGGTTGAGCAGGTTACCTTTCCAGATGGGAAGCACATTGGTCCTCAGACTTAAAACTGTCCTGATGACCTGCCGATGCTTCACGTTGCCATGTACAGACAGTCTTAGGACAACCCACCCTGTCTCCAGCTCCATGGTTTAGTGTTTGATGGGAATGGTTGGACTCAGCAATCCGGTGGGTCTCTTCCAACCTGGTGATTCTATGATTACTACATCCCAGAGCAGCAGCAGCAAATGCCAGAACGGAGATGAGGCAGTAGCAGAAGCAGCGCTGCCTAAAGGTAAATGTGAGGGCAAGGCAGGCTGAGGCAGAAGGGATTAAAAAAAAAAAAAAGATGGGAAGATGCGGAACAGCTTGAAGATAAAGAGATCGGAGGAGGAAGGTGGGAAGAAACAGTCCAAGAAAGGGAATGACAAAACGAGACTCATAATTTTGCAAAAGAGGAAAAATCATCTAGAAAGCTAGAGAGAAAAAAAGAAAAGAAGCAGCATGATAGTTGACCAGCAACACAGCTCTAACCATGGAGACCATAAAGCATGTCAGAGAGCACAATTTTCTTTCACTCATTTCTTGACTTTCTACTTTTGGTCCAAGGACGTGTCTTGGACCTCTGTGCAGTGAACCAGCTCCATATCCCACCGCAGCTTTGGTGAGCAAGACCAAATGTCCAAGGCATCTCATTCATAGAATCATAGAATCATAGAATCATAGAATCACCAGGTTGGAAGAGACCCATCGGATCATCGAGTCCAACCATTCCTATCAAACACTAAACCGTGTCCCTCAGCACCTCATCCACCTACACCTTAAACACCTCCAGGGAAGGTGAATCAACCACCAACCTGGGCAGCCTGTTCCAGTGCCTAACAACCCTTTACGTGAAAAATTTAGTCCAGGTGATTTTTCCATTGATTTAACTGTACACCGAGGTAGCCACTGCTGTGCTGTTATTTGCCAGTTCCAAGTCTGGATCAGCTGCAAACCACCCACATGGATGTTACTGACTCCATTTTTCGTTACCGGTACACTAGCATCTCTTTGAAAGAGGTAATTATCTGAAATTAATTCGTAGCCAGCTGCAACCCATTCTCCTTTACTCAACTTAAAGTAAGAGTCTGTCCATCTAGACTAAATCCAGCCAGAGATGATCTTTCCCAGATTAACTTTAGGTCAGTACTTAATTTAGTCCTAAATTTGTCTCACAGATCAAGCTCCCTGATCGAAACAATGAAGAAAGCTTTAGCAGAAAAAGGGGTTTTGAGTGTCCTTCCTTCTTGACGACAAGTGCTTATTTGAGTCTGGCTGCACCAAACTGCTTCTGGTTAGTCATATTGATCAGAGCATCAATATTTTCACATCTCAGCCTCCGTCCTTTTGCTCCTACAGCGAGATTGTGTGCTCAGTATAGCAAAGACCCTCACTCTACCCACACAGAATGGGGAAAGGAACGATCCTGCCTCTTCTTCATGTTCTTTTGAAGATGTTTTCCAGTGTATATTCCAAATTACCCTCAGCCACCTAGCACAACCTGTTGGATCTCCATCCTCAAAGACTTCAAGACTCAGCTGGGCAAAGCTGGCTTTGAGCAAAAGGTTGGACTAGAGACCCGAAGAGAGAGGTTCCCTCTGACGAGGTCCAGTTTTTATGATTACGTGTTTTCCCTTTATGCATATAAAAAGTGACTCTGTCGAAGTGACACAATGGGCTGGGAAGTCGCTGGCTCTGAAAGCTAATAGTGTCTTATCGTAATTAAAACAGAGGATCCAGAGTTGCAGCTGTGCTGCCCAGTAGTGTCAGTAGAAGTTGGGAAGCCCTAATCCCTCATCTGCCACGGATAATTGTAATGTCTGCATTTTAATCTCAGGATTGTGTTTGGCTACGCGAAGGACATTACAGCCAGATTTAATTAACAAGCAGGATAAATCCCGTCTAACGGAGTCAGGGGAAAGATACACCCATACTACCAGTTCCCTTGGCTTCTCTAGCAGCAGCTTATTAGGACCGAAAATAAAGATCACTTGAAGAGAAAGAGGGAGCTCCGTTCCAGAGATTTAATTTAGGTCATGATTATTTTACAGGGTGGCAACAGAGATCTCTTTATTGAGATAACAGATCTGACCCACACTGACTTATCTGCAGGCTAAGACACATTGACATTCATCCCCCGAATTAAAGACTGGTGATAATTCCTCCTGTGACACAGTCATAAGGCACAAGCAGCTGCTGAAGTCAGTGGTTTGGGTTAGCAGCAGCGTGGTTGATAGCAGCCAACAGAGGCGGTGGAAGAAAGCGGGAAGCGCTGTAAATTGTCCAGTGGTTTGAGAAACTAACAGAGCATCATTCAGCAGAATGATGTCTGAATGTAATTTTTGAAGCAGGGTGCACACACCTAGTGAGTTAGGAAGATGGTGATTTTGAAGCAGTTGTGGAAAATAAAAAGCTCATTCCTACAGTCACTCTTAGAATCATAGAACCATAGAATCATAGAAGAACCAGGTTGGAAGAGACCCATCAGATCATTAAGTCCAACCATCCCTATCAAACACTAAACCATGTCCCTCAGCACCTCGTCCACCCGTTCCCTTAAACACCTCCAGGGAAGGTGAATCAACCACCTCCCTGGGCAGACTCTGACAGTGCCCAATGACCATTTCCTTGAAGAATTTTTTCCTTATGTCAAGCCTGAACCTCCTCTGGTGGAGCTTGAGGCCATTCCCTCTTGTCCTGTCCCCTGTCACTTGGGAGAAGAGACCAGTTCCCTCCTCTCCACAACCTCCTTTCAGGTAGTTATAGACAGCAATGAGGTCTCCTCTTAGCCTCCTCTTCTCCAGGCTAAACAACTTGGTCAACCAAGTGTCTGCTGGAGATAGATCCAGTTTTTCTCCTCCCTCCCACCTGCAGCTCTTGCGCTTGCGAGCAGTCAGTAAAGAGATAATGCAGGAGAAAAGACCATAAGTCGTAACCAGAATCACAGAATCATAGAAGAACCAGGTTGGAAGAGACCCGCCGGATCATCGAATCCAACCACTCCTATCAAAAAGGAAGAAAAGGGATGCCTTAACACCCTGCGCAAAGATACTGTTACCAGCCCTGAACTCGGAAAAAGGAATATTTAAAACATCCCATGATTTTTGGATGAGTCATCTGATGGGAAGGTCATTTGTATCTGACATCTGAGAACAAACACTATGAACCAGGAAAGGATTTGCAAGCTATGAATCTCTAGCTTGCAGAAAAATAAACTTTGTGCTGATGAGACCAGGTTCCTAAACTGGACGCAGATCAAGGGATTTGGGCCGACTTCGCAATTGTCATCTGCAGTAACTTTTCCAGACTTTATAAAAGTAAAAAACTTTAGGAGTCTGCTCCGAGTAAATATTTTGCATCAACTTCCACATTCGATGTCACTAATGTAATTTCACTTGAGAGGCTTTAGGTAAACATGCAGATACACTCCAATAGTTTAGGAAATTGCCAACGATTTCCTTGGAGTTTTAAAAGAAGTCTGTAAACTCCGCATTTTTTTTGCTATAATTACCCTTAGGTAGTTTACTTTAAAATCTTTTTTCATGTAACATACTGTGAAATTGAACTGGGCCAAACCAAATAACAACAATTAGTACATCTCAATGCAAGGACTTCTGCTGCTCTGTGGTAGGGAGGGAATTCTGCTAATAATATCACATACTTTCAGATAGAGAAGAGACGGATTGAGTCATATTTTTAAATACCGGTGCAAATACTACCAAATTATGTGGGATTTATTTCCTTCCTGTGTACTGCTGCTGTCCCTGATGCATAACTTACCGCTGAGTCAGGCCCACTATATAAAAAGATGAGTAGAAGCCATTTGGCTGGTGTTGGCCGCTCTTAGGCCCTGCCCATGGCTACCTGGCAGAATGTATTATGGATTTTGACCAACTATCCCCTTTCCTCTTGCTCCCTGAGGATGAGAACCACTCGGTTGTATGAAGTCCTCTTTCTTGCATCTCAGGATTTGGAGAACAAGTCTTACGAGGAGTGACTGAGAGAGCTGGGGGTGTTTAGCCTGGAGAAGAGGAGGCCGAGAGGAGAATTCATTGCTCTCTACAACTACCTGAAAGGAGGTTGTGGAGAGGAGGGAGCTGGGCTCTTCTCCTAAGTGACAGGGAACAGGACGAGAGGGAATGGCTTCAAGCTCTGCCAGGGGAGGTTCAGGCTCGACATAAGGAAAAAATTCTTCACAGAAAGGGTCATTGGGCAGTGGCAGAGGCTGCCCAGGTTGGTGGTTGATTCACCTTCCCTGGATGTGTTTAAGGGACAGGTGGACGAGGCGCTGACATGGTTTAGTGTTTGATAGGAATGGTTGGACTCGATGATCCGATGGGATCCAACCTGGATGTTCTATGATTCCATGATTCAAGTTTGTGCAGCAGCACCCTTCCAGCTGACTGAACCCACCACAGATTTACCTGAGAGTATCTCCATTTGTGAAACTTTATGCTGACTGGTTTAGGCAAGGACGGCAAAATCCCCTCCAGGTGACTGAGAATTAACTGCTGCACTTCTGCCGGGTCTGAATCCAGGTTCTCGCTTCCAAACGTCACAGTTGTGTGAACTACAACGGAGGGCCCGATTTCAGGAGACTCTGAAAGAAAGAAAAAAGATGCTTTTAGGATTTTACTCACTAATACCTGCCTTCCCTGCAAACTGACAGGTGTGCCTCTAGCCTAGGAGTCACCACCATCTGTGGCACCACCATGTTCTTCAAGCTGGAAAAAACACAAGGAGTAAAACCACAAGTTGTTCGTAAGAACCACAATGAAGAAATCCAGGGTGTTTTGCAAGATTCATGATGGTTTTCCCACTGCAATAACCCTTAGCTCCACAGGCGTCTCCTAGAGGAACCCCAAGGCATTCCCATACCCGACAAGTTGCAGATGGAAGGAGCAGAAAATATACTAGAAGCAATCTCTTCCCGTTTTGTCTCCCAAATATTTCAACAGACTCAACAAGGACCAACACTCCCAGGTCCTTCTCCTCCTAGAAAGCTGCCTGGAGGAGAAGGACCTGGGAGTGTTGGTCGACAGCGACTGAACATGAGGCAGCGGTTTCCCAGGTGGCCAAGAAGGCCAATGGCATCTTGGCTTGGATCAGAAATGGTGTGACCAGCAGGGCCAGGGAGGTTCTTCTCCCTCTGGACTCAGCACTGGTGAGACCACTCCTTGAATCCTGTGTTCAGTTCTGGGCCTCTCAGTGCAAGAAGGATGTTGAGGCCCTGGATAGAGTCCAGAGAAGAGCAATGGAGCTGGTGAAGGGGCTGGAGAACAGGTCCTATGAGGAGCGGCTGAGAGAGCTGGGGTTGTTTATCCTGGAGAAGAGGCTGAGGGGAGACCTCATTGCTCTCTACAACTACCTGAAGGGAGTGGAATTTAATGATTTTTAAGGTCCCTTCCAATTCAAACTGCTCTATGATTAGAAAGGAAACATAAGGCAAGGAATGTTAGCTTGAGAAACCAGCACTTCCTTTTGGCCTGTGTGAGTTAACTCAAGTCTTGTTGCTCTAGGATCCTCCAGGAGGTCAGTGTGTGATTGTGTGAGTGCACCTTTTGGGGAGCGAGAACCTTCGTACAGGGTTCTGTACAGAACCTACAGAACTTCTGCCCTCAGGCAAGTAAGTGCACATGAGCAAAACACAGAAAAAGAATCTGACCCTTGAAAATCAACCAGGCTGCAGTGCAAGGGGAGGACCTGAAGGCAGCTCAAAGTGCTGATGTCCACCCCAGCAGCCCTGGAAATGGCCAGAGACTGTTCTGGCTGGGGCTGGTTGAAGTTTCTCCGCAGCAAGGGACTTCGGTCCCTACTGGCACATTGGTGGTCTGGACAGCAAACAATCATCGGCAAGACAATTTTGTAGAATCATAGAACAACCAGGTTGGAAGAGACTCATTGGATCATCGAGTCCAACCATAATTTTTCTAGAGGATTTTCAGGAATCATAGAATCACCAGGTTGGAAGAGACCCACGGGATTTATTAGGGTGTACATGGTATTTTGGCAAAGTTTTTCGCATAAGCTTGGCAAAAAGTCCATTAAAAGGCATCTAGGCATTCTGATAAAAGACGTACTCATTGCTTGCTGGGACTCGTTATAACCAATGATTCTTGGAGAGGGCTGCCTTCTTTCAAAAATTTCTCATCCCTTCCATAGCATGTACAAAACAAGTTTCAGGAGAACAGGCAGTTCGTTGAGTTTTTAATTCCTCCTTTGAGCTACTCAGAGCTTGGAGAGCTTCCAGAGGCCACTGAGTCACAGCCTTCCAGTACTGAAATATGCAGTCTGTGAGGATCGAGTTTAGCCTCAAGCCCTTTTCTTTCCTCTGCCAAAATACTGGCTAAGACGGAAGTTTAAAATAGATTTTTCCCTGAAAGCAATGAGGGTATTTCAGCCTTGACGCACCGGGTACGAACGACTGTTCAGCTGTTGCAGGAGTAAAGCTGTCATCTTCCTCCCAACACGTTTAGATCAGGCTGCACCAGCTTGCTTGAAATCAAGGGCTTCTGGCAGGGCTTCTCGTAAGATTTTAATTTAGTTTATATGTCACAAGGATGCAAGACGTCCACGGTCATCCTAGCAGATGACGAAGAAGGATGGGAGATGTGGCAAGCTCGGGAATGCTCAGCAACGTGAAGGGTAATCATAGAATCATAGAACAACCAGGTTGGAAGAGACCCATCGGATCATCAAGTCCAACCATTCCTATGAAACATTAAACCATGTCCCTCAGCACCTCATCTACCTGTGCCTTAAAACACCTCCAGGGAAGGTGAGTCAACCACCTCCCTGGGCAGCCTATTCCAATGCCCAATGACCCTTTCTGTGAAAAACTTCCTCCTAATCTCCAGCCTAAATCTCCCCTGGCGGAGCTTGAGGCCATTCCCTCTTGTCCTGTCCCCTGTCACTTGGGAGAAGAGGCCAGTTCCCTCCTCTCTACGACCTCCCTTCAGGTAGTTGTAGAGAGCAATGAGGTCTCCCCTCAGCCTCCTCTTCTCCAGGCTAAACAACCCCAGCTCTCTCAGCTGCTCCTCACAGGGCCTGTTCTCCAGCCCCTTCACCATGATCCAAGGGTGAATGGAAGCAACATAAAAGCTTTCATCTGCTCCCAGTTCTCCTCCCCACTCATTCCAGCTGCATGGCAATTAATCCGATCAGTTGATGAGGTGGAAGGCATCAGATGCCAGGTAGATCAGAGCCCGAATGAGACGGCACAGTTGACTGTAGCTTATACCTACTTAATGAGCAAGCTGCTGCTCTGCCAGCACTGGCAGCAAGCTTGTTCCTCGGCTCTCCTACCTCTGTCCAGCCCATGATGCACAGCAGCCACAGCAATAGCGGCTGCAGGGGCTGGGTGCCTCCCCATCCCCTCCAACCTGCCTCTGGTCACTTGCACCAGGACAAAAACTTGTTGTGCAGAGACGCTGTGAGGGTGCAACCATGGAGGGAAGTGTCAGCATCACCTTGTGCAGCGGCTCTGTGGTGTGCCGTGTGCCCAGAGTTCAGACCATCCTCTTCCCATGGCTTAAGGAAGGTACCATGACTAAAGGCTTCCTTTGCTTCCACATTGTTTTCATAGAATAACCAGGTTGGAAGAGACCCACCGGATCATCGAGTCCAACCATTCCTATCAAACACTAAACCATGTCCCTCAGCACCTCATCCACCTGTGCCTTAAACACCTCCAGGGAAGGTGAATCAACCCCCTCCCTGGGCAGACTCTGCCAGTGACCAATGACCCTTTCTGTGAAAATTTTTTTCCTAAACCTCCCCTGGTGGAGCTTGAGGCCATTCCCTCTCGTCCTGTCCCCTGTCACTTGGGAGAAGAGCCCAGCTCCCTCCTCTCCACAACCTCCTTTTAGGTAGTTGTAGAGAGCAATGAGGTCTCCCCTCAGCCTCTTCTTCTCCAGGATAAACACCCCCAGCTCTCTCAGACGCTCCTCATAAGGAATTCTTTGCTTTACTTCTAATTTCTCACACTCTGCTTCATCACGCAGGACTGACACAGGCAAACAGCAGATGCAAAGTGAGAAACATAAGGATAAACACATCCTTTCAAAATTCATTTTGCTTCCATGTAAACAGAAAAGAGCTGTGCAATCTTTGGCAGCCGGGCCAGCGTCCCACCCATGATGGCAAAGGTGGATGACAGGGGACAGGACAAGAGGGAATGGCCTCAAGCTCCACCAGGGGAGATTTAGGCTGGACATTAGGAGGAAGTTTTTAACGGAAAGGGTCATTGGGCATTGGAATAGGCTGCTCAGGGACGTGGTTGTTTCACCTTCCCTGGAGGTGTTTAAGGCACAGGTGGACGAGGCGCTGAGGGACATGGGTTAGTGTTTGATAGGAATGGTTGGACTCGATGATCTGGTGGGTCTCTTCCAACCTGGCGATTCTATGATTCTATGATGTGCAATAAAGCAATTTTCCTTTTTAGGACTGATGCAACAGAGGGAGGGATGCACGCAGATACTTGAGAAAACACACAATTAAATAATATAAGGTGACAGTGTATATGACACAGAGGACGCCAGGAAGTGGGACCATTCAAATATTAACTGACAGAAAATGACAGCTTTTGGGGAAGGATGACTGTCCTGAAAGACCTCAGCTGCTTCAGCCAGGAGACACAATATATATCTTAGCCTGAGCATTTCTCTGAATACTTGTGCATTGTAACCACTGTCTTCTTCAGATGACTGGGGGTCAGTCAAGGTTTAATCTCTGGAGTGAGTCCAGAGAAGAGCAAAGAAGCTGGTGAAGGGGCTGGAGAACAGGCCTTATGAGGAACGGCTGAGAGAGCTGGGGGTGTTTAGCCCGGAGAAGAGGAGGCTGAGGGGAGACCTCATTGCTCTCTATATAACTACCTGAAAGGAGGTTGTAGAGAGGAGGGAGCTGGTCTCAAAAAACAGACAGTGAACAAGGCCAGGTTGGATGGGACTTGGGCAGCCTGATCCTGGGAGGTGTCCCTGCCCAAGGCAGAGGGGTTGGAACTGGCTTTAAGGTCCCTTCCAACATAAACCATTCTATGATTCCATGACAGCAAAGTGCAGCCGTGCCTCCCACTGAAATGTTCTGGAGGTCAGCAGGAAAGAAAAATCTAAATGCAAAATACTTACATATGTGCTAAAACAAACATCAAGGGACTTTATATTCGAGTGGTCTCACTGCAGCACTCCCTCAGTGTAAATAAATTTCACATTCAGTCCCCCTTGCCCATGTTTTAAAGCATGTATGTGCCCGTGTTTCTATCGTCAGCAGAGCTGTGGCTGCATTCGAAGAAAAGCCAATCCCTTGGTGACCACTTTTGATTTTCCTACTTCCGTGTATCAGCATTCCTGAACACGACACTGGCAGAGTTTCCAATCCTCCTGTGCTCAGCTTGAGCGCTCACAGCCAACAATCCTGCTCCAGAGAACGTGTAGGGCTCTGTCCCTAGTACTGCTTTTCCTGGAACAAAGCGCAAATCTGCAAAATGCGAGTTCGCCAGGAAAGACGACGCAGTCAAGGCGGCTGGTTGACTGTTTATATGTCACAAGGAGAGCCTTACTGGAGAGAAACCATCCTCAGCTGCTGCCCCTCAGCTTTTTCCAGCCCTGTAAAGGTATACAATTTGTTCTTCTTGGAAATATTTACTCATATAAACAGATCTCTCCCCTGATATGAGGAAAGGAGGTTGTAGAGAGGAGGGAGCTGGCCTGTGCTCCAAAGTGAAAGGGGACAGGACAAGAGGGAATGGCCTCAAGCTCCGCCAAGGGAGGTTTAGGCTGGACATTAGGAAAAAATTTTTCACAGAAAGGGTCATTGGGCACTGGAACAGGCTGCCCAGGGAGGGGGTTGATTCACCTTCCCTGGAGGTGTTTAAGGTGCGGGTGGATGAGGTGCTGAGGGACATGGCTTAGAGATTGGTAGGAATGGTTAGACTTGATGATCTGGTGGGTCTCTTCCAACCTGGTGATTCTATGACTCTATGATCCTAAGCCTAACTGAACAAGGGTGACTGGAAACAGAAGTCCCCCAGGTCTAAATCTGAACGTGCTTTAGCACAGTGAATATGGTAATACTTAATTATTACGTATTAGGCAGCAGCTGATTATGAAAACCCTTCTTTATTCTGCGACAGTGAGGTTGCCACAAAGGCAGGTCGGTTTTTACCCCCCTTCACCGATGGTGTTAAACCTGATCGTTGACGCAATATGACCAAGTTACGGAATTGGGAAGCATTTTCAGCTCCCAATGAATTTCATTAAATTCAAATGCTAGTGGGTTTTCTCGAGCTATTCTCTGCCAATATACTCTTGGTATACGAAATACTTTCAAGAAATAAAACAAATACTGACTCGAGTGCCACCTTCCAGAAAACAGACGAGGAGTGTCTGCCTTGTGGGATGTTCTCCAAGCTTTATCAAGCCGTCGTACTACGTGCAGCCATCTCAAGGATTTTCCATGATTCTAAAAGCTAACTACGAATTAGACCAAAGAACTTCCATCCTCTGACTCATTACCACTTCCAAGCATGCTTAGTGGAAACAACGGGAGTTGTAAAGTCAGGGATGACGGGAGATAAATTGGCATGTGTGTGAATCAACGTTTAAACAAAGGAACCCCAGCTCTTTCTTGGAATAGCAACATTTTGATGTCTCAAATCTCCTGACACTGGTTTCATGAATGCAGTAACGTAAACCATGTGCTGGGTGGTGATTTTCTGAGGGCCTTCCCGCTTTCTTTGTGTATTTCATTACAGGCCAAATGTGACATTAAATGCTATCCGCTGCGGCTTGGAATTGAATACTCGCTCTGTTCAGAATAGCAACACTCAATTAAACAGCATTTTTCATGATATACACCCTCTATTGTCACTGTGTTTAAGGGAAATAATGGGAGCACTGACCTATATTGCGTTTCTTATTATCGATGGAGATGAAGCGTATACAGGGATTACCAGTGATGTACTGTGCGGCCCAGGGGACATCAATCCGTGTACCAGCTTCATAAAAAAGTCCCAGAGCGTAGCGGGAGGAGTAGTTCGCAGATTCCAGTTGCTGCCTTTGACTTTCATTAATTACTGTGTGGAAAAAAAAAAAATAAAGAAAGGAAAAAGAATAAATCAGGCATCCCCTCTTCTCTCAGAACATTAAAAGTGTGAATGCTGAGTTAAGCTGATTATTCCTTCCTGCAAATGACCAGACTGCTAAAACTAAGAATTTAATATTAAGCCTAGCGCTTTGTACTATTTTTTTCTGGGACACCTCTTCATGAAGTTTTAATGGCGCATTATGTAGAGTTTGTCCTTCACACGCAACCTTCCCCCAGCTGGCAGGGGGTTATCTCCCAGTTCTCCGCCAGTTCCCTCTGACTTGAAACTTCAACGAGCAGGGACTTTGTTCCAGATCTTTCCTTAGAGGGTGAGTAAATGGGAACAAGGGGCTCGGGCTGCCTCGAGCACATCAAGCAAACGACTGCGTGACTCTGCAAAAAAAATTTCACATGTCACTAAAATAAACACAGGGACTCTTGACTCTCTGGGGAAGGAAGACAGTGTTGCGACTTCTGTCCTGCAATTAAAAGGAAGAAAACTCTGCGCCTCAGCACACAAAGGGTTCATAGTGAAGTTCAGCACCTTCAGCTGAAGTTATCTTAAAGCACTTTAGAAAAATTCAGAATAAATATGAACCCATTCCTCCCAGTGATTAACTCTTTTATCTTCTAATTATAGTGAGATCTGCTTTTTTTGCCTCAATTTTATGATCTTCATAAGAAGTTGCGTGATGTAGCATCAGCCCCTCTGTGCACTCACAAAACTATTTTCTTTCATGCCAAAGAATCATAGAATCATGGAATGGTTTAAGTTGGAAGAGACCTTAAAGACCATCAGTCTTTAAGTCATCCAGTTCCAAACCTCCCACCAGACCAGACTGGCCACGTCCCATCCAACCTGGCCTTGAACCCCTCCAGGGATGGGGCAGCCACAGCTTCCCTGGGCAACCTGGGCCAGGGCCTCACCTCCCTCATGGTGAAGAATTTCTTCCTCATGTCCAGCCTAAATGTTCCCCTCTCCAATTTAAAGCCATTCCCCCTCATCTTATTCAAAGGTTTTGTGTTGACCCAGGCACTGGCAGGACTCTCCTAGCTCCATGAGTCTCCTGCAGGTTATCATCTCCATCCTCTTCCAGCCTTCCCCTCTTCCACAGCCTCTCTCCAGCTTCTGTAGCCCCTAGGGATGGGAGATTTCACGGCACAGCACCACCACTTCGCAAGGCTTGTGAGAACGAATCATAGAATCATAGAACAACCAGATTGGAAGAGACCCACTGGATCATTGAGTCCAACCATTCCTATCAAACACTAAACCATGTGCCTCAGCAGCTCATCTACCCATTCCTTAAACACCTCCAGGGAAGGTGAATCAACCTCCTCCCTAGGCAACCTGTTCCAGTGCCCAATGACACTTTCTGTGAAAAATTTATTCCTAATGTCCAGCCTAAACTTCCCCTGGTGGAGCTTGAGGCCATTCCCTCTTGTCCTGTCCCCTGTCACTTGGGAGAAGAGCCCAGCTCCCACCTCCTTTCAGGTAGTTATAGAGAGCAATGAGGTCTCCCCTCAGCCTCCTCTTCTCCAGGATTAACACCCCCAGCTCTCTCAGCCGTTCCTCACAAGGCCTGTTCTCCAGCCCCTTCACCAGTTTCGTTGCTCTTCTTTGGACTCGCTCCAGAGCCTCAACATCCTTCTTGTGCTGAGGGGCCCACAACTGAACACAGGATTCGAGGAGCAGTCTCACCAGTGCCGAGTCCAGAGGGAGAAGAACCTCCCTGGACCTGAGGGAAAGGTAGGGGATTAAGCAGGGACACAGAGTAGGTTGGAGGACTATCCTGGAGGAAATGATTCTATACCAGTGTGAGAGGACCTCACACATCCTGCTCCACTGGAAATCTTCCCTGGTCTGTGCTAACTTCCCACTCAAACCATGAGCTCAGCAGCGCAGGCACACGATGCCAGCATCCAGGAACCATCCTGGGGGCTCTTTATCGCCAAGTCTGAAAGACGACGTTAGTGATTTCAGTAGCACTTGGTTCCAGTTCCTCCTGGAAGAGGAACAAAACACAAGAGCCCAGACAGGGAACAGAGCTGCTGCTAAACACATGGTGATGGTGATGGGGACAGAGCTTGCCCAGAAACACCACTGTCACCCTTCAGGTATGGTCTCTGCCCAGCTGGGTTTTGAGATGTCCCTCACCACCAAGCCCTCTTCTTACAGCTATGCTAAATAATCCCAACGTATTACGCATTCTTGCTGTGCTTCAAAAGAATATAAAAGTCCTATAAACAAGCAAATAAATATTAAGCTGTAACAACACGTCTAAAGCAGTACTTTGTCCACATTACTTTGGCAATTCATTTCCTCTTAGGGGAAAACAAATAAACAAGACCTCCTCCAGCCTGCAAAGCAAATTCCCCTAGAAAAGCTCAGCATGCAGAAACCTCTGTGCTGTGGGAATGCATTTTTTGCCCCTTTATTCCTCTCCTGTGAGATCCCACCTGAAGTATCGTGTCCAGTTTTGGAATCTTCAACATAAGAAGGAGATGGAGTTGTTGGAACAGGTCCAGAGGAGGCTACAAAGATGATCACAAGGCTGGAGCACCTCCCATACAAGGACAGGCTGAGAGAGTTGGGGTTGTTCAGCCTGGAGAAGAGAAGGCTCCGAGGAGACCTTATAGTGACCTTCCAGTACCTGAAGTGGCTACAAGGAAGCTGAGGATGGACTGTTTACAAAGTCCTGGAGTGACAGGATGAGGGGGAATGGCTTTAAATTGGAGAGGGGAAGATTTAGATTAGACATGAGAAAGAATTTCTTCAATACGAGGGTGGGGAGACACTGGCCCAGGTTGCCCAGGGGAGCTGTGGCTGCCTCATGCCTGGAGGTGTTGGATAAGCCTTGGGTAGCCTGATCCAGTGGGAGGTGTCCCTGCCCCAGCTTCGTTGCTCTTCTCTGGACACACTCCAGGACCTCAATGTCTTTCTTACAGTGAGGGGCCCAAAACTGAACACCAGATTGGAGCTGTGGCCTCCTGACTCAGTCCTGCTCTGCCCCAAGGTAAGACAGAGCTGGAAGGGAACCTGCAAGTTGGAAACAGAGGGGCTGCACCACGATGCAAGTGTTTGGACTTGGGGTCAGGCTCAGGCTTGAGGTATCTGTCGCTGGGGCTGTGCTGGGTGAGCTGCAGCATTTGGAACAGGCTACCCAGGGAGGTGGTTGATTCACCTTCCCTGGAGGTGTTTAAGGGACGGGTGGATGAGGTGCTGAGGGACATGGTTTAGTGTTTGATGGGAATGGTTGGACTCAATGATCCATTGGGTCTCTTCCAACCTGGTTGTTCTATGATTCTATGATCCCTGCGGAGAGGGATTCCCCCACCAGGAACCTCAGCCCAGGGTTACCCACTCGCACGAGGACGGGCTGTCTCCTTGGGTAGAGTTCCCTGTGTTGCACTCACACCGGTGCATCCATTCTCCTGACCACAGCACAAACCAGCAATGACTCCCACCCACCACTCCATGTCATCAAGTATATATCTCAACATTTAGAAGTATATCAATCCAATTACTGATGTATCCTTCCTAACCGATTTGCTTCCTCGCAGCTTAGGGTTGTTAAAAATAACATCCGTGCTTTACTGGATTCTAAACTGCTGCAAATTAATAAAAATGAGGAAGGTTTTATAGCTTGAGAAAAGCTATAAAGTGTTTCATAAAGTGAGGCAAAGCTGACTTTGAAATCCAGCAATGAGAAAGCTGAAGTTTATGTGAAAACAACGCTGCGAGTTGTAAGACTGAGGTTTTTCCTCTGCTCCATCCATTATGCCTTTTAGCAAGGCCAACAAGTTGATTTAAGGTCACGAAGAGAACCTTCATTTTCAATTTCCATACTTTTATTGGTTTAAATGAAAACCAGACTGTTGTTTTAACGTCATGTACAAAACCACAAAATAGCTAATAATTTTTCCCCTTCCAAGAAAAACAGTTAAGATGATTTTAATAAGATTTTTGACAAAAACACGGCTTTCAGACCGTGGAGTCATCCAGCCATAGCAACATCTTTAAAGCAATGCATAAAGCCTGAAAATCTTATATTTTCCACTGAAAAACTCAGCTACAGCTGCACTATGGACACCACTGAAGTAAACGTCCTCTGGAGATTTCATCACATCAAAGCAAGGGGCGCGAACACTTAATTTGCTGCTTCTTTAGACACTGACAGCAGAATGAATTACGCATCCGTAACACTCAATAAATACAGTGAGGGCCTTTTATCTGCTGTTCCAGTACTTTAATGTCACCTCGCCGCCTCGCTCAGGCTGTGGGAAGGAGAGGACCCAGGGATCCCACTAGGGTCAACAAGACAAAGAAAAGCCAAGGCTTGGGCTGGCAAGCCAGGAGTACAGGCACCAGCGCCCAAGACTGAGCAGCACAGGGGCCAGGGAAGCAAAACCAAACCCAGCTGCTCCGATGGGTTTGAACGGACTAGGAAAGTCAAGCTTTAACCCTGGACATTTGATGCCTTCCCAGCAAGTACGGGAGGGGACTGCACTATGCACCTTTATCGGAGTGAAGCAGCACCCAGAGCAGCTTGTGGCTGTATCAGAAGCTTTCTGGCTTGGATCAGAAACAGTGTGAGCAGCAGGGCCAGGGAGGTTCTTCTCATTCTGTACTCAGCACTGGGGAGACCAAACCTCGAGAAGCTGTGGCTGCCCCATCCCTGGAGGTGCTCAAGACCAGGTTGGATGGGGCCTTGCAGCGTGATCCAGTGGGAGGTGTCCCTGCCCATGGATGATCTTTAAGGTCCCTTCCAACTCAAACCGCTCTATGATTCTATGTCTACCTTCTATTCCTCTTTGCTTGAGTCTTTGCAAGCAAAACCTTCAGCGGAAGCTTTGCCAGAAACTGTGGCTCTCACAGTGCTCCAACACCAGCTCCTGCTTTGAAACATTTGCAAAGAAAACAGCCCCTTTGTCCACTGCTGAGGCTGATGCTCCTGCATCTGGGAGGAGCCCATCTCTCTCCAGCCACTGTCCAGCTGCCCTCCAGTTTTCAGAACCTCAGCTTCCTCTTCTGGAAACCAAAAATTCCCAGTCCCCACCTGTCATGGGACAGCACAAAGACAAATGACACGTCCTGCTCTTCTTCTTTCTCCCACCTTCTGGAAAATTTTGTCATACGCATGGATTTAAGAAAACCTGACAAAGTGGTAGGTGTTGCTTGTTTTCCAGCACTCAACTCAGCCTCTGCCTAGGAAGGTTCCTCTCTACCTTTTTTTCATCTCATCCATACTCTGTTTCTCTGAACATATGCTTCTCTCAAAGCTATTGCTCAACAACCCTCCCACAGCCACTATCCCCTAAAAGGTTGTCTTAGTCCTTGAGACTGCTTTGCGTAAGATTTTATTTGCAGCATCTGACTTACTGATACGCTGACAGTAAAATCCAACCACATCAATAGGATGCTCTCACTGACCCAGTATTTGTATGTGTTTACGGATCACCACTATTTCAAAAGTTAAAAAGGAAACTCTGTGGTTAAACAGCAACAAAAGTATTTTCAGCCTACGTAACAAGTTAAGAGATTTTAGTACGACACTCACCAAGCCCAGCTGCCGATTTCAGTACAGGACGGGGGATTATGTGATTGAGAGCAGCCCTGCAGAGAAGGACTTGGGGTGCTAGGGGATCAGAAGCTTGACACGAGCCATCAAAGTGCACTCACAGCCCAGAAAGCAACCATGTCCTGGGCTGGATCACAAGAAGTGTAGCCAGCAGGGCGAGGGAGGGAATTCTGCTCCTCTATTCACTTCTTGTGAGACCTCACCTGGAGTGTTGTGTCCAGTTCTGGAATCCTCAGCATAAGAAGGAAATGGAACTGTTGGAACAGGTCCAGAGGAGGCTACAAGGATGATCTGAGGGCTGGAGTACCTCCCATACAAGGACAGGCTGAGAGAGTTGGGGTTGTTCAGCCTGGAGAAGAGAAGGCTCCAAGGAGATCTTACAGTGACCTTCCAGTACTTGAAGGGGCTACAGGAAAGCTGGGGAGGGACCCCATCCCTGGAGGGGTTCAAGGTCAGGTTGGATGAGCCTTGGGCAGCCTGATCCAGTGGGAGGTGTCCCTGCCCAGGGCAAGGAGGTTGGAATTAGATGATCTTTAAGGTCCCTTCCAATGCAAACCATTCTTTGATTCTAAGATTCTAAGTACCTGGAGACAGTTTATTGCCATGGCTGGCAGTTTATTGCTGCCATAGCTGTTTGGGAGGAGAATTAGACAGGACCACACATTATCACAACATTCACACAATGAAGCCTCCTTGGATGGCAACCACTTCTCTCTCAGGGCTAGCGGAGACCTTTCCTGCTGCCATCCCGAGCTGGAAGCCGCTGCCCTGTGATCTCTAGCTGAGTGGTGACAAAGGACAGACATTTCAAGCACTATCCCCCTGCCATCACCACTGATGCTGTGCCGTGACCCTGGCCCTCTGCCACCGCTCTGACCGCTTCAAGACACAGGCTGTTCCTGCCTCTGCCTGTGCGTAGGAGGGAGCAGAGGTTATGAGAAAGGCTCCAGTTTTAACTTCGGCTTCTCTAACAAACAGCTTGAGATCTTTTAAAAAGGCAACATGACAGTTAAATGCAACCGTGCCTGTGTCTGCATTGAACTACTCACAAAACAGAGCTACGTATTGCAATAGGCTTTTAATTTTCTTATTGTGGGATCATAGAATCATAGAACAACCAGGTTGGAAGAGACCCATTGGATCATCTAGTCCAATCATTCCCACCAAACACTAAACCAAGTCCCTCAAGACCTCATCCACCTGTGCCTTAAACACCTCCAGGGAAGGTGAATCAACCAATAAAACCATTCAAGTTGATAAAGCCCTTTAAGACCATAGAGTTCAACCATTAACCTAACTATGCTCAGCTTTCATTTGAATAATACTCCTTGGATCCAATGCAATGCTCAATCCTGCTTGTATGCAATGCCTATAACAACTTAAATAATTATTTCACAGAATCATAGAATCATAGAATAACCATGTTGGAAGAGACCCAACGGATCATCGAGTCCAACCACTGCAGTCCTGGCTGGCTTGACTTAAAGTTTCTTTATCTAAAGTTTGTAGCACGTGAAGAAAAGGCATATTTAGAAATGTACATGATTAAGTGGAAAAGAAAGATGCTGGGGAAAAAAAGAAAGACAGCACAAGTAATTCCTAGTGAAGTTTAGGATTCTAAGAACTAAGCTCGAATACCTGCCCACCAGCTGCTCTGGACAAGATGACTAGCAATTCGCTCACTATTGAACTAAAACCATCTATTTTCACAAGGAACGTTGATATTAATCTCCTGTCAAATGCTGCATTCATAGAATCATAGAATCATAGAACAACCAGGTTGGAAGAGACCCACCAGATTATCGAGTCCAACCATTCCTATCAAACACTAAACCAAGTCCCTCAAGACCTCATCCACTTGTGCCTTAAACACCTCCAGGGAAGGTGACTCAACCACCTCCCTGGGCAGCCTATTCCAATGCCCAATGATCCTTTCTGTGAAAAACCTCCTCCTAATCTCCAGTCTAAATCTCCCCTGGCAGAGCTTGAGGCCATTCCCTCTTGTCCTGTCCCCTGTCACTTGGGAGAAGATTCAAGCCAACTCCTGCTATCAACAGAGAAATGAACTGGCACCACTCAACTGGTCCCTGTTACATCTGCTTATACGCTCAGGTCATACTTTTCACAAAACTCTGCTTGATCTAAAGCAATAATCTTTCTTTCCTGCTTTTAATATGCAATTCAATGTATAAATTTAACAGGCCACTATCCTCCTTATAATTAAACAATTGTCCTTACTCCTTAAACAATTCCGTTGTTTATTTTTAACCTTGTGTGGTATTAGACACAGCTAAGGAGTTTCATGCTGCTGTCTTCAGCCTCTGCAGGTGCATTTCATAGAATCATAGAACAACCAGGTTGGAAGGGACCCATCAGATCATCGACTCCAACCATTCCTATCAAACACTAAACCAAGTCCCTCAGGACCTCGTCTACCCATCCCTTAAACACCTCCAGGGAAGGTGAATCAACCACCTCCCTGGGCAGCCTATTCCAATGCCCAATGACCCTCTGTGTGAAAAACTTCCTCCTAATCTCTAGCCTAAACCTCCCCTGGTGGAGCTTGAGGCCATTCCCTCTTCTCCTGTCCCCTGTCACTATGACATCACCCTCCTCTCCACAACCTCCTTTCAGGTAGTTGTAGAGAGCAATAAGGTCTCCCCTTAGCCTCCTCTTCTCCAGGCTAAACACCCCCAGCTCTCTCAGTCCCTCTTCATAAGACTTGTTCTCCAGCCCCTTCACCAGCTTCATGGTGAAGCTTCACCAGATCTATGGTCTTCCTTCAAAATTGATGATATCTTTATCATCAATTCCACCTTGGAAGAACAGGATTTTTAAGTAAAAATGAAGAACATGACAGACTTCAATTTTTCACAATTCAAACTCTTTCTGTGGTTCCATCACCACCCGCACGGGGAAAGAAAGCCACTCTTGTAATAATACAAAATGCCCATGTTTTAGCTGGGAGGGAGCAGAAATAAATGTTTCTGTGAAGCCATCAGGGCAGATTGACTCCTTCCAGCAAGGAATGAAGATAATCAGGATTTTCCAAGAGATTTTGGACGCACTTGAGAATTAGAGAAATTTATTGACTGATTAATTAGGCTTCTTCGTGAAGTCCAAATAAAACAAATATGATACAGCTCCAGTTTCTACTTCGTAATAATTTCTAGGAAATTACATACACATAGGATGTGCCATCATATAACTCTCATTAGCACAACTGCAAAGAGTTTCCATAGTATAGATAGAACAACATTTAATATGTGTTATTCTGGCAAAGCCTCCTTGTTTCTGTGACTGGCACTGAAGGAGACAAAAGCTGAAGATGTCATTGATGAAATCTGATTTTATTCAGAGAGCTCTGTATAGATTTAAGACCTTTTCTTCCAAAACAGACTTTGAAAAGTTCAGCTAAAAAAATAAATAAAGCTCATTGTCATAATTTCTCTGGATTAGTTTGCAAATTAATCCAGATTCACCTTCCTGCTATGTCACGACAGAGGACTCAGAAGAGCATCCTTCCTACACCGAGTTACAAAGCACTACACACAGTTCTGTTACTTTCTGGCGTTAAAATATAGAAGTTCATTACTCACATAATCTTCACCATAAAACATTTAGCAAATAAATTATGCACCTACTGTACAGAGCACTGAGCTGAATAATAAAGTTCAGGGGATTTATTTTCTTAAAGTATGACACCAGTTGCCTAAATAGCATTAAAAGCTTTACAAGGCAACAAAGATAGAAGTTGGCTTAGTGCTCCATGTTTTGACTTGGACAGAATAAACGCACAAATAAATGGAATTAGATATGCCCAATGTTTCTGGCTTCTGGGCTGCAGCTTCTCGCTGATGGTGATGGAAGACCTTGGTGTCATGTAAAGCTGAAGCAACCACAGAATCATAGAATCACAGAATCACCAGGTTGGAAGAGACCCACCGGATCATCAAGTCCAACCATTCCCACCAATCTCTAAACCATGTCCCTCAGCACCTTGTCCACCTGCACCTTAAACACCTCCATGGAAGGTGAGTCAACCACCTCCCTGGGCAGCCTGTTCCAGTGCCTAATGAACCTTTCTGTGAAGAATCTTTTCCTTATGTTGAGCCTGAACCTCCCCTGGTGGAGCTTGAGGCCATTCCCTCTCGTCCTGTCCCCTGTCACTTGGGAGAAGAGCCCAGTTCCCTCCTCTCTACAACCTCCCTTCGGGTAGTTATAGAGAGCAATGAGATCTCTCAGCCTCCTCTTCTCCAGGCTAAACACCCACAGCTCTTTCAGCTGTTCCTCATAGGGCCTGTTCTCCAGCCTCTTCACCAGCTTCCTTGCTCTTCTCTGGACTCGCTCCAGAGCCTCAACATCCTTCTCATGCTGAGGGACCCACAACTGAACACAGGATTTGAGGAGTGGACTCACCAGTGCCAAGTCCAGAGGCTGATCTGCAAGGTCTCAGTACAGACTGACTCCCTGCAATACTCCCATTATCTAACTCAGGTCACTGCCTGCAATTCAACGCCAGACACTGGTAACACACACTTGGAGAATCAAAATGCAGCTTTATAAAAACGGACAACAAAGTTATTTCAGTTTAAGTACTAGAGAAAACGCTTTCAGGCATCAATTATTGAGGAAGAATTCAGCCAGTCACTAAAAAAATCTACACTTAAGACAAAAAATTTACATGTTTTCCTCTTTTTAAGTAGACACGCATGTCTAAGTCATTACTAGGAGGATGCCAAAGGAGTAGAGCTGTGCACATCAAAAAGATGAAAGAATTGTATTAAACTTTTACAAGACCCCCCTTCAGGTGATATTTAGGGGATTTTTTCCCCCCATTCAGGCCAGACTTGTTAGTAAGTTTTAGTATTACCTCTGTTTGGACCTCTCCTCTCTCCATTTTCACAGAAAGGACCATTGGGCATTGGAACAGGCTGCCCAGGGAGGGGGTTGATTCACCTTTCCTGGAGGGGTTTGAGGCACAGGTAGACAAGGTCCTGAGGGACATGGTTTAGTGTTTGATAGGAATGGTTGGACTCAATGATCCGGTGGGTCTCTTCCAACCTGGTGATTCTATGATTTTCTCAACTGGTCCAAACAGCTGTATTTGGCTTTCCAGCTCTCGCGCTGGCAGAGAGGTTTGTATTTCCAGAGACCACTAATACAGTGCAGCTGACGCTTCCAGGCTGAAGAATCCCAAGCTATTTAGTCATCCCTTGCTGAGAAGCCACTTTATGCCTCTGGTCATCCATCTGGGCATCTCTGAGGCTTTTTGAACGATGAAAACTGAGCTGCACGCAACACTGAAGTTGCAGGAACACCAAGGATGCATCTAGCAGCACTGTGACATCCCCCTCTTCTCTTCTGTATTTATTTAATTAAGGTTAAACATTCCGTTTTCTTTCAGAGTTCTAGGAAGAGATGAGCTTATATTTTCATTTGATCTCAGGCTCTCACTGAAGTTAGTCAGATCAGGTCTCTGCATCAGGCATATGAAGCTATGATTGGTTTTTTCCCCAATCGTTTTACATATTTACACTTCCAACCACAAAATGAAAAGGGGACAGAAGAAACCATTGCCCTCTGCTAAGAGAAGCAGGGAATGGCATCTGTATTTGCTTACAAAAGTATCTGAACGGAGCTGGCAGCTCATGGTAAGAGGCAGAGAGGATGCAGATTTTGGAAATGAGTGTTAGATACCTGCAGAAGACGCTTCAATTGAGTCATGTCTTACTTGAATAGGCAACCTACACAGCAACACAATTAAGAGAAAAATGCTAGAGAGGAGAAGCCTCTCCCTCCCCACTCCTTCTGCTATGCTTCCCTGGTTTTCTGTCACAAGGAAGACCCAACATCAACTATGGAATGGAATGGAATGGTTGGACTCGATGATCCGACGGGTCTCTTCCAACCTGGTGATTCTATGATTCTATCAGCGCATCCCAGCTCACTGTTAGCGCTCTTGTTGCCTGCTAGTTTTGTAATGCAAGTCCAATAATACTTTGTATTTTCACTCATTTTCCAGGTAACAACTACATAAATAAGACGAGCTCAGGCTAACAAAATCTGAATCTGAGCCCAAGTGGCCAGTTCTGGTCACCCTCCTTGCCTTTGACACTGAAGTGCATCACGTGCACGCCACGTAACCTTCCTGTAGGCAGGTTTTCTAGTACTAAAACATAAGTAATTCTAATGATTGTTCTCATAATGTTGTAAAATTAAGCTCTCAATCACATCATCCCCCATCCTGTTTTGAAACCACAACTATCCCTGCCCCAGGTGTAGGACCCTGCACTTGGCCTTGTTAAACCTCATGAGGTTTTCCCCCTTTGATAAAGTTCTGTCCTCTCCCTTGGATTGGTGAGCTGAAAACCCAAGAAATATTGGATCCTACTCTTTGTGTCACCATGTTTGGGCATTGGAATAGGCTGCCCAGGGGGGTGGTTGATTCACCTTCCCTGGAGGTGTTTAAGGGACAGGTAGATGAGGTTCTGAGGGACATGGTTTAGTGTTTGATAGGAATGGTTTGACTCGATGATCTGATGGGTCTCTTCCAACCTGGTTGTTCTATGATTCTATGTGTTGAGGAAAGTGTCCCCTAAAACGCAAAAGGATCACCATGAGCAGAAGAGGAATGGCACTGGCACAGAGATATGCCTGTACCGAGGTGCTAGAAAATTCATGAGAAATCCCACAAAAATATTCGCAGAAGAAAAGGACTACATTATATTTGGAAGAAGTCTGTGACTTACTCCTGTTGGGAGAAATCTTCTTTTCACAAGCTTAAACACTGAATACATTTAAATGTAAATTAAACCCTCAATGCAGCTTTCAAGTCAGTGTTGTCAAAGGCAGACATGTTATTTCAGAGGATGGGCTCACACTCCACTAAGACAAGACTGAGAGAACTACGCTTGGTTTGTCAACACAACGACCTGTAGGACAAGCATGAGGAAGACAACAGGTTTGAAAGGAAGAGAGGAAGGCCTAAGGCACAGAGTGAGAGGTGACACAAGGCAGAGACACTTGTTCCTCACCTCCTTACCAGGGAAAACAAATGCTTGCTAAACACAATCAGAAATGGGTCACTGGGCACTGGAACAGGCTGCCCAAGGAGGGGGTTGATTCCCCTTCCCTGGAGGGGTTTAAGGGACGGTGGACAAGGTGCTGAGGGACATGGTTTAGTGTTTGATGGGAATGGTTGGACTTGATGATCTTCCAACCTGGTTGTTCTATGATTCTATGAAATACTTTTTTAAATGCACTTTCCTGCCTTATCAGTACTTTAGGGGACTCTGGGGGAGGAAATAAAACCATAAACTCCATTCTTTCAATGAAGAGAATAATGCTCTTCTTTTCCGAAGAACAAGTTTATTATAAAACATCATTTCTAATGGGAAAGTTTATTTTTAGATGCTGTCTGCACTGCAATAATTAGTTCACCAGAATTTGGGACATGCTGTTTCAGGAACCCATATCCTGAAATAAAGCTACATAGTACCAGAGCATCACAGGGTGGATGATCTTCATAACCACGTCAGGAACACCGAGAGATCAAAACGTGGATGGAATTTAAAGCTCAGTATTTACAATACTGTGCGTGAAATGTGAAAAAGAAAAATTAAAAGAAAAATCCACCGTCTTGGAAGACAAACCAAATCCAGTTGCTAGGGAAGAAGAGACAACAAGACTTCACAACTACCAGCCTGGACAGGAATTAATTCTCATCCATGACATCTTTCAGAATTTACACATCTCTTCTTCGCTACAAATGCCCCAGATAAACAGTTTTCTTTTAATCTCACACCAGGTTACGTTAGCTTTAATAAAAACCACGAGAACAAAATAATCCCCCTCAGTGTTTGATAGGAATGGTTGGACTCGATGATCCGATGGGTCCCTTCTAACCTGGTTGTTCTACGATTCTATAATAAGCAAAAAGACTCAGGATATAAAATTCCACTTATAGTTACCCACTGACAATGTCCACAGGTAGAGCACACAAGAGATTTCGGGGTCTCTTTTTTTATCCAACAGGTTGGGGCTACATTTCTTTCTGGGTTTTATTTTGCTTTTTTTTTTTTTTTCCCCCCTGCAGCTGAATTACAGACTTTATGGAGCTTTCCTCCCAGAATTTCTAATAAAGCAAAGCTGAAACAAACCGCTTTATCCTCTTACTATTTTTAGAAGCGTTATTTTCAATTCTTATGTGCATATATCAGTAACTAAAAGGGTAGGGGAGAGGGGAAAGCATCTTTTCCAATGTATTCCAGCGCTGCAAACAGAAGAATCTGATGCAGTGGATAGAAAGGGACAGAAAGGAGAGGAAAGGGAAGAAAATAGGACTGAAAAAAGAAATGCACAGAGATAAGTGGGAGGGCAGATGAGAATCAAGGTACGACATGAAACACACGGCAACGGGGCAGGAAGAAAAGGCAAAGGAAAGTAAAGGAACAAACAATGGAAAACACTGTAGAGGTAACAGACTTACAAACAAAAATGTTTAAGGAAAATCACTTTTCAAAAAGAAAGTGAAGGATGAGAGAGCTGGGGTTGTTTAGCCTGGACAAGAGAAGGCTGAGAGGAGACCTTATTGCTCTCTAAGACTACCTGAGGGGAGGTTGTGGAGAGGAGGGAGCTGGGCTCTTCTCCCAAGGGACAGGAGACAGGACAAGAGGGAATGGCCTCAAGCTCCACCAGGGGAGGTTCAGGCTGGACATTAGGAAAAAAAAATTTTCACAAAAAGGGTCATGAGAATTCTCCCCTTGGAGACCTTAAGAAGTGGCAGGTAGGAGAGCCTCCTGCTCCAGGATGTGTGTTAGTGCCTGTGTCCTGTCTGTTGGTGTTTGTGCAGAGCCTCTAGCTTGCAGGTGGACAGTATCATAGAATCATAGCAAAACCAGGTTGGAAGAGACCCATCGGATCACCAACTCCAACCATTCCTATCAAACACTAAACCATGTCCCTCAGCACCTCATCTACCCGTCCCTTAAACACCTCCAGGGAAGGTGGATCAACCACCTCCCTGGGCAGCCTCCGACAGTGACCAGTGACCCTTTCTGTGAAAAACTTTTTCCTAGTGTCCAGCCTAAATCTCCCCTGGTGGAGCTTGAGGCCTTTGCCCCTTATCTTGTGCCCTGTCACTTGGGAGAAGAGCCCAGTTCTCTCCTCTACACAACCTCTCCTCAGGTAGTTGTAGAGAGCAATAAGGTCTCCTCTCAGCCTCCTCTTCTCCAGGCTAAACACCCCCAGCTCTTTCAGCCCTTCCTCTTAAGGTCTCTTCTCCAGCCCCTTCACCAGCTTCCTTGCTCTTCTCTGGACTCGCTCCAGAGCCTCAACATCATTCTTGTGCTGAGGGGCCCACAACTGAACACAGGATTCAAGGAGCAGCCTCATCAGTGCTGAGTACAGAGGGAGAAGAACCTCCCTGGACCTGCTGGTCACACCATTTCTGATCCAAGGATGACAAAGCACCTTCAAATACAGAATACAGTACTGAGAAAGCTGTTTCTATGTATAAAGACTTGACTAGAGAGAAATAACAGATATTTCCCACTCAAAAGTACTAAACCAGCTGGCTGGTCTCCCTGCACCCTCTCTTATGTAGATTTTTAACATAATCCTGGACTTCTAGGGAAATCAGAGGTGTGGAAGGGTTTGACTATTATGCCAGAAGGACAAACGGAAGTGACTACTGTAGGGGAAAAAAGCTGACATCAGTTCCCAAGCATAGCAAATGAAATGTGATGAGGAGTTCACTTAATAGAAGTGACAGAATTAAGAGCAACGTGACTCCAAGGTACATCGTCCTGAACAAATCTGATCTCCCTGCAGAAGGGCTGTCTGTTTGATCAATTAAAATAAGTAAAATACGTGAACATTTGTAAAGTATACAACTCACCCTGCATGGCTTAATGCTTAAAACAGAACATCCCATTGTACCAACAAAGCACCAACCGAATGGGTTAGGAACCGTTGGGCTGACGGGTCTCGAGGAGCAGCTGTCAGCGGGTATTTCTAGCGAGTCTCTCCAGGGACTGGTAAGAAGCTTAAAAGTATACAAACAATTTAATTGCTAAAAAAAATAATGGCAATGAAATCTGCTAATGGCACAAAGTCTGTCTGAGCGGGAGGGCAGTCATGCGTGATCTGGATCACCACGCAGGGAGGACAGAGGAGCAAGGAGGAGAGCTGAAATTTCTGCCTCATGAAATGCTGTGGCCAATTTTGATCATAAAAAGGATCTGGAAGAAAAAGACGCTCACAAGGTGGAATAATCAAAAGGAGCTCAGCACTTCTCCAGTTAAAGAATTCCTGACACTAAAAGCATCTGCAGCTGGCCCTGAAAAGCACTTCAAGAGTCAGCAGGAAAACTTTACAAAAGCACAGTTGGTTAACTAGCAAGTGTTTGACCTTTGATAGCTTCTGCAAACCCAGAATGAAGTTCTCTACAGAAGTGCCACAGGGAAACCTAAGATCACGTTAGGCTTAGAATAGATGGTATCTGGATGAGCTGATGAGCAGTGATGTACCAGCGAGGAGACACCGATCGAATAATCTGCTCAATCCTTTCAAACTGAAGACCTCTGCAAACTCTACCCTCTGATACCAACCACAGACTCCAAAGTGTTTGAAGGCATTTCATGCTTGCCCACCCAGCCATAACCCACTCCTTAGCAAAGCAGGGAATGAGTTATGGGAGAGCAAGCATCTGAAGTCTGGTGGTTTTCCTTCCAAAGGCATGGTAGGATGAGAGGGAACGGCCTCAAGCTCCACCAGGGGAGGTTTAGGCTGAACATTAGGAAAAAAAAAATTCACAGAAAGGGTCATTGGGCACTGGAACAGGTTGCCCAGGGAGGTGGTTGACTCCCCTTCCCTGGAGGTGTTTAAGGGACGGGGGGACGAGGCACTGAGGGACATGGTTTAGTGTTTGATAGGAACGGTTGGACTCGATTATGTATTATATACTTATTATATTTCAAAGCATTCTGCTGAACACCTACTGGCACAGCTTCTTGTCCTGCACGAATCTCTGAATGGTCAGTGACTGAAGGGAAAATCAATTACAGCTCAGTCTTTTCTGCAGAAATCCGATCTGATATGTTCTCAGAAAACATCCCAGAAAAAAACCCCACAAAACCCAAAAAACCACCACAAAATAAAGAAAACCTCTCTGGTTATCTAGAAGCAATTCTTTAAAAACATTCATGTTCTACACTGTGATAGATATGCTGCTCTGTCAGTTCACGTGTAATGCACCTACCTCATTAAAACATGGTATTCTCAGATACCGTTAGCCTTTGGCTAAAAACGAAGGACATCAAGCGCATCCTAAACATGTGTAAAAGTCACAGTGTGATTTCCCTCAGCACTTATTAGCCTGGTGTTACACAGGCCCCTTCCTATCCGTGTTCTCTTGTGATTTATAAGAGGGCATTATGCAGGAACTCTTTATTCTTTTGTTTGAAATCTACCTACCACACGAGTCCTGGCCCCAAATGAGGCTTTTTGTACCATAACACAAACAGTAAGAGACAGAATCACAGCATCACAGATCAACCAGGTTGGAAGAGACCCACAGGATCATCAAGTCCAACTGTTCCTATCAAACACTAGACCATATCCCTCAGCACCATGTCCACCCGTCCCTTAAACACCTCCAGCGAAGGCGAATCAACCACCTCCCTGGGCAGACTCTGCCAGTGACCAATGACTCTTTCTGTGAATTTTGTTTCCCTAATGTCAAGCCTGAACCTCCCCTGGTGGAGCTTAAGGCCATTCCCCCTTGTCCTGTCCCCTGTCACTTGGGAGAAGAGCCCAGCTCCCTCCTCTCCACAACCTCCTTTCAGGTAGTTGGAGAGAGCAATGAGGTCTCCCCTCAGCCTCCTCTTCTCCAGGATAAACACCCCCAGCTCTCTCAGCCACTCCTCATAAGGTCTCATAAGACACTTCAGTACTGAAGTTACATCAAATTGTAGAATATCATTAAGGATTTTTTATGGTTTAAACAACTCGGTCAGTACCAGCCACTTTAATGTACATTGTTTATAAGACTGGAAACTCTTCTTTTGATGTGACTGAAGAAAGACTTGTTTGCAGTCATATTTTTAAAAAAAATGAAAGAAAAAGAAAAGCTTTTTAAGTTAAGAAAGCATTTTAAGGCTGAAGCTTTCCTAGTCCAAGTCTCAGACTGCAGCAGATTTTGCAGCTGAGTTATAAAACCTTTTAAAATATGGTGTATTACGGAAATTCTGTCAGACCGTTAATTAAAGGAGGCGCCACAGCGGCAGGGCTGCTTACACAACAAATGGATTCTGCAAAGAGCATCAGGCACTCGCTGACCTCTGCGTTAAGTGCTTTTGCTCCAGCCCAGTGTTCCCAACAGCACTGTCGATAAAGTCATCTGAATGAGATCACTCGCACATCCCGCTGCACAGCCCGTGGAGCACCTGACAGAAACAAGAGAGATGAAACAGTAGCTAAATGTCACCAGCAGCACTTTGAAACCACAAATGAGCAGATGCCTCCTAAAGCAGACCAAGGAATTGCCGTTGCCTGGGAAATGAAAAAGGACATTTAAGCCAGACTTTCAGGTGTGAGATTCAATCTGACTTTGGCTCAAATCCACCCTGTGGATCACAACAAATTACGCTCCTATGTCAACAATATTTCTGCCTTATTAGATTTTCATAAAGTGTGAAATTCTAATGTCACTGAAGTCATGGGACATTTTGCCAACAGCCTCAGAGCCAAAATTTCACAAGTGAATCAGAGAATCACCTGCTCATTAAAAAAATCATAGAATCATAGAATCACCAGGTTGGAAGAGACCCACTGGATCATCAAGTCCAACCATTCCTATCAAACACTAAACCATGTCCTTCAGCACCTCGTCCACCTGTGACTTAAACACCTCCAGGGAAGGTGAATCAAACACCTCCCTGGGCAGACTCTGCCAATGCCCAATGACCCTTTCAGTGAAAAACCTCCTCCTAATCTCTAGCCTAAATTTCTCCTGGTGGAGCTTGAGGCCATTCCCTCTCGTCCTGTCACTTGGGAGAAGAGCCCAGCTTCCTCCTTTCCACAACCTCCTTTCAGGTAGTTGTAGAGAGCAACAAGGTCTCCCCTCAGCCTCCTCTTCTCCAGGATAAACAACCCCAGCTCTCTCAGACGTTCCTCATCAGGCCTGTTCTCCAGACCCCTCACCAGCCTCGTTGCTCTTCTCTGGACTCGCTCCAGAGCCTCAACATCCTTCTTGTGGTGAGGGGCCCACAACTGAACACAGGATTCGAGGAGCAGTCTCACCAGTGCTGAGTACAGAGGGAGAATAGCCTCCCTGGACCTGCTAGTCACACCATTTCTGATCCAAGCCAAGATGCCATCGGCCTTCTTGGCCACCTGGGCACACTGCTGGCTCATGTTCAGCAGTCCAACCATTGGAGGCTTTTATGAAATCGGAGGCTTTTAGAAAAATGAAGATTTATAACAGAAATGTGTGATCAAGGAGGATAGAGTCTGATAAACGCAAAAATAACCTTATTAGCCTTCTATCAAAGAAATTCACAATCTGCATGTAAAATGAATTTGGTGTACCTATCCCAACCAGGAACATCCCCAGAGCACTGCTGCCCATCTTACTACAGCCTTCATTCTGGCAGGCGCCCCGTGTGTCTGAATTTAATCCCACAGTTCCTTATCCCAAGGCAGGCAGGATTCTTTCCCAGTCAATTACGTTAATTGCCAAAGAACTCGTCTGTCCCTCAGGAAACTGTGGGAAGATGGCTGCATCACCACTGCCAAGGATTCTGGCCACGTCCTCAATGCCGCTGCAGAAGTGCAGACAAAAACGGGCTTTTCCCTCCAGGTTTAACTAATCCTGTCAGTTGTGCAAGCAGACAGCTTTGGGGAGGATGCTGAAGTTGTCAGAAGAGATGTCCCTGGACTCAGACAGTTTTTAAGTGTTGTTTGCTTTTTTCCAGGGGACAACGCAGGCACAGTATCCCCTTGGTTTTTGCATACGCCCCCACAACACAAGGAAATGTTCCCATTGCTAACTTCCTTTTGTACGTGGTCTTCAAAAAAAGGTTAAGAGGGTGCAGGACACCATACATTTTCATAGAATCATAGAATGACCAGGCTGGAAAAGACCCATCAGTTCGTCAAGTCAAACCATTCCTATCAAATAATAAACCATGTCCCTCAGCACCTCATCCACCCGTCCCTTAAACATCTCCAGGGAAGGTGAATCAATCCCCTCCCTGAGCAGCCTGTTGTTCCTTCTGTATCCAATACGGACTGTATATTCTCCCTAGTCCTCCTTTTATTGTTAATATATTTACAGAAAGATTTTTTTTTTATTATCTTTCACACTTAGCCAACCTAATTTCTAGTTGGGTCTTAGCCCACCTGATGTTTGGTGACAATAAAGTCATTTAAAATATGCTTTGACATTCAGGTTTATTCAGTGAAAGACCAGCAGTGTTAGTACATGCAAGGACCCCTGTTTCGGAATATATGAAGAGACAGGACCGAAAACCATATCTACTAATAGAAAGCCTGTGGACTGCACCCTATCCAGTCCACAAAAAGAAAGGCAAGGAGTAACTTAAATCCACTAGGATTGCATAACTATGGGGAAAACCCCTCATAGAATCATCAGGTTGGAAGAGACCCACCAGATCATCGAGTGCAACCATTCCTATCAAACACTAAACCATGTCCCTTAGTACTTTGCCCATCTGTCGCTTAAACCCCTCCAGGGAAGGTGAATCAACCGCATCCCTGGGCAGCCTCTGCCAGTGCCCAATGACCCTTTCTGGGAAAAACTTCCTCCTAATGTCTAGCCTAAATCTCCCCTGGCGGAGCTTGAGGCCATTCCCTCTCGTCCTGTCCTTTGTCACTTGCGAGAGGATTGGATGTTTCTTTCTAGATTGGCCCCAGTTAAAACAGTCCTTATAGCCTGCAGGGAACTGTTTTATCTGGTCATACTAGTCCCTGTGGGCTTTCTAATCTGTAATCTAATTTTCAATCATAGAAGAGCAGTGCTACGTACTCTTCTTCCAAGGTTCCATCCTTGGAAATACGCAGCGCAGGATGTGATAGATAAAAGAAAACAGCAGTTATTTTTAAAGCTGGCTGAGATGAGATAAGGAGGAAAGACTACTTGTGGGTGGTTTAAATAAATGTACTATATTTAATTCCCAGCATCCACCAGAAGAAACAGCAAGTGACACAAACAATTAAGATATACTGTGAAAATACAGTAATGCTACCTGTTTGGAATGAGTAAAGATGCCCTGCTCCTCGGCTAGCTATTCGATTTTCATTTTCCACTCATCTGTTTCCCCTCAAGGTCTAAAAGCGAAAGGGATTTATTTGTGTTGGGTCTGGTGACATCATATTTAAGAACATACCTAAGGAATTTTACCAGGTTTCTCTGTTCTGCTGACAAATGTCTGAGCACGGTCTCTACGTGGAGTGTTTAACCAGCTCCAGCTTGTTTCTCATCACTTCTAATTGCCAGAGTGGCCAAGCGGCTCTTCTACCTGCCTGACACTGCTGTGCTGCTCACGATTTCAACACACTTCACAGGTGGCAGAGGGGGCACTAGGCCTGCAAAAATCTTGGGTAGATTTTTACATTAAAAACCCCCATGAATGTGTTGTCTTTCAGGAGTGTCCTAGTTTAGTGTTTGATAGGAATGGGTGGACTCGATGATCCGATGGGTCTCTTTTAACCTGGTCGTTCTATGATTCTAGTCTCTCTCCAGTTCTCCACATGATCAACAGACAAAAGACGCTCATATCTTGCATGTTCCTTTGAAAAGAATGTCAGTAATTATGAAGAAATCTAAGTGATAAATAGTTAGCTCAGTGGAAAACCGCAGGAACGGCGAAATGATCAAAGTCATTTGTAAAAACACGCAAAACTAAACATTTGCTCATGTCTATCCAACACTGCTCCAGAAAAGAAATGCTGAAAAATATTTTATTAGTACATAGAATCATAGAATCACCGGGTTGGAAGAGACCCACTGGATCATCAAGTCCAATCATTCCCATGTCCCTCAGGACCTCATCCACCCGTGATATTTCACATCCCAGACAAACTCCGTATGAAAAAAATCAAATTTCAGATCTTGGGCAACTTATCTTTTGAGTATAAATAAAACCACTCAGTACTGCTCCTAAGTCAAGTCTTCTACTTTTTTTATATGATAAGGAGATCTGTGTTTACTAAATATCAAGTGGCCAATTTTCATTCCACAAGAGCCGTGTGTACAATTACGTACAATTACTTCAAGTTTTTCTGGAAGGCAGTGCTGCAGTGTTCTGGACAGGCAGTCATTCTTTTAATGTGTTGATGCCTGTAACTCCGTGAGCTGACGAGTGGGAGCTCCTATAAAATTAACATGAAAGAACTGCACAGGCATAAAGAGCGTATTCAGAGCCAGACAAACAATAAATAGCTCAACGAGGTCAGACTGTGATATTACAGCAAAGACTCGTCTGGCATGGGTGGGTGTTATTTAAAAGTTCAAGAAGTCACATACATTTTTAACAAACTGAAAAAAAAAAAGCCCCAAGTTATGAGTTTACTACTGTTGAGACCTCAGAACAATCGCTTAGCAGACTGGAATAATAAGCCAAGCTGAAGTTTATGATGTCCCACGTCTTCTTCTGCATGACAGATTTAAGCCCCATGCAGCTCTGGAACCACACAATTCCCACATTTTACTGATTCAACCTCGATTCCCATAAACGACAAACTTCCTCCACCGTAACCAAGAGAAACTAAAACCAAACATTATGCACTCTGCAAAATACATATTTGAGTCTTGTAAAAGAAAAATGAAAATAATTACCCTGCCGGCGTTTAAATTCTACGTAATTATCTTCTCTCACTTCAGTTAGCACAAGAGAAACAGAAACGGTCTGACTGCTTTGTGGTCAAGTCAGAAGGCATTTAGCAAATTTCCATGGTCCCTGCAGTAGATTTAATGCTCATAAGCTCTGTTCACGTTAAATTAGAAATTCCACAGTTTTGAAAAAAAATAACAACTCATAGAATCATAGAACAACCAGGTCGGAAGGGACCCACAGGATCACCAAGTCCAACCTTTCCTATCAAACACTAAACCAAGTCCCTCAAGACCTCATCCACCTGTGCCTTAAACACCTCCAGGGAAGGTGAATCAACCACCTCCCTGGGCAGCCTATTCCAATGCCCAATGACCCTCTGTGTGAAAAACTTCCTCCTAATCTCCAGCCTAAATCTCCCCTGGTGGAGCTTGAGGCCATTCCCTCTTGTCCTGTCCCGTATCACTCGGGAGAAGAGGTCATTACCCACCTCTCTACAACCTCCTTTCAGGTAGCTGTAGAGAGTAATGAGGTCTCCTCTCAGCATCCTCTTCTCCAGGATAAACAACCCCAGCTCTCTCAGCTGTTCCTCATAGGGAACTCCTCGAAACAGAGAAGTGCAAATAGTTAACCAACCTAAAGCCCTGCGTAAAATAAATCATTTAAGTAAGGAAAGGAAGTAAAAATGTCAGCATCACCTCTAGCACCCTGCTTCCTCCAGAGCACTGGATGCATGACAGCCATGCAGCCCGCAGGGAGAAGGGCATTTAGAATCATAGAACAACCAGGTTGGAAGAGACCCATAGGATCATCGAGTCCAACCATTCCCATCAATCACCAACCCATGTCCCTCAGGACCTCGTCCACCCATCACTTAAACACCTCCAGGGAAGGTGACTCAAGCCCCTCCCTGGGCAGCCTATTCCAGTGCCCAATAACCTTTTCCGGGCACAATGCAGCAGTGGTCCTGCTGTCCCCAGCTTCCTGGAAGACTTGCTGGAAAGGGAATTCTTTTGGGATCAGACTATAGGATCTGGGAAAGGCCCTGGAAGTGGTTTCCACCATAAGGCTACACTAAAACGTTGCATCAACTCCTGGGGTAAATGAGGCTGGTGATGGAGTCAGGGCTCTTCGTGTTCCCCTGCCCTACAGACGGTTTGCTCCTGGGATAGCTGAGAAAAAACTCCACAGCACAACCTCGTCAGTGGCCACGCTCCACCTCGTGCAGCTGCATCTGCTGGTCACACCATTTCTGATCCAAGCCAAGATGCCATTGGCCTTCTTGGCCACACTGCTGGAAGACACTGGGGCTGGAAAGTCTCAAATATTTTATGCATTCATATTAACCAATCACACAAACACGAACACTTCTGGAATTCCTTTTACTTTAAAGGGGAGGAATTTAAGATACGGCTTTCAAACTGACTGTGAACAAGACCACAAAAGCACAAAACCCAACAATTAGGAAGGTGAGTCAAGCTCTCTGAAACACCACGGGCTTTCCCAAACAGGCCTTTGCACGGAACCGATAGTACTATCAACTGAAAATGAAGTTTAAAGTCTGCACTCACAGATAACATTGCTGCACTTCAGCTTTGTCACCATCAGACCGAGTGCACCGAGCAGCATCGTTGCATCTGAACGAATACATGCATCGCAGACAATTCTCAAGTTGATACTGAGTTGGGCACACATGGAGAGAAATGTTCAAAGTCCCCACTTCTTGCCCTAACAGGCCTGTACTTGAAGGCTGCACGTATAAACGTAATGCTGATAAACGTACTGGGGTTAGCAGCTTCTAAAATAAAATCTCCATCCCGATGCGATCTGATCACTGTTTATCCTGTCAAACTGGATTCACTCCAAAGTTGCAGGCAATCTGTTCAAAATTACCTAAGATGAAGCTTGCTATAATTACACTGGGTTTACCCTACAGCTGTGTCTACCAATTTGATTAGAAAAACGAAAACAAAGCCCCAGTGAAAAGTAAAGCCACCGGTAGACCTCTCCTTCAAAACACTGAGCCACATTCCCCGCTCTCACCGTTCTTGTGCTACTCAGCAAAAGTCACCAGTTTTGCTCATTGCATAATAATGCAGGACTTCATTTTAAATGGCCTTCAAAGGGTAGGTGATAGCCAGTTATCATCTATCTGATCTATTGTATGATTCACTCTGTGATCTACCAAACTTAAAAAAAAAAGCCTCAGAACACTGTAGCCAAAATAGCTCATTTAATGGCTGAAGACATTCCAAGCTACTAGTAGTACTAGTTCCCACATCAAAACATGAAAAAAAATAAATGCTTTTAATAAAAAGTATATTCAGTCTTTGGCGATTGGCAAAACTCAGTTTATCAGGGAGTATAGAGGATTTCCCCTTGCCAGTTGCCATATGAGAAATAACATCATGCAAATTAAAATAACAGAAAACTTTACAGCTGAAATTGTGGTTTCTTGTGGTTTATTGGGCAGTTCGAGTCCTGACTTGCTTTAATTTGGCTGCCACAAACCTGAACTTCTCCTTCTAGCTTAAGGAGAAAGGACGCCGTGTACCGTGACCGGTGACGAATCACTTCAAGGACGGTCTTCCTATGAGAAACTACTGACGCTGCAGATGTGTCATGCAAATCTGTAGAATTGTGATAACGTGCAGTTCTCAAATATCACACGTGCACCCAGCCAGTCTTGGGCAATTCACCAAAAAATGGTGAACTTACATTTTTAATGAATAGCATAAAAGCTTAACGTGCATTTGTGCGTGGACATGGAAACAATGGCTACACGCACACCTACACAGACACGTGCTTTTAATACTCCTTTAAAACTGTGTTTTGAAGGCGTCAGTCCTAATGCTCTGTTACTGCAAGTCCAGAGAAGAGCAACGAAGCTGGGGAAGGGGCTGGAGAACAGGCCCTATGAGGAGCGGCTGAGAGAGCTGGGGTTGTTTAGCCTGGAGAAGAGGAGACTGAAAGGAGACCTCATTACTCTCTACAACTACCTGAAAGGAGGTTGTGGAGAGGAGGGAGCTGGGCTCTTCTCCCAAGGGACAGGCGACAGGACAAGAGGGAATGGCCTCAAGCTCCGCCAGGGGAGGTTTAGGCTGGACATTAGGAAAAAAAATTTTCACAGAAAGGGTCATTGGGCATTGGAACAGGCTGCCCATGGAGGTGGTTGATTCACCTTCCCTGGAGGTGTTTACGGTGCAGGTGGACGAGGTGCTGAGGGGGATGGTTTAGTGTTTGATAGGAATGGTTGCACTTGATGATCTGGTGGGTCTCTTCCAACCTGGTTGTTCTATGATTCTGTGTTAATGGAACCAGAATATCCTGAATATCCCTTGTGCAATAGTGACTGAGGGTGCAGCAGTATGTTTCCCTAGAAAACTATGAAAATTACAAAGCTGAGAGAGCACCAAACACTGTTAGTCAATGTAACAGCCTTCCAGAGAACTGCCCCTTTCAGACACGCAGCTCCTGTTTAAGCAGAAATATCTGGCAAAGCATCCAGGACTCATCCTGCAGACACCTGTGCACACAGCTTTCTATTATGAGCAGACAGTAGACATAATGGTTGGACTTGATGATCCAATGGGTCTCTTCCAACCTGGTTGTTCTATGATTCTATGATAATAAAGGAAGAGCAAAACCTTTCACTTCCTAACAGTACCTATTACAGCAGTCACTGCCCAAAATTCAGCTACATTTTTCGGGAACTCCAGCCTTCACTCAGCCGTTTGATTTAAAGCTTAGAGATCACCGTTCTCTACAGCGTGATACATCAACACCTTTGAAAAAATTCTCATCAAGTGCTAAAACTTAGTAAAGTCCCAGAAAGCAGCATTTGCACCCCCCACCCCCCCCAAAATGAGCATTTTTACACATCAAAATGAAGCATTTTTGGTACCAACTGCTCCCACAGAAAGGAAGCACTCACTCCAAATTCCCCAAATGGAAAAAAAAAAAGCAAGGAAAGACATTTTTAGATTGGACAAAAATACAAAGAACTGATATAACCAACAAGGAAGTGTGGTTTGTGCGGAACACTATTAATCTATCTTGACTGAACAATATATACTTTTTTATTTCACTCTTCCGCCTCCACTTTTTGTTTGCTGCTGGAGACAGATAAGTGCTACTGGCAGTATCTTGGCAAAGGCATTTCACAAAACAGTAAGGAGTGTAAGAGCAAAAAGTGCTAAACTCTCAGATTTTGCTGAGTTTTGCTTCAGGCCTGTTTGACTGAAAGATCTCAGCTCCAGGTTCAGGGTAGAATAACAAGCGTTTCTTCTGTAGAGAGCACCAGTCTAGTCAAATGAGGAATTTTGACACTCTGATTAAATCCCACAAGCTTCTGCCAATCACATATTATGAAGGCAAATAAAAACTGAAGGAAAGACCATCACTACTTCTGGAAGTCATAGATCAGAAGCACAGCCAGCAGAGTAAGGCACAAAAACCAGTCCCAGCACAGAGACAAAAGCACCATCTCTGTATCTTGATGGAAACTTAAGCGTGGAAGCCGCATCATCTCATCACACTGTTCTGCAAGAGACAACTCTTGAATACATGGGAACCCCAACTCTTGGTGCCAAGGCAACGGTGGCAAAGATGGAGATCATAGAATCATAGAACAACCAGGTTGGAAGAGACCCACTGGATCATCGACTCCAAAAATCAAACACTAAACCATATCCCTCAGCACCTCGTCCACCTGCACCATAGACACCTCCAGGGAAAGTGAATCAACCACCTCCCTGGGCAGACTCTGACAGGGACCAATGACTCTTTCTGTGAAAAACTTTTTCTTAATGTCCAGCCTGAACCTCCCCTGGTGGAGCCTGAGGCCATTCCCTCTCGTCCTGTCCCCCGTCACTGGGGAGAAGAGGCCATTACCCTCCTCTCCACAACCTCCTTTCAGGTAGTTATAGAGAGCAATGAGGTCTCCTCTCAGCCTCCTCTTCTCCAGGATAAACACCCTCAGTTCTCTCAGCCGTTCCTCAGAAGGCCTGTTCTCCAGCCTCTTCATCAGCTTCATTGCTCTTCTCTGGACTCGCTCACGATGAGCTCATTCAAATAGCTCACGATGGCTCCAGGCATATTATAGCACCTACGTTAAACAGCTGTTTTCATGGATCGTATCCTGTTATTACCATGACACCCTACTGGTTGGAAACCTACACCCCTCAACTACATTTCAGCGAGTTCTCAGATGCATTTCAAAGCAATCAAACCATGAATTAGGCATCTCAGGCATAACAATTTACTATTACTCATCACCTGGGGAGATTATATGCTTTGGACTTAGAAAGTTGATCGCAGTCTTCCACTTCCCTCTAATGAGAATTTGACAAAACCTGCAGACTGGTGACAGTCGATAGGATTTCCGCAGCCAAAGGGTGAGGTGTAACAGAGGAGTGCAGAGAAAATAGGTGCCTGAACATGCAAACCAATGCTCTGGAGTAAGTCCAGAGAAGAGCCACGAAGCTGGTGAAGGGGCTGGAGAACAGGCCTTATGAGGAGCGGTTGAGAGAGCTGGAGGTGTTTAGCCTGGAGAAGAGGAGGCTGAGAGGAGACCTCATTGCTCTCTATAACTACCTGAAGGGAGGTTGTGTAGAGGAGGGAGCTGGGCTCTTCTCCCAAGTGACAGGGGACAGGACAAGAGGGAATGGCCTCAAGCTCCGACAGGGGAGATTTAGGCTGGAGATTAGGAGGAAGTTTTTCACACAGAGGGTCATTGGGCATTGGAACAGGCTGCCCAGGGAGGTGGTTGATTCATCTTCCCTGGAGGTGTTTAAGGCACAGGTGGATGAGGTCTTGAGGGACTTGATTTAGTGTTTGATAGGAATGGTTGGACTATAAGATCCAATGGGTCCCTTCCAACCTAGTTGTTCTATGATTCTATGATATAGTAACTTTGGCATTGGAAGAAAAAAAAAAAAAAAAGGAAAAAGATTAAAAAACAGGAGAGAGAAGTACAGGGAGTATCTTCAAAGTCAAAACTGGAACCAGAAACAAAGTATACTGGCTTTTCTGTAGCTGCCTGTTGTTCTCAAGTGTGACTCAGCAGAATAAAGGCTTTTGTCTTCATGTAGAAGCAGAGCCCATACTGCTCAGGAAGTGGCAAAAATCCACTGTCTGCAATGTGACCATAGCTCCATCTGTTTCATGGGGATGCACCACAGAGAGTCCCAACTTTATAGTGACAGTAAATCAAGACCCTGTTCCACATGAGCTGATGAAGCCAGAATAAGACTCTAGTTTTCCAGTAAGCAAGGAGGAGCAGTCAACGAAAAAACAGAAAAACAGAGAAAAAGTTGATGTGAGATGGACATAGCTGAGAGCATTTGATTTTTCACTTGCATTTAATTAATCTGCAAACACCAGTTTTTATAAAGTAAAATAGGAAGAGCACTCTGAGGAGGACAGGGCTACAGGACAAAGCCAGGACCACCACTGCGATCAAATATTGTACGACAGTCACCATGAAAGTGCCAGCAGGCTGAAGACTAACATCTATATTTGAAGCATTTGTACTTCCCTTTTTAAATCGTATCTGTCAGAGATGCAAATGTTAAAGAAGGCTTAAAGGGGAACATGAACATCAAATAGTTTTTAAATCATCAAATAGTTTTTAAATCATCAAATAGTTTTTAAATCATCAAATAGTTTTTAAATCATCAAATTAAAAAAAAAAATAAACTGTCTTAACGACACCAAGAGACGCTAGTAACTGTTTGGATGCAAACAGACAAGAGGCTGCAGTTTGTCAGCATTTCTAAGTTAAGCATCACACAGTTGGAAAGACAAGCAATCAAAACACTCATCTACGGACAGACTCTTCTGTTCTTACACACACTACAGTATCTGTGTTTGGACTAGTTTCTGTCACTCTCACTTCTCCCTCAAGCACTCCCACATCGTCAGTCATTAGCGAGTTTTCTGATGGAAATACAGTATTATTCTGCATACAGAAATGACCTCCTAGCACACAAAGTACACTTCTGGTTAAAAAGTGTATGGGTTTTCTGTTAAATTTCCTTTTATATACCTCAGTGAAGCGATGTTTATCCTCAGTTTGATCAAACAAAGCTCTACCTGCTTCAATGCACAAGTTTTTTTGTTGTTCTTAAAGCTGTGAGTGCACTTATCAGAGGCCTTTCATAGAAGCATAGAATCATAGAACAACCAGGTTGGAAGAGACCTACCGCATCATCGAGTCCAACCGTTCCTATCAAACACTAAACCAAGTCCCTCAGCACCTCGTCCACCCGTCCCTTAAACCCCTCCAGGGAAGGTGAAGCAACCACCTCCCTTGGCAGTTCCAATGCCCAATGACCCTTTGTGTCAAAAACTTCCTCCTGATGTCCAGTCTAAACCTCCCCTGGTGGAGCTTGAGGCCATTCCCTCTTGTCCTGTCTTGTTTTTGAGCACCTACAAGAGGTAAAAGCCAATCGTCTTCCCTAGCAAACCTCGAACCAAAGTTGTTCACAAGGAATTCTCAGACTTCTTCCCCATGGGATCACCAAGGCATTTTGCCACCTCCTAAGGGTTTAAAAAAAACAAAAACAAAATACACCAAACTGATGCATTACATTTATTTTCCAAATATATGATGGTGTTTCTACTTCTTCCTCAGTATCTGAAGCGGAAAATGTGGCACTGTGACTTTTATCATCAGGGAGAAGAGAGCTAGAAAAGCCACATGCATTTCTAAACAACTAAGCAGCAAGACTTGGAGGAGCTGGAAGTTTAAAAAGTGTTTCCTCTCCTGCTAGTTAAAATTATGACCTGTCAGAGTACTTTAAGCAGGACGCAAATCAAGACTAGAATGTCTTCCTGGAAGCATTTTGACAGCATCAGATATGCAATTTATTAGTCTCCCTTTTTCCAACCTTACAGATGTTGACCTTGCGGTGAAAGCATTATGCAAACAGACCTACACAGACATCTAAAGGTATCTATTACGCGATAACATTAGGAAAAAAATTTTCACAGAAAGGGTCATTGGGTACTGGTAGAGGCTGCCCAGGGAGGGGGTTGAGTCATCTTCCCTGGAGGTGTTTAAGGGATGGGTGGATGAGGTGCTGAGGGACATGGGTTAGTGTTTGATGGGAATGGTTGGACTCAATGATCCAGTGGGTCTCTTCCAACCTGGTTGTTCTATGATTTCTATGATTCAGTTTCTCTGACAACATAAGCCACTGCCAGCACTGTCTGGTCTTTTCTGCTACTATACCCCCCAACCTAATTTCAGTTGGGTTGACACAGTAGCCTGCTGTCTACGCAGGGAAGAGGATTAAGGAATGGATCCAGGCTTTAATCTGGTAACAAACAGCCAGAAAGAGGGGAGAGAGAGAGGAAACATGCCTGTATCCCGAGATTCACGGTCAGCTTCAATGGACCCGACTGCGAATTTCTAAATAAAGAGAAGGATCATATTTCTCTCAGGTATGCTCAGCTTTAGAGCTTGTGCAGCCACAGACTGAACCACATCAACCTTCCCACACAAGCACAAACCTTCTTAGTTGTGGATTTTTTTCCCCTTGAGTCAGTTTCCAGCCACGGTAGTGACCTGACCCACGTGACATCTTTAAGGTAGTCGATGTGCGCAACAATTCTTCTGCAAATACAAGTCCCTGTTGTCTACACCACGATGGCAATGAAAAGGAAGCAGAACGCAGGTTGTACAAAAAGTGGCTGAGGGTAAGGTATTCCCGAGGTTTGGTTTGTTTTTTTAATAACAGCATACCATACATTGTTAGAAATCATAGAATCACCAGGTTGAAAGAGATCCACCAGATCATCGAGTCCAACCATTCCTATCAAACGCTAAACCATATCCCTCAGCACCTCGTCCACACATCCCTTAAACACCTCCAGGGAAGGTGAATCAACCACCTCCCTGGGCAGTTCCAATGTCCAATGACAATGTCCAATGTCAAAAACTTCCTCCTGATGTCCAGCCTGAACCTCCCCTGGTGGAGCTTGAGGCCATTCCCTCTTGTCCTGTCCCCTGTCACTTGGGAGAGGAGCCCAGCTCCCTCCTCTCAGGTAGTTGTAGAGAACCATGAGGTCTCCCCTCAGCCTCCTCTTCTCCAGGCTAAACACCCCCAGCTCTCTCAGCTGTTCCCCATAAGGCCTTTTCTCCAGCCCTTTCACCAGCTTCCTTGCTCTTCTCTGGACTTGCTCCAGAGTCTCAACATCCTTCTTGTGGTGAGGGGCCCAGAATTGGACACAGTTCCTACTCTAATCCAACTCTAATCCAAACGTGGACTGCAAAAAGAACTTAAAAGTTTGCAGACACATCTGTGTGAGGTGAAGATAATCTCTATAAAAAGAACAGTCTCGATTACAGTGTTCGGAGCAGCCAGCAACTATTAAATCCCCCCTACAAATCCACAACACCCCACCCAGTCTAGAGGCACTGCCTAAGCTATGAGAATATATTAAAATGCACACAACATTCAAAAAAAATGTGTTCCACCAGTGAAGACTTCTGTCTGCTTGCTTGACCGCAGCACTAATTGAAATAAATGCCAAAGCAAGCAATTAAAATGTTAAGACTGCTTACAAACCCGCACCACACTTTACAAAGGCTTTCAACTCTATAAAAGCAGTAGTCTGAGTTGTAGATTTCATATAAAAATAAAGGGTATCAGGTCATCAAAGTCGGCCTATGGTCACCTTTGCACGTTTCTCCCCGAGGTATGCGGAGAAGGTGTGGTCACAGGAAAGGAGACAGCTTTTCTTTATGTCCTTTTCTCACCACCACCACCAAAAGAAAAACAAAACTTCAAACAAAGAAACATTTTACTGAAGGGCAGAGATGAGATGTACCCTAGGATTGTTCCCCAAAATCAGCCATCAAAACCACTTTAGAATCATGGAATCATAGAACAACCAGGTTGGAAGAGACCCACCGGATCATCAAGCCCAACCGTTCCTATCAAAATAGATGCAGGATATAAAAATTGCAAATCTGATACAGATTCCTTAACTAGACTTAGGGAAGAAAAAGTTCTTAGTAGCACACCCAGTCTTCTTATAACACAGAAACCATCAGCTCATTAAACACACGTCCCATGAGATACAAACAAGAAGTTTCACAATTGCTCAGCTTGGTCACGTTTTTTTGGTAGGGAATGTTTTTAATTTCGTTAGGCTCATGGCAAAGAGCAGCTATGGAAAGACTTCTCAATCAGAAGACAATCCCTGGACGGTATCAAAGGCTGTCTGCCTTTGGGAAAAACTGAGAGGTATCTGTGTTTATTGTCAAGATAAACAAATTTTAGAGCATTTATTTGTTCTGTTCCAAGTCTCTCCTGAGTTCAAATACAATCACCTTTATTATTTAGGAAAAAACCTAACATAGGCATACACACACGGGCCCATGTTTAGCTAAGCCGGTTTTCCTGGGGTCCCGTTCTCTCCTTTGAGATACACGGCTGGAATGACAAAATGTCTAGACAAGCACTAATTAAAGTTCCTGTGACCAGGTCCCCGGGTGCAGGGACAGGAAGGGAAGCATCTTGGGCACTGGAACAGGCTGCCCAGGGAGGTGATTGAGTCACCTTCCCTGGAGGGGTTTAAGCCACAGAAGGACAAGGTGCTGAGGGACATGGGTTAGTGATTGATGGGAATGGTTGGACTCGATCTGGTGGGTCTCTTCCAAACTGGTTATTTTATGATTTTATGTCCAGGTTATAGTCAGGGTATGGATAGTCAGATCAGGCTGAAATATACGTGTCAACACACAAAAGCCAAACCGCCTTACATGTTGGAACCAATTTATTATTTTTTTTTAATCAGTTTAGCTAAATCAGCACAATCTGCTGGCAGTTTAAGGTGCAGGTGCTCTCAATCTCTCCTGGGACTAAACAGGAAACCTAAGCTTAGAATTCAAACCGCAGATTCGTGAGCGTTTCTTTGCTCATATGGTTCAGCCACTTGCGCAGTCCCTGTGCTGCTTTCCTACCCTTGCGGAAAGCACATAATGTGCCAGTAAGTCTGTGGGCCACATGGTAAACTGACGATCACACCACCCCGATCCTGCTAAAAATAACCTCCAGTGCCTTTTGGGGGAATGGGGGTGGAGCAACTGTGTGACTGTGGTCCCACAGACCATTGTGCCGACACAGCTGACTTGCTGGAGGAAGGACAGAAAAAGTAAGAGGGACGGCAGGAAGACACGTTTCTGCAACATTAGCAGAAGGGAGAAACCGTGACAGAGCGAGAACGCCTCTGCGGGGCTTCTGTTTAAGAGCTGTCACCCTGAGCTGGCCAAATATCTAATGAGGGTTCCTCTTAAGGAAGGGAGCAGCTGCCCAACCTTCCCCACATCCCTCCAAGTTAGAATCATAGAACCAGCAGGTTGGAAGAGACCCATCGGATCATCGAGTCCAACCATTCCTATCAAACACTAAACCATGTCCTTCAGCATCTCATCCACCCGTCCCTTAAACACCTCCACGGAAGGTGAATCAACCCCCTCCCGGGGCAGCCTGTTCCAGTGCCCAATGACCCTCCCTGTGAAAATTTTTTTCCCAATGTTCAGCCTAAACCTCCTACAGCAGAGCCTGAAGCCATTCCCTCTTGACCTGTCCCTGTTTACATCACACACCAAAATTATTTCACTTTCTTTAGTAGATTTAGTAGAAGGCGAAGGGCAGCACACTGGTGGTCTGTCTTACTCCGAGCTCCATCAGACCATTGTTTCAGTGTTTTAACAGACGCAGGTAGTGTTGTATGACAAAGACAAAATGCACAGTAGCCCTTTATCTAACACATATCCTATTTTATTCTACTTTTCAAACATCTTCTGCTCCCACACATCAGGTTTAAGCCTCACACTTCCCAGACAAACAGGGACACGGGAATTAGTGTGGTAGCCTATTTGAATTTCAATAGTCTTTCATAGAATCATAGAACAATCAGGTTGGAAGAGACCCACCGGATCATCGAGTCCAACCATTCCTATCAAACACTAAACCATGTCCCTCAGCACCTCACCCACCCACACCTTAAACACCTCCAGGGAAGGTGAATCAACCACCTCCCTGGGCAGCCTGTTCCAATGCCCAATGACCCTCTGTGTGAAAAACTTCCTCCTAATCTCTAGCCTAAATCTCCCCTGGTGGAGCTTGAGGCCATTCCCTCTTGTCCTGTCTCCTGGCACTTGGGAGAAGAGCCCAGCTCCCTCCTCTCCACAACCTCCTCTCAGGGAGTTGTAGAGAGCAATGAGGTCTCCCCTCAGCCTCCTCTTCTCCAGGATAAACACCCCCAGCTCTCTCAGCTGTTCCTCATAAGGCCTGTTCTCCAGCCCCTTCCCCAGCTTCATTGCTCTTCTCTGGACTCGCTCCAGAGCCTCAATTCCAAGCTGGAATTAGCCTTTCTTAATAAAGTACTCCTTAAGAAGTGTGGCTGTTCCTGAGCTGCACAACTCTGTTTGCTTTAATGGCTCACGCCATAGAGGTCTTTGTGGCAGCTGAAGAGACAGGTATGCTCTGGTCCTCCTCTAATCCTCCTCTGCTCCCAGACACAGTCCAACTCTCTCCTGCTTCCTCGTGCTTGGCAGACCCCTGCTCTAGCTAACCCAGCTCCTTGGCTGAGCAGAGCCACCCCATACCATGTGCACTTGGGGCACAACAACCCTATGCAGAGCTACAGACTGGGAGAAGCCTGGCTGGAAAACTGCCAGGAAGAGAGGGACCTGGGGGTGTTGGTCAACAGACGACTGACCATGAGCCAGCAGTGTGCTCAGGTAGCCAAGAAGGCCAATGGCATCCTAGCTCGGATCAGAAATGGTGTGACCAGCAGGGCCAGGGAGGTTCTTCTCCCTCTGGACTCGGCACTGGTGAGGCCGCTCCTTGAATACTGTGTTCAGTTGTGGGCTCCTCAGCACAAGAAGGATGTTGAGGCTCTGGAGAGAGTCCAGAGAAGAGCAACGAGGCTGGTGAAGGGGCTGGAGAACAGACCCTATGAGGAGCAGCTGAGAGAGCTGGGGGTGTTTAGCCTGGAGAAGAGGAGGCTGAGGGGAGACCTCATTGCTCTCTACAACTACCTGAAAGGAGGCTGTAGAGAGGAGGGAGCTGGGCTCTTCTCCCAAGGGACAGGGGACAGGACAAGAGGGAATGGCCTCAAGCTCCGACAGGGGAGATTTAGGCTGGAGATTAGGAGGAGGTTTTTCACACAGAGGGTCATTGGGCCTTGGAACAGGCTGCCCAGGGAGGTGGTTGAGTCACCTTCCCTGGAGGTGTCTAAGGGACGGGTAGATGAGGTCCTGAGGGATTTGGTTTAGTGTTTGATATGAATGGTTGGACTTGATGATCCGATAAGTCTCTTCCAACCTGGTTGTTCTACGATTCTATGATTCTATACTTACCTATGTGCTTATATATCTCTTTTCCTGCTGGATCCACCTCAGACTGTATGAAAACCCCTTGAAATGGAAGCAAAGGACTGCATTAAGATCAACAGCTTCTCTCATGCAAAACTAATAACTACTTGCATTTCCAGAAAGCATAAATATTTGCACAGTGTGACCCCCTCAGCTCCTACAGTCTGCTAAGTAACCAACAAATCAGTGTACATGTTTACTCTAGACATTTTAGTTATGTTGGGTGATGAGAGCAAACCCAAAGCCTGGATGAGCCCTCCCAAGATTGCTTGGAATTGGAACGAGAAAATTCAGAATTTATCACCATCCTATCCAAATAGCAAAAACAGACACAGAGAGCGCTCAGCAAGAACTCGAGACTCTTGAAAAATTATCAGAGTTGTGCTTTCCTCACTCACACTATAAACCCTCTGTAAATACAGCCCTATTTTCCTTGTATCTCCTCATCAGCTGATATTATTTAAAGCATGTGGGACATTCACACAGATGGAAAAAAAAATAGGTCAGGCTTAAAGCAAAAGCTAAGCCATTTCAGTTTATTACTAGGTTAAACATGTGGAACTGTAATTTTAAATTCAAGGAAAGCAACTTAATGAAAACAATCTGAAAACACAGATAAAAACTACTGCAAACTGTTGCAATCTTTAACTGCCCTGTTGTCAAAACATCTTACAAAAACCTGTAAGCTTTCTTTTTAGTAAACTGACTGGTTTTGCTTAAAAACAGTAAAAAAAAAAACTAAAAAGGCAAAGTGAGCTTATTTAGAAAATGCACAAAAAAGGACTATATTGCTTACTGATCACATGGAGTCTGGTATATGAATCTAGGAGTCTTCTAACAAGAGCAGCTCACTAGAACACTCCAGCATATGGGAAATACTACTAGATTGCGAACATTTGCAAAAATCTAGTCCTTTCCTTTGCTAAGATCCAGCATTTCAGCAAATTTCTTCCTTTTCCAGCACCAAATTTGCATTACAAAACTCAGAAATATATTTATTCATTTTCCTTTTACCTTCTGCATAACCACAGTATTTACTACCAGAATACAGAAAGCCAAATACAAATAAATGCACTAAATTTAACTCAGTTATTCAAGGGGAATGCCCTAAACATCATTTGATTGCTGCCACCTACTGTTGTTTCAAACCTGTTGCAAGGAGCTAGAAGAACCCTTTTCCCCTTTGGCCTCAACCCAAGACCAGCACTAAACTTTTTTCAAAAGCTTATGTAACACAAAATAAAGAAAGCAGGAGAAACAATGAAGACTTTGCAACAAGACTTATGCCTTTCAATTTATTTTTAGGTCAATTCTACTATAACTTCGAGAAGACACAGGACCCATAGGAATGAAAACCAAACAGATAAAATCAATGAGGAGTAACTTCATCAAACACCAGTATCCGAATCCTTAGAATCCCTGTTTCACAAACTACCAATTAAACAACTTTACTCGTTCAAGAGATCTCCCAGCTAAACCAACCCACCAGCTAAACCAACCCACCAGCTAAACCAACCCACCAGCTAAACCAACCCACCAGCTAAACCAACCCACCAGCTAAACCAACCCACCAGCTAAACCAACCCACCAGCTAAACCAACCCACCAGCTAAACCAACCCACCAGCTAAACCAACCCACCAGCTAAACCAACCCACCAGCTAAACCAACCCACCAGCTAAACCAACCCACCAGCTAAACCAACCCACCAGCTAAACCAACCCACCAGCTAAACCAACCCACCAGCTAAACCAACCCACCAGCTAAACCACTTTATTAGTTGAAGAGATTTCTTAGCTTGAGACTTCTAGCAGCTTTATTACTACTGCCGCCCCTGCTGTGGCTAACTATGCAATTGAGGGGTCTATTTGGGCATGAATAAAGGTTAAAAATTAAGAAAAATAAATCTAAAAAGACTGGACATAGTCAAGTTAGTCCTTTCGCTGCCCCTCTAGGTTAAGAATTGGGAAATGATGGCAAGAATCAAAGAAATCTAACTGAAGAAAAGAATGGAAGTAAACAGAAAATATCTTATAGAGATATACACATATACTTGTGTGTGTGTATATTCATATATATATATATATATAAACAAAAACTAAGCATTGACATTCTTTTCATCTTTCAAGCACTGACGGGTTTTTCTACAAACCAGAGAGCAGAAAACCCACATATTTTCAAGTGTCTCATTCAGGAGATGGCAGCAGAGAGGCAACAAACCAGAACTGGCATGAGCCACATGGGTGTCCCTGCGCTGCTGCCAGCATTGCTGAGTTCACAGATTGGTTATTAGCCAGATGCAGCATGTCTTTGGTGATAAATCCAAAATCCACAGCCCGACACACCTCAAATGACTCTGCCAGAGTCAGCACAGGCCTGGCAGGGCTTCCTGCCTTCTGCTCAGCATTAGCCCTCAGAGCCATCTCCTGCACAGCTGCATCGAGACCTCTGCCCTGCAAATCCTCACAGTGGCTGCTCTGCGAGGCCCAAATATCATGGTAAATACACCAAATCTGCTCAGAGGCTTAGCAGCACCTCAGCTAAGCAGCCCTCCCAGAAATAACGCTGCTGGGAGCCACTGCGGGTGGACACATGGTTGGGCTCGATGATCCGATGGGTCTCTTCCAACCTGGTTGTTCTATGATTCTATGATTCTATGACAATGACTGTGCAGGGAGCACACCACGGGTGAGTGGGGTTCATCAGCATGTTCTCAGAGATAGGCTGACCTCAGAAGCCTCATGCCTGAGATCACATGCCTAAGCTAGTAAACCTGCCAAGACCTGAACTTAACGCTTCTTAGCGCCGAGCTGTGCTTTCTAAGCCTCCATGACACCATTAATATATTCACCTCAATAAATCACCAAAGGATAATAGAAATGTACTCATTTTGAGGGGACAAAACCTCCAGGAGGCAGCCAGAAAAAAGCAAATGAGCCAGAGGGTCTGTGAAGCTTTCCTCTTATAAACCAGAGCCCTAAGAGTTCAAATCTGAGCTGCTTCTGTTGCTGGAGCTCATATGATTTTAGGTGCTCCGAAATCATAGAATCAATCATAGAATCATAGAATAGTTTGGGTCGGAAGGGACCTTAAATATTATCTAGTCCCAACTCCCCTGCCATGGACAGGGACACCTCCCACTGGATCAGGCTGCCCAAGGCCCATCCAACCTGGCCTCGAACACCTCTAGGGATGGGGCAGCCACAACTTCCCTGGGCAACCTGGGACAGTGTCTCACCACTCTCATAGTGAAGAAATTCTTCCTTATGTCCAGTCTAAATCTGCCTCTCTCCAGTTTATACCCATTCTCCCTCGTTCTATCTCCACAAGCCTTTGTGAACAGTCCCTCCTCAACTTCCTTGTAGCCCCTTTCAGGTACTAGAAGGTCACTATAAGATGTCCTCGGAGCCTTCTCTACTCCAGGCTGAACAAGCCCAACTCTCTCAGCCTGTCCTCATATGAAAGGTGCTCCAGCCCTCTGATCACCTTTGTAGCCTCCTCTGGACCCATTCCAACTGCTCCACATCCTTCTTATGTTGAGGATTCCAGAACTGGACACAACACTCCCAGCAGGGTCTCACAAGAGAGGAACAGAGGGGCAGAAGCACCTCCCTCAACCTGCTGGCCATGCTCCCTTTTACATGGCCCAGAACACTGTTGGCCTTCTGGGCTGTGAGCACACATTGCCGACTCATGTCAAGCTTCTCATTGACCAGCACCCCCAAGTCCTTCTCTGCTAAGCAGCTCTCAATCACGTCATCCCCCATCATGTAGAGTGACTGTCACCGACTGCTGATGCTGTTAGCAAAGAAATAGATCTCTTATTTAAAGTATTTCCCTCCTAAAAGTAAAATGTCCCTTCTATGAGTCTATTAGTATACAGTTCATTAAACTAGAAACAACTGTATGATTAGGAAACCAAAACAATTCATTAGTCTTAATGGGATTTAACAAAGTTCCTAAGCAAGGATTCTTCAGAGAATTAATTACAATGTCCTAATCAGGAGAAACACCCCAGTTCATCGCTTGGAGATCATAGAATCACAGAACAACCAGGTTGGAAGGGACCCATCGGATCTTCTAGTCCAACCATTCGTATCAAAATGTTTCTCCAGTTGGAGATGTTTCTCCAGTTCATGGAGAATGGACATGCTGGACATGCTTTAGTGATTGATAGGAACGGTTGGACTCGATGATCTGATGGGTCTCTTCCAACCTGATGATTCTATGACTCTATGATTCTATGTATTGAAATCAGGGATTGCCCCGACCCAGGTGTAGGAATGCCCGAGGGATTTTACTGACAGCGCAGACATTATTCCATCTTACTCTTTGGGTCACCCCTACTGCGAACATGCCAAGGGCAGCACTGAAAATCAGCACTGAAATCTATCTCTGTCGACAGAGACAGAAACGTGGACATCACCACATGAGGACTACCCGAGGATCTTGTTGAAAAACTATTTGGAAGCCACACAAAGACCAGTACTCTTTTAGAAGTCCCCAAAAAATTAAAGATGAGATGAACAACTGATTCATGGAAAAAATAAAAATAATCAAGGTCTTTCCACACATACAACCTCAAAATTAACCATCTCCCATCGTCCTCAGACTCACTCGATTCTGGTAGAAGTTAACAGATAGTTCAGATTGTTGATTGATTTGCTATATAAGATGCTCAAGTGCCATTTTAGGCTAGATACCCATGGTTTCGAGGCATTAACTTACTGTTTACAATGTCACCTTGCAGCTGAAGGATTTGTGGAACAGGAATTGTGAGAATAACTATATCAAACAGTTCCGGTGGTCCTGTCTTCCTGGCGACTTCCCATTGCCCATCTTTGAGAGATATGTGAGTTACATGGTGTTCATAGGAGACATCCGCACCTGCTCAGAAAAAAAAGTCATTAAATACACATAGCAAGTAAAGTGCAGAGTCTTAGGGCAAAGATTTTTACCAATTAGGTCAAATCAATTTAAGAGCCATCATATGACATTAAAAGTCCAATGAGATGAGGTTTAACAAGGCCAAATGGCGGGTCCTAAACTTGGGGCACAACAACCCTGTGCAGCTACAGAATAGGAGAAGTGCGGCTGGAAAGCTGCCTGGATGAGAGGGACCTGGGGGTGTTGGTTGACAGCAATTGAACATGAGCCAGCAGTGGCCCAGGTGGTCAAGAAAGCCAACGGTGTCCTGGCTTGGATCAGAAATAGTGTGACCAGCAGGGCCAGGGAGGTTCTTCTCCCTCTGGACTCGGCACTGGTGAGATTGCTCCTCGAATGCTGTGTTCATTTGTGGGCCCCTCAGCACAAGAAGGATGTTGAGGTTCTGGAGAGAGTCCAGAGAAAAGCAACAAAGCTGCTGAAGGGGTTGGAGAACAGGCCCTATGAGGAACGGCTGAGAGAGCTGGGGTTGTTTATCCTGGAGAAGAGGAGGCTGAGGGGAGACCTCATTGCTCTCTACAACTACCTGAGAGGAGGTTGTGGAGAGGAGGGAGCTGGGCTCTTCTCCCAAGGGACAGGGGACAGGACAAGAGGGAATGGCCTCAAGCTCTGCCGGGGGAGATTTAGGCTGGACATCAGGGAAAAAAAAATCCCTCTCATCCTTTCCCTTGTCCTGTGGGAAAAGAGCCCGGCTCCCTCCTCTCCACAATCTCCTTTCAGGCAGTTGTAGAGGGCAATGAGTAGGCAAAACACCTGCAGGACGTGGAAACTGAGAGAGACACGTTTATCCATCTATGCAACCTCAAGACATACGTAAACAACCAAGGAACTAGAAAATTCTCACTGAAGATTTGAGAGATTGCTCAAGAACGCCATGAAAAACAAAGCAATTAAAGCTTTTCATTTCATACAAAAAAAAAAAAAAATTACCCGACTGATTGAGATAATACTTGACGATGGAGGAGATGCCCTGGGGTGCCACATAATTGCACGAGCCTTCTTTCACGACCATCCCTTCAACGGGTGCAGCCAGTGGCTTCAAGATGCCACGAGACACAAGTTCCTCATAGAAGCTTAAAGGAAGCAAAGAGGTGAAAACACACAAGCAGCTGTAGTGATTTTTCAGCAAGAATCATAGAACAACCAGGTTGGAAGAGACCCAGCGGATCATCGAGTCCAGCCATTCCTATCAAACACTAAACCATGTCCCTCAGCACCTCATCCACCTGCACCTTAAACACCTCCAGGGAAGGTGAATCAACCACCTCCCTGGGCAGCCTATTCCAATGCCCAATGACCCTCTGTGTGAAAAACTTCCTCCTAATCTCTAGCCTACATCTCCCCTGGTGGAGCTTGAGGCCATTCCCTCTTGTCCTGTCCCCTGTCACTTGGGAGAAGAGCCCAGCTCCCTCCTCTCTACAACCTCCTTTCAGGTACTTGCAGAGATGAATGAGGTCTCCCCTCAGCCTCCTCTTCTCCAGGCTAAACATCTCCAGCTCTCTCAGCTGTTCCTCATAAGGTCTGTTGTCCAGCCCCTTCACCAGCCTCGTTGCTCTTTTCTGGACTCACTCCAGAGCCTCAACATCCTTCTTGTGCTGAGGGGCCCACAACTGAACACAGGATTTAAGGAGCAGTCTCACCAGTGCCGAGTACAGAGGGAGAAGAACCTCCCTGGCCCTGCTGGTCACACCATTTCTGATCCAAGCCAGGATGCCATGGGCCTTCTTGGCCAAGAAAGCTCAGACCAGCCTAACTTTTGGATTACCTCACCTGCCATGGGGGTCCTCAGGGTGTGCCTCGGCCGTCACAAACTGTGCGCCCAGGTCAGCAGAGGATGCAGCGAAGCGTGTGGAGCTCATGCGCCCACCTGAGGGACAATGAGGGGGGGTGGGTGTGGCCTGAGCCACATCTCATATAGGTAAGAAGCCACGCCCACCACTTAAATTTCAAGTGCCGCCCATAAGCATCCCAAGCTCCTTAAGCCCCGCCCACCGAACCCGAAGCCACGCCCATCACGTAAACATCAGGCGCCTCCCATAAGCATCCCATGCTCCTTAAGCACCGCCCATCTCTCACACACCAAGCCCCGCCCACCCGCCCCTCAGTTCCCCAGCCCCGCCCACCCACGCCCTGAGCCCTCAGGCCCCGCCCACCCACGCCTCGAGACCGCCCACCCACTCCCGAGGCCCCAAGCCCGGCCCACCCGCGTTCCCAGGGCCCCGCCCACCCACTCCCAAGCCTCCTCAAGCCCCGCCCACCCGTACCCCAAATCAGCTCGAAGCCCCGCCCACCAAATCATAAGCCACGCCCACCCCCCGTCCCAGACCCCCTCCCAAGCCCCACCCACCACGTAAACGTCAAGCACCGCCAGTAGGCATCCCAAGCCCCTTAAGCCCCGCCCATTACCTCACACGCCAAGCTCCGCCCACTCACGCCCTGAGCCCTCAAGCCCCGTCCACCCGCATTCCAAATAGGCACGAAGCCCTCGCCCACTCGCGTCTCAGACCCCCCTCAAGCCCCTCCCACCACGTAAACACCTCCCATAAGCATCCCAAGCCCCTTCAGCCCCATCCACCCGGGTCCCAAGCACTCCACCCCACCCACGGACGCCCCGCCCCTAAGCCCCACCCACCCCATACCCAGGCCCCGTCCACCACGTGACCGTCACGCCACGCCCACTTCCGCGCACACAAGCCACGCCCGCTCCGTACACTCAGCGCCCCGAGCCGCCCCGCGCACCTGCTCCGCGGGCCTTGTCCCAGACGGCCAAGCGGGCACGGGACGCTCCGGCTCCCCGCGCCGCCAGCAGCGCTGCGCATGCGCCGCCGGTCAGCCCCGCGCCGACTACCAGCACCCGCCGCATCGCCGCCGAGGTCCCGCCTACCCGCGCCCCAAGCCACGCCCACCCTTGAGCCCCCGCCCCCTGCTCCCCGGCTCAGGCCACGCCCCCCTACCCGCCCGCTGGGCGGGTAGGGGGGCGTGGCCTGAGCCGGGGAGCAGGGGGCGGGGCCTACCTGACCCTCTAAAAATCACTATAATAACCATTTTATAATCCCTATAAACACACCCTGTGCACACATAACCTTGGCCACATCTCACCTGGCCTTGAGCACCTCCAGGGACGGGGCAGCCAGGAGGTTATATCCTCCTCCTCCTATTCTAGAGTCAGTAGAATAACCAGGTTGGAAGAGACCCACCAGATCATTGAGGCCAAGGATTGTGGCCGGAAGAGAAATATCAAGAATCAAGATAGAAATGTTTGCAATAGTTGTATAGAATATATCATTGAATCATTGAGTCATACAACAACCAGGTTGGAAGAGACCCATCGGATCATCGAGTCCAACCATTCCTATCAAACACTAAACCATGTCCCTCAGCACCTCGTCCACCTGTCCCTTAAACACCTCCAGGGAAGGTGAATCAACCACCTCCCTGGGCAGCCTAGTCCAATGCTCAATGACCCTTTCCATGAAAAACTTCCTCCTAATCTCCAGCCTAAATCTCCCCTGGTGGAGCTTGAGGTCATTCCCTCTTGTCCTGTCCCCTGTCACTTGGGAGAAGAGCCCAGCTCCCTCCTCTCTATAACCTCCTTTCAGGTAGTTGTAGAGAGTAATGAGGTCTCATCTCAGCCTCCCCTTCTCTAGGCTAAACACCCCCAGCTCTCTCAGCCGTTCCTCATAAGGTCTGTTCTCCAAACTCCTCGCCAGCCTCGTTGCTTTTCATCACTCCAGAGCCTCGACATCCTTCTTGTACTGAGGGACCCAGAACTGAACACAGGATTCAAGGAGCGGCCTCACCAGTGCTGAGTCCAGAGGGAGAATAACCTCCCTGGACTTGCTGCTCACACCCTGTAGGAGTGAAAGCACCTCTACAAGAACAGCACAACGTGATGGGAAAAGCTCTGTGCTCGCTGGAGAACCTGCCGCGTAGGCTGGTAGCAAAGAAAGCAGGAGTGTTGCAAGAAAGAATTGCATGCGTTGGGTGGGAACTCTTTGATGTCTGACATGGTTCTACTTTGGGGCCAAACACCTTCCTGAAGTATGTGAGGGTGGCAGGCAGCCCTGGGAGAGATAAAGCCCTCATCAGTAACGGTGGAGTCGCAGCCTTACTGGAAAGCAGTCGGGAGGCATGGCAGATGCGAAACTGATCCCGAGCTCTCACTGCAAAGATGATGAACCACAATCTGGGCAGCAGGACCAGACATGTGTCCAGCCAGTCTCAAGTAGAGACCAGGTGGCCAAAAAGGCCAATGGCATCTTGGCTTGGATCAGAAACGGTGTGACCAGCAGGGCCAGGGAGGTTCTTCTCCCTCTGGACTCAGCACTGGTGAGACTTCTCCACGAATGCTGTGTTCAGTTGTGGGCCCCTCAGCACAAGAAGGATGTTGAGGCTCTGGAGCAAGTCCAGAGAAGAGCAACGAAGCTAGTGAAGAGTCTGGAGAACAGGCCCTATGAGGAACGGCTGAGAGAGCTGAGGGTGTTTATCCTGGAGAAGAGGAGGCTGAGAGGATACCTCATTACTCTCTACAACTACCTGAGAGGAGGTTGTGGAGAGGAGGGAGCTGGGCTCTTCTCCCAAGTGACAGGGGACAGGACAAGAGGGAATGGCCTCAAGTTCCACCAGGGGAGATTCAGGCTCAACATAAGGAAAAAGATTTTCGCAGAAAGTGTCATTGGTCACCGTCAGAGGCTGCCCAGGGAGGTGGTTGATTCACCTTCCCTGGAGGTGTTTAAGGCACAGGTGGACGAGGTGCTGAGGGTCATGGTTTAGTGTTTTATAGGAATGATTGGACTCGATGATCCGATGGCTCTCTTCCAACCTGGTGATTCTATGATTCTATGATTCTCAACCTTTCTTCTCTGAGGAACAAAGTCAGCAAGCAGAAGTGAAAAGTTCATGGAAGTTATTTATCAAGGGAAATTTGCATTCATTACAGTCCCCTGGTATATTACAAAGCCGCATCAATGGAAATAATTAATGCATAATTTAATTCTTCTCCCTCTGCCCCATTTTCTTCCTAACTAGGTTGCTTCTGCTCCTGCCTCATTCCAAGAAGCTTTCTGTAAAATTATCTTTTGATGTAATGCTCTTCCCCTCACTGGGTTTTTCAGGTCAGCTCGAGAAAGTCTGTTTCCCCTAAATACTTCTGTGTCTTCTGAAAAAATTGCTTGTAAATTTTATCAGATGATCAGATTATCAGACTGCGCAATTGCTTACTTTTCTGTCTTTAAGAAATCCTCTAAGCATCTTTCCATGGACCAAATTCTGGCTTAAGTTCATCCCATTTAAACTTTTTTTTTTTTTTGCAATTCTCTTTTCAGGTCTGCAAAACCGCAGCAAAAACACTGCAGCTTCACTTGGGTTTTTGACATCAGCACAAAGGGTTTTTCCCTTATTGCTTTGCCATCTTTGTAACACCTGAACATTTCCTTTCTCTTTCCAAAACCTGAAACAAAGCCGTGACCCAAATTCTTGCTGAAATGAAAATAAATAAGGTCCCGGCAGCTGGAGATGTTTGCAGAGGAGACAAGTGGCACGTGGCTGGCCCCAGGATGTGGAAAAAAAAAAGAAGTAAACAAACACCAAATCCTTCCCCAGACCCAGCATCTCTGCAGAGGGGACAGGAGAGCTTGGCCAGGAGTCCTCAGTGCCATGACTTGCTGTGACAGGTGGTGTTCCCCACCTCTGCTCCAAGTGGCTTGTGCTTGGTGGACACCCAGGGAGGTGGGAAACACTGTACAGACCAGCAATCGTGCGTTGATGACCAGTGGGGGTAGTTTTTTCCTATGTTCTGATTCTGTTTTCCATCAGCGCTTTACCTGGCTGCTGCCCGGTGGTCCGATGGTCTCACGTCAGCTAGAAAGGGCTGTGTCTGCCCTGACCCACGGCTGGACCTCACACACCGAGACCTCTGCCAAGCTCCTTAAAGGCTGCTGCCTTCCCAGCTGCACAGTTTGATCTGCCCTCTCTCTTACTTGGGACCACTGGGGTGGCACCAAGGCACTCACACTGCTGTGAGTCAATCATCGCCCTGAGGGAGGGGAAGACCTTTTTTTTTTGCATGCTCTTTGGGTGGGAAAGGGCAATCGGAGCTGACAAGGCTGCATGGCAGGCTCCACCATCTGCTGAGTCTTCAGATTTTCTCTCTGCTGACAGGTAAACACGTTCATAAATAAAAAGATATCAATCAGGCTTTTGCCACAGCGTTCCTGGGCTGCTGGAAGAGCCAGTCTTGGCTCGCCAGCTTGGAGGGGAGTCAAGCTGCTGCTACACCGACCAAAACCTTGAAGTCCCTAAGGGAGCGGCAGAGGGTTGTGAAGGGCTCTGAAGGCAAGAGGGAGAGAGCCACAGGTGCCACGAGAGGGACAATCTCAGCACCAGTCTTCTGTTCATGCCAGCTGGTGGGGTGGTTGAGGTGGTCCTGACCCAGTCCTCCTAACACCACTGGTCTCCTTTTCTCTCGGCCCTATGATTCAGTACAGAATCATAGAATCATAGAATCATAGAACAAACAGGTTGGAAGGGACCCATCAGGTCATCGAGTCCAACCATTCCTATCAAACATTAAACCATGTCCCTCAGCACCTCATCCACCTGTCCCTTAAACACCTCCAGGGAAGGTGAATCAACCACCTCCCTGGGCAGCCTATTCCAATGCCCAATGACCCTTTCAGTGAAAAACCTCCTCCTAATCTCTAGCCTAAATCTCCTCTGGCAGAGCTTGAGGCCATTCCCTCTTGTCCTGTCCCCTGTCACTTGGGAGAAGAACCCAGCTCCCTCCTCTCTATAACCTCCCTTCAGGTAGTTGTAGAGAGCAATGAGGTCTCCTCTCAGCCTCCTCTTCTCCAGGATAAACACCCCCAGCTCTCTCAGCCGCTCCTCATAGGGCCTGTTCTCCAGTCCCTTCACCAGCTTCGTGGCTCTTCTCTGGACTTGCTCCAGAGCCTCAACATCCTTCTTGTGCTGAGGGGCCCAGAACTGCACACAGGATTCAAGGAGCAGTCTCACCAGTGCTGAGTCCAGAGGGAGAATAACCTCCCTGGCCCTGCTGATCACACCATTTCTGATCCAAGCCAGGATGCCATTGGCCTTCTTGGCCACCTGGGCACACTGCTGCCTCATGTTCAGTTGGCTGTCAACCAACACCACCAGGTCCCTCTCCTCCTGGCAGTTGACCTGGCAAAGAAGTGGGATGGACTGCAGGGCAGCTTTCCAGTGCCTGTACGTGCCCAGTGATCATGGGTCCCTGCATTGCCCTTTGCCACTTGCTTCTCCATCAGTCATCCTGGCAGGCAGGTCACACCACCCCAGTCACTGAAAGACACACATCTTGTTCTTGATCCACAAGGGCTGCCACAATTACCAGCCTGTGGTAACTCTGGCAAAGGTTTGGGAAAGCAGTGGTCAACTTCCATGTTAAACACTGCGTCACCTCCCGAGACACTGCCCTGGTTGTCCTCTTGGCACCTCCTCAAGAAGCAGAATCACTACCTCGGCTCTTGTTGTCCTTCTCCTTGGAGCTGCCAGCTCCAACCTGAGACACATGTAGGGGATTAAGACGAGCTGTGAAATCTCGCACAAACCAGTTGGTCTTGTTCAAGTGCCAGCAGGTTTACCTGCCAACACCCTCTTCGTTAAACCATTTCAGTGACGATTGGCACCTGGATCAGGACGTGCGGTGCCTCCGAGGGCGCAGCAAGTGGGCTGCAGGGCATGGTGCTCTCATCACTGGGATGAGGACACCGAGACTGATGGAGAAGGACTCCCAGGGCCAGGTGGTGCGGGACTGGGACACCCTTTTTGAGGACACACACCAGGCGATTGAGTAGTTTTGTGTAAAAGATGACACAGTGTTGTTCAACAGATGCTGTTGAATTTTTGAGCAGAGGTTTTGTCAGACCGCACTGATCTTTGCAGCTTCAGGAACAGCTGCATGTTGTAGTGTTACCTTTTGCCCTGCGCTGTGGCAAAATATGATGGGAAGATCACTCAATCTTGGTTTACTGCTTGGTGTTCTTCAAAGCTACTCAATTTAGAGCGTAGAGCAAGAGCTATTTAGAGCAAGAGCTCTTCTGCCCTGTGCTCACAGGAGCTGTGATAGACTCACATTCACAGGCTTTCGTCTTGTAAGTGGAATTTGAGGTTGGAAGAGACTGGTTGAAAGCATCATCTCTATGGATTCTAGTTTCCAAATGGGATCTCTCCACAACCTCTTTTTAGCTAGTTGTAGAGAGCAATAATGTCTCCCCTCAGCCTCCTCTTCTCCAGGCTAAACACCCCCCAGCTCCCTCAGCTGATCCTCTTAAGACTTGTTCTCCAGCCCCTTCACCAGCTTTGTTGCTCTTCTCTGGACTCGCTCCTGGACCTCAATGTCTTTCTGGCAGTGAGGGGACCAAAACTGAATAGTATGTGAGGTGCGGCCTCACCAGTGCTGAGTACAGGGGCAGAATCTCTTCCCTGCTCTTGCTGGCCTCACCGTTTCTGATACAAGCCAAGATGCCATTGGTTTTCTTTGTTGCCTGGGCCGCTGCTGGCTCAAAGTGCAAGGCCTACCAATCCAGGATTTTCTTCTAATCATCCCTAGAGTAACTCATCAGAGCTTAAATCCCAGCTGCGCATTTGGTAGTAGACACCCACTACCTCTGCTTTGTTTTCTGTCCCCTTAATCCTCACCCGAAGGTGCTCAACCACATCATCCCTGACCGTAAGGGCTGTGCAACTCAACCTCTCCCTTACATACAGCGCGACACCTCCACCTCGCCTGACCCCCTGAGCAGCCTGTAGGTCTCTATCCCTGTACTCCAGGACTAATTCCACCAGTTCTCACTAATACTGATGATATTGTAGCGCTGCCAGCTGACCTACGCTTCCAGTTCAGCCTGTTTCTTTCTCATACTGTGTGCAAGCATTTCAGATGAACTCCTGAGCCCTCCATGCTCCCAGGAGCTGTCTCAATGTTCCCACTAGAATCATAGAATCATAGAATCACCAGGTTGGAAGAGACCGATCGGATCATCAAGTCCAACCATTCCTATCAAATACTAACCCATGTCCCTCAGCACCTCATCCACCTGTCCCTTAAACACCTCCAGGGAAGGGGAATCAACCACCTCCCTGGGCAACCTATTCCAATGCCCAATGACCCTTTCCATGAAAAACTTCCTACTAAAGCATCCGTCCTCCACTAGCATAGAAAGAAGAGCAGGAACGGGTTGTAGTCTGAAGAACATAGTAGGTTTTTCAGTATTGTGGTGACATCTCTGAACTGACATCTCTGAACTGGGCCCCAGAAAGGCAGCAAAATTCCCTGAAATGAGGGTCTAGTCTGCAAACAGGTGTTTTGTTTTGCACTGGGGGAATCACCAATGACCATAATGTGCTGTTGGCACATCTCAGCCCTGGTCTTGATGTAGGTTTTGTTGTGAGAGGTTGGTCTTTCTGACTCTGGCAAACCTGACTGTTCAGGTTACTTTTCTGTCTCATGTGCTTCATCTTCCATACCCAGGGCCTTGTATCTGTCCTGTAAGGATATCTTAGGGGGCAAGGAGGGGGTTCTATTACCACTCCATGTTGTAATCTTCCTTTCACCCCTCTTTATCTATTGTGATGCTGCTTTTCTTCTGGCACAAAACAGACCCTGGATCTGCCCCCACAGGGAGTTGACTTGTGTGCATCACGGAAAGTGATGTGCATCATCCTCAACATTCACTTTGCATCCCCAAAAATGCATCTTTGCATCCCCAAAATTCACTTTGCATCCCCAAAATTCACTTTGCATCCCCAAAACGCACCTTTGCGTCCCTCAAAATGCACCTTGGAGCACCTCCCGGTCTCTCCCGGCTGCAGAGAGGGCTGGTTCAGAGAGCATCCAGCTCTCAGAAGGGTTGAAGGGCTTTGGCAAGCAATGGTTTTCCTAAAAAAAAAAGGGGTTTCCTCAAGTGGTTTCACTGGGAAGGGAGGTCAGCACCAGCTTGGCTTCAATATTAAACGCGATACGGACACAGCCACAGCCTGTTTGGGCTTCCCCAACCCCATAAAGGTGCATTGAGGGAATAAGAGGCTGATTTTTAAGGTGTAATCCTACTTGAGAAATCCTACGCAGCCGGCATCCTTCTGGGATGGTGGAATTCGTTCTGTTTGGACTCGATGATCCGGTGGGTCTCTTCCAACCTGGTGATTCTGTGATTCTATGAAAGCGGAGTACAGCTCCACCGATTGAGCTCCTTCTCAGCCTCTCAAATACTCCTTGGTCTGCCCACCAACTCCTGCAGCTCAGCCACCAAGCAGAGCAGTCCATCTGTCTGACCACACCTCCCACAGCTTCGCTTTCTATCACTTTTTTTGTCTCTAGGAATATCCCTTCGCACATCCCACAAGTGAAAACCTCGGCAATTTCATTCTTAAACAGAAGCTCTGTGTGTCTGTTTTGGTTCTACTGGATGCTGGAAGTGCGGTAGAAGCAGAAGACGCTGCTTTTTGCCAGACGGTCACCTTGCTGCCACCACTGCTGGTGCTCCTCACGCTGCTTCAGCATCCGTTGCAATCACACTGCTCAGGCATCTCATGTGACTTGGCTTTTACCAAAGCAAACTGATAGTGTTTGATAGGAATGGTTGGACTTGATGATCCGATGGGTCTCTTCCAACCTGGTTGTTCTACGATTCTATGATTCCGGCTATAGGTGTCCCTGAAAGCCACGCACCTTTCAAAGAGCTGCATTTCAAATCCAGTTTTAAAAGGTAACAAAAAATGTCAAAAATCAGCAAAAAAAAACAAAAAGAAATTTAAAATTTACACATTTTTAAATATCTGGAAAGATCCATTTCAAAACTCAAGTGAGTCCAAAATTCCTCATTCTCCTGCATGATCACACAGGCTGGTGGTCAGCAACATAGAATCATAGAATCATAGAATCACCAGGTTAGAAGGGACCCACCAGATCATCGAGTCCAACCATTCCTATCAAACACTAAACCATGTCCCTCAGCACCTCGTCCACCTGTGCCTTAAACACCTCCAGGGAAGGTGAATCAACCCCCTCCCTGGGCAACCTCTGACACTGCCCAATGACCCTTTTTGTGAAGAATTTTTCCCTAATGTCTAGCCTGGACCTCCCCTGGTGGACCTTGAGGCCATTCCCTCTCATCTTGTCCCCTGTCACTTGGGAGAAGAGCCCAGCTCCCTCCCCTCCACAACCTCCTTTCAGGGAGTTGGAGAGAGCAATGAGGCCTCCCCTCAGCCTCCCCTTCTCCAGGATAAACACCCCCAGCTCTCTCAGCCATTCCTCACAAGGCCTGTTCTCCAGCCCCTTCACCAGCTTCGTTGCTCTTCTCTGGACTCACTCCAGAGCCTCAACATGTTCAGATGTTTCAGATGTTTCCTTGAATCCCAAGTGGTCTCCTTCTCTCACTTACAGTCAGACAGAAACTGACTCTTCAGAGCAGATTCCAGCCCTCAGGTAAATTACATGTTTGCAGGAGGAAGGATTAGAGGGAGTGGCAACCTGGAATGCTCCCAAGCTCCCAAATGTGTGGAGCAGAAGGAATAACAGCCCAATGCATGGTGGGTGAAAGCAGGGCGCTGAAATGGTGGGGACCTCCTGCTTGGTGGACGTCAAGAAGAAAGGCTCCTGCGTGTCTTCTGCTGCACCAACCGGCTTGCAACAGGTAATCTTCCTCTTTGGGTGCCTCTGACCCTACACTGCCAGCGAGGGGCTGTGCCTGGGGACAGCAGAAGAGAGCTGTAGGCAGTCCAAGAGCCCTGTGGATGGGATGGTGGGACTTCTCCAGGAGGCTGGGTCAGAGGGAAAGTCATTTCTGCTCACAGAGCAGGCAGTGAGACCACTTTGATATCAGGACTGTGGAAGAGGCTTCACTTTGCTGTACCTCTCAGATGTCACCAAGAGCTCTCAAGGGCTGTTGGACTGAAGGACCCTTCGCAAAAGGAACATTTTTGCAGGTTGGCTGTTGGGAGAAAAATGCCATCCTAGGCAAGGCTCTTACCTTGAATTTGCAAGCTGTTTTCATGGCGTTATGCCACAAAAATGCTCTCTGTCTCTCTTTGCTTTGCCAGAAGTCTGTGTTAATAGTAGCAAGACCAGAGTTGTCTGAGGCCAGGCAGCTGCCGCAGGGCTGTGTTTGAGTGTGCACGGCTGCCATCCTTGCTCTGCCTCCCACCTCTGTCCCAGAGACCTCTGTGCTCCTTGGGAGCACCCTGGGAAGGATCCCTCAACTACCTTCCCCCAGAAAAGGAGAGCTCCTCCGCACAGCAGGAATGGCAGCGGCAGCTGATGATGCAACAAGGAGCAGCCTGAGGACTTCAGATTGGAGCTGGGGAACCCTTCTGCCCCCAGAATGGGGAAGAGCCCTGTGGGCACCGTGTCCCCATCCCGGGCAGGGACACGGGGCTCTGCTGGGCCATGCCACAGCCACCCCAACCTCGTACTGGTCATACCCCACTGTGAGCACAAGGGTGGACAAGGGGTGTCCCAAGACCCCCTTCAGCAGCCAACTGTGTGAGCCTCCACACACCTGCTCCAGGGTCAGCAGAGGGAGCAGGGAACATTCTCCTCAGCTGCATGGGAAGCTGGTTCCTCCAGGAGAAGAGAGAGGGATGAAGGTTAGCTGGGAAATGACAGAAGCCTGCTTGCAGTTTTCCTTTCTTGACCACTGGGCAGAGTCCAGTGGGATGAGGTTTAACGAGGCCAAATGCCGGGTGTTGCATTTGGGGCACAACAACCCTGTGCAGCTACAGACTAGGAGAAGTCTGTCTAGAAAGCTGCCTGGAGGAGAAGGACCTGGAAGTGTTGGTCGACAACGACTGAACATGAGCCAGCAGTGGCCCAGGTGGTCAAGAAGGTCAATGGCATCTTGGCCTGGATCAGAAACAGTGTGATCAGCAGGTCCAGGGAGGTTCTTCTCCCTCTGGACTCAGCACTGGTGAGGCTGCTCCTTGAATCCTGTGTTCAGTTGTGGGCCCCTCAGCACAAGAAGGATGTTGAGGCTCTGGAGCGAGTCCAGAGAAGAGCAACGAAGCTGGTGAAGGGGCTGAAGAACAGGCCTGGTGAGGAATGTCTGAGAGAGCTGGGGGTGTTTATCCTGGAGAAGAGGAGGCTGAGGGGAGACCCCATTGATCTCTATAACTTCCTGAGGGGAGGTTGTGGAGAGGAGGTAGCTGGGCTCTTCTCCCAGGTGACAGGGGACAGGACAAAAGGGAATGGCCTCAAGGTCCACCAGGGGAGGTTCAGGCTGGACATTAGGGAAAAATTCTTCACAGAAAGGGTCATTGGGCATTGGAATAGGCTGCCCAGGGAGGGGGTTGATTCACCTTCCCTTGAGGTGTTTAAGGCACAGGTGGACGAAGTGCTGAGGGACATGGTTTAGCGTTTGGTAGGAATGGTTGGACTCAGTGATCCAGTGAGTCTCTTCCAACCTGATTATTCTATGATTTCCCTTTGCAGTGATGGATGCATTTTGCAGGCGGATGCAAAATACCTGTTGCTGGCATCCAGTCGTGGTCACTGCTCCACATGGGGTCATATGCTCCACAGGCATATGTATTTAGCCACTGGGCAAAGCTCCTTGCTGTGCACTCCACTCAATTTAACAATTTAAGCATTTCACACAAATGCTGAGGCAGTATTTCTGCTTCAAATGTGTTGTCTCCAACAAAGAAAACGGCGGTAGGCTGGTTTGTGGTAGGAACGTGCCAAAACAAATACTTCAAAATCCTTTCCAAGAACAAGAGTGGGTCTCCTGGGACAGCATTTCACTCAGGTTTGAAAAAGCAACTCAAATGTGTCCCAGGGTCTCTTTCAGCCATAGGGATAGCCCCCAAAAAAATCACTATTTTGATTTGATATTGAGCAAAACCTTCATGCTCCTGCAACTTAGAGTTGGGTCATTTATTCCTGATTAGTTGAGGTGTCAGTTCAACAAAATAATCCACTCCTCTGACCGTCCAAGCCATTATTTTAAACAAATAATATATAATCATCACCTCAAAGCCCAGATTTGCCTGGGAGGGTGTAGCCCTATATGCACATGTGCATTTTTCTGAATACTAGCATCAAATGGAGAATGCAGGATTAAAATCTGACGGAATTTGGACTCTGACACCATTCAAGATAAGGACAATGAGCAATTTCTAGAACAAATGAGAGGATTTCCAGTTTATATTCACTTCACCTGTTGAGTGGTCAGATTGATATAGAATCATAGCACCATAGAATCACAGAATGGTTTCAGTTGGAAGGGAATTTAAGATCATTTAATTCCAACTCCCCTGCCTTGGGCAGGGACACCTCCCAGTCACACGAGCATAGTGCACACCAAGCAAAGCACATACAGTCCCTGCCTTCTATGCAACAACCCTATGCAGAGCTACAGACTGGGAGAAGCCTGGCTGGAAAACTGCCAGGAGGAGAGGGACCTGGGGGTGATGGTCGACAGCCGACTGAACATGAGCCAGCAGTGTGCCCAGGTGGCCAAGAAGGCCAATGGTATCCTGGCTTGGATCAGAAATGGTGTGACCAGCAGGTCCAGGGAGGTGATTCTCCCTCTGGACTCAGCACTGGTGAGACTGCTCCTTGAATCCTGTGTTCAGTTGTGGGCCCCTCAGCACAAGAAGGATGTTGAGGCTCTGGAGAGAGTCCAGAGAAGAGCTACGAAGTTGGTGAAGGGGTTGGAGAACAGGCCCTATGGGGAACGGCTGAGAGAGCTGGGGGTGTTTATCCTGGAGAAGAGGAAGCTGAGGGGAGACCTCATTGCTCTCTACAACTACCTGGAAGGAGGTTGTGGAGAGGAGGGATCTGGGCTCTTCTCCCAAGGGACAGGGGACAGGACAAGAGGGAATGGTCTCAAGCTCTACCAGGCTGGACATTAGGAAAATTTTTTCACAGAAATGGTCATTGGGCATTGGAATAGGCTGCCCAGGGAGGTGGTTGATTCCCCTTCCCTGTAGGTGTTTAAGGCATAAGTAGATTAGGTCCTGAGGGACATGGTTTAGTGTTGATAGGAATGGTTGGACTCAATGATCCAATGGGTCCCTTCCAACCTGGTTGTTCTATGATTCTATTGTTCTGTGATTCTGTGTCAGTCCCATCAATGTCTTTCACACTCATCATGTTGACAATGTTTTTCAGAGCACCATGATGTGGCTGTTCACAACCGTTGCTTATTTAATGTACATCAGTGAAAAGTCAGATGCAAGCCTCGAGGTGTTCGTGGATGTTGTAAGTTCTGACTTCACTCCCTTCTTTTACTGTGTGGGCATAGCCTGGGCAGGACCCACGATGTCCCCGTGTGTTTCTTCACTAGGGCTTGGTACCAGGATTTTACGAGAGCTTTTACCTCCCTGTGCTTACCTACACGGAGATTTATGGCAGACGTTAATGAGGGAGTTCAGTTCAAGTCAACAAGTTTGGCCAGTACAGCTGTCTCGGGCTCAGAGTTTCACTGTCGTTGCTTCCCTGCTCTTCACAAATGTTGATTGCAACAAGAAAAGCAAACAATGGGTCTTTCTTTACCAGGGAAACTCACACCTACCAACAGTTTTAGCTGATGCCAGTGGCCTAGGTGGCCAAGAAGGCCAATGGCATCTTGGCATGGATCAGAAACGGTGTGACCAGCAGGCCCAGGGAGGTTCTTCTCCCTCTGGACTCAGCACTGGTGAGGCCGCTCCTCGAATCCTGCGTTCAGTTGTGGACCCCTCAGCACAAGAAGGATGTTGAGGCTCTGGAGCGAGTCCAGAGAAGAGCAACAAGGCTGGTGAAGGGGCTGGAGAAGAGGCCTTATGAGGAAGGGCTGAGAGAGCTGGGGGTGTTTATCCTGGAGAAGAGGAGGCTGAGAGGAGACCTCATTGCTCTCTACAACTACCTGAGAGGAGGTTGTGGAGAGGAGGGAGCTGGGCTCTTCTCCCAGGTGACAGGGGACAGGACAAGAGGGAATGGCCTCAAGCTCTGCCAGGGGAGGTTCAGGCTGGACATTAGGAAAAATTCTTCACAGAAAGGGTCATTGGGCACTGGCAGAGGCTGCCCAGGTAGGTGGTTGATTCACTTTCCTTGGAGGTGTTTAAGGGACAGGTGGACAAGGTGCTGAGGGACATGGTTTAGTGTTTGATAGGAATGGTTGGACTCAGTGATCCGGTGGGTCTCTTCCAACCTGATTATTCTATGATTCTATGGCTGCACCATGGGCAGAAGGCACATTGGGAGGTCCCTACTCCACCCTCCTGCTGGCAGCAGGAGTCATCACCATCGGCTGAAGCTGGCCGACTCTTGGCTTGGCTGACACCAGCGGGATGGAGACCCTCACCTCCCTCAGGACCAGCCCCACACTGTTCTTCCCTTGCCACAGGGTCAAATCGTCCGCTACCACGGGTACCCCTACGAGGAGCATGAAGTGCTGACAGAGGACGGTTACTACCTCACCTTGCAGAGGATTCCTCATGGCAGAGACAACACAGGAAGCGACAGCAATTCCCACAAAGCAGAGGCACAGGGGTCCAGCATGTTCTGCCCCCGTAAGTGCCACGAGATGGTCTGCCTGAGCCAGGGACCCCAAGAGCTCTGTGGGGTTGGGGTAGACCACGGTCGGGGCTGCCTCATCATGGGCTGGGGCCTCCAGGAGATAACTTTCCCTGTAGGATTAGCCTTGGGAGCAGAAGAAATGCAGGAGCCCACCACAGCAGCTTTCTTATTCCGAGGTGCTCTGCTTCAAAGAGGAAGGAAAAGACAAGGAGAATGACAGAATGAATGGGACAGAGAAGCCTTGCACCAGGCTATTTTTTGGGGGGTTTGTTTTCTAGCAGGAAAAAAAAACCCACGAGTCCAAGCCAATGCCATCTCCTTTCTGTCCTTCACTTGAACTGCCATTTCAGGAGGGAGTGATGCCCCATTCTTGGCAGAATGTCCCTCTCCTGGAAGGAGGACTGGTACACGAACATGGCAAAGAATTGTCAGATTCTGGAATAGGCTGCCCAGGGAGGTAGTTGATTCACCTTCCCTGAAGGTGTTTAAGGCACAGGTGGATGAGGTCTTGAGGGACTTGGTTTAGTGTACGATGGGAGCAGTTGGACTCGATGATCCGGTGGGTCTCTTCCAACCTGGTTGTTCTATGATTCTATGATTCTATGAAAATGATCCTCCTCTTCTCTCTTAAGCTCCAAAACCTGCTGTCCTTCTGCAGCACGGCCTGGTGTTGGAGGGAACCACTTGGTTTACCAACCTACCCAACAACAGCCTGGGCTTCGTCCTTGCTGACGCCAACTATGATGTTTGGATCGGAAACAGCCGAGGAAACAGCTGGTCACGAAAGCACAAAGAGTTTGACTTTCACCACCAGGAATACTCAGCTTACAGGTATTTTCTGAGAAGCTGAAGGGTGGGCAAGGTACTTAGTATTCTCAGCAGCGTCTGCAGACTGGAGAGGCAGTGCCGTTGACAGCCGTGCCATCTGCCTCTGGGCATAAACTGACACCACCAATATGCCAGAAGGGTGCCAGTACCTGCCAGAGCCCTTGCCTCCTGCTCAGACAATCATGGCATTAATCACATTTAATAGAATGATAGAACAACCAGGTTGGAAGAGACCCATCGGATCATCGAGTCCAACCATTCCTATCAAACACTAAACCATGTCCCTCAGCACCTCGTCCACCCGTCCCTTAAACACCTCCAGGGAAGGTGAATCAACCACCTCCCTGAGCAGCCTGTTCCAGTGCCTAAAAACCCTTTCTGTGAAGAATTTTTTCCTAATGTCCAGCCTAAATCTCCCCTGGTGGAGCTTGAGGCCATTCCCTCTTGTCCTGTCCCCTGTCACTTGGGAGAAGAGCTCAGCTCCCTCCTCTACACAACCTCCCCTCAGGTAGTTGTAGAGAGCAATGAGGTCTCCTCTCAGCCTCCTCTTCTCCAGGGTAAACACCCCCAGCTCTCTCAGACATCCTCATAGGGCCTATTCTCCAGCCTCTTCACCAGCTTCTTTGTTCTTCTCTGGACTCACTCCCGAGCCTCAACATCCTTCTTATGCTAAGGGACCCAGAACTGAACACAGTATTCGAGGTGCAGTCTCACCAGTGCTGAGTCCAGAGGGAGAATAACCTCCCTGTACCTGCTGGTCACACCATTTCTGATTTGTTGCTCTTAAAGTCAGAAACAGTAATTTTTACATGTGCCTGTCTCCATTGCAGCTTTCATGAGATGGCCATGTATGACCTCCCAGCAACGATCAACTATATTCTGCAGGAAACTGGACAGGAGCAGTTATACTACATTGGTCACTCTCAAGGCACCACCACAGGTATTTAGGAGGAGATCAGACTACTGTCCAAGTCCCACTAGTTGCACACCCTTTCCTCCCGAGAGTCTGGACAGGGAGGGTAACGTCTGGCAAACAACGAAAGGAAAACACTGGGCAAAATCCTCGTTTGGCCTAACAGAACAGTTTTCATAGAATCATAGAACAACCAGGTCGGAAGACACCCACCGCATCATTGAGTCCAACCATTCCTATCAAACACTAAACCATAGAATCATAGAATCATAGAATCACCAGGTTGGAAGAGACCCACTGGATCATGGAGTCCAACCATTCCTATCAAACACTAACCCATGTCCCTCAGCACCTCGTCCACCCGTCCTTTAAACACCTCCAGGGAAGGTGAATAAACCACCTCCCTGAGTAGCCCATTTTAAGCCGTAACAGCCAAAAAATGGTTGCAGTGATGGCTTTTGGTCCATTCCACTGCTGCCAGAGCCACAAGAAGGACTTGTGAGAGCCTCAGCTGAACTAGGCGGTCAAACTAGGAGCTGAAACACATCAGCGGCAAAGGCTTCAGGTCAAGCGACCACCCTGCTAGAGCTACCTCTGAAGGTCCTTCCAAAGGGCACAGACACGGGGCAGTCAACAGCTTCTTCTGCAGTTACAGAGCAGGGTCTGTTTCCTTCTCCCTTCCACAGGTTTAATTGCATTTTCATCCCTTCCTAAGCTGGATCACAAAATCAAGATGTTTTTCGCCTTCGCTCCTGTCGCCACAATCATAAATATTAAGTCACCCGTGGCCAGGGTATTTCACCTTCCCGAGGGGCTCATTAAGGTACGTCCTCACCACACACTCTCCTGGTGCGAACAGGAAGTGGAAGGTGAATGAACCACCTCCCTGGGCAGCCTATTCCAATGCCCAATAACCCTTTCCGTGAAAAACTTCCTCCTAATATCCAACCTAAATCTCCCCTGGAGGAGCTTGAGGCCATTCCCTCTTGTCCTGTCCCCTGTCACTTGGGAGAAGAGCCCAGCTCCCTCCTCTCTACAACCTCCTTTCAGGAAGTTGTAGAGAGCAATGTGGTCAATGAGGTTGACAAGTCCCTGGAAGTAAAAGAGGAACCGTGAGGTGAACCATGCTGATCGACACCTTCAACTTTCACAGCTCATTTTTGGACACACAATGGTCTTTGGTAAGGGTGACTTCCTGCAGCAAGTGATTTCCAGACTGTGCAGCTACTCCATCTTTAAAAGCCTTTGCTCCTTGGTCCTTTCCTTGCCTGGTGGGTTTTCCAACGGCTTAAACGTGGTATGTACCCATTACTCCTTATTGCCTTTTAAGTGATTCGGTTTCTCGTTGTTCGAGCCAGACTTTCATCTGGCCTTTTGCGTCTTTGATTTATTGAAAAATCTGGCCAGTGCATCAGCATTTCATAGAACAACCAGGTTGGAAGAGACCCATTGGATCATTGAGTCCAACCATTCCTATCAAACACTAAACCATGTCCCTCAGGATCTCATCTACCTGTCCCTTAAACACCTCCAGGGAAGGTGAATCAACCACCTCCCTGGGCAGCCTATTCCAATGCCCAATGACCCTTTGTAATTTGACGTGTGTTTTGATAACAAATCAGGCTCTTATGGGATTATCTCCCCTTCAATCCACTGCTAGGTGAGTCCTCAGACTCTTCAGCATCCCTCAGAACTTATCCCTGAGTGAGAGACTTTCCCTGTGCTCTACTACACAGAACACGAAGTCATGGAAAGATTCAGGCTGGAGGTACTGGGATGGAGGAGGTTCCAGTCTGACCCCCACTCCTATGGGAGCCAGTCGGAAAGGGATGTTTCCTTGGGACCAGTCAAGGTTTTAAGGTCCATATCTTGCCACAAACAGCTCATCTGAATGAAATTGGTGACAGGTCCATGGTCTCAACAGGAACAGTTTTATTTCTAACAGGATTACCCTCCGTGCAGAGAATAAATGTCTCAAATTGTTTCTTGCAGAGCCGCATAGATGCCTACCTGTCCCACTACCCTGATTCAACATCCCTAAAAAATCTCTTACATTGGCGCCAGGTAATATTTCCTGCTGAAAAACAGGAACACATTCAACCAGGGCCCATGTTCTCCTCTCCTCTCCTCTCCTCTCCTCTCCTCTCCTCTCCTCTCCTCTCCTCTCCTCGCTGCTCCTCTCCACTCCCCTCTCCTCTCCTCAACTCTCCTCTCCCCTCTCCTCTCTTCTCCTCTCCTCTCTTCTCCTCTCCTCTCCTGGAAAATCGACATGAGATGCTGGAGCAGATGCAGCTCTTTTGCCCATGGCTTTCAACAAAAGTTGACCAAGAGTCTTTGGAGCTGGTAGGAAGTGGAGATGGAAGCAAAAACTGGTAATGAACCAGCACGGGAGATGCTAAAGACTGGGGGATAAGGGTCAGTATGGACATCAGACCATCCCACAGGCCATGCTGAGATCTTCCTGGGGCTTGAGCTTTCCTCCTAGAAGACAGTATCACGCATAACGATTAGCATCCTTGAGCCTTGGTGGCAGGAGGGACTAGTGCAGTTCCCCATTCACCTCATTTATTTTTCTGACGGTCCCGTCTGATGCACGAATAATAAACACAGCTCTCCTTCTTTTCTAGATCTATAAAACGGGAGAATTCAAATGTTACGATTACGGCAGTGACAACATGCTTCATTACAACCAGGTAAGAGAAATCCATTCTCATTTGTCATAGAATCATAGAATCATAGAACAACCAGGTTGGAAGGGACCCATCGGATCTTCTAGTCCAACCATTCCTATCAAACACTAAACCAAGTCCCTCAGCACCTCATATACCTGTACCTTAAACACCTCCAGGGAAGGTGAATCAAACACCTCCCTAGGCAGCCTATTCCAATGCCCAATGACCCTTTCCATGAAAAACTTCCTCCTAGTCTCCAGCGTAAATCTCCCCTGGCGGAGCTTGAGGCCATTCCCTCTTGTCGTGTCCCCTGTCACTCGGGAGAAGAGCCCAGCTCCCTACTCTCTACAACCTACTTTCTGGTAGTTGTAGAGAGTAATGAGGTCTCCTCTCAGCCTCCTCTTCTCCAGGTTAAACACCCCCAGCTCTCTCAGCCACTCCTCATAGGGCCTGTTCTCCAGCCCCTTCATATGTCAGTTTTATAAGAGAAAAAAATAAAGAAAAAAGATAATGGTAATGAAAATACAGCAGTAGGCAAGGCTGAATTTTATGGGACTTACGGAATTTACCTTATATGACCAAACATTTTTATACCTTTTATGAAAAAGAGGTCTGTAGTATTGTTTGGTGATGACTTCTTGTCCCCAAAGGCATAGCCAGGATCTCTGGTTATAGTTTTTGTGCCATATCTTAGAATCATAGAATCATAGAATCACCAAGTTGGAAGAGACCCACCGGATCATCGAGTTCAACCATTCCTGTCAAACACTAAACCAAGTCCCTCAAGACCCCATCCACCCGTCCCTTAAACACCTCCAGGGAAGGTGAATCAACCACCTCCCTGGGCAGCCTGTTCCAACCATTCCTATCAAACCTATCTTGGAACAGGGAAGAAATTCCAAGCAGCAATCAGGGAGACTTAGAAATTTGGACTTGAAATGTTGACCTTCTGGGCTTTTCTTTCTCAAGCCACACTATTTCTCTTCCAGACAACACCTCCGCTCTATAAGCTGGAAAAGATGAAAGCCCCATTTGCTGTGTGGTATGGTGGTGGGGACTGGCTTTCATCCCTTGAAGACATCAACTACATCCTGCCTCGCATCACCAACTTGGTCTACAAAAAGTACATTCCGGAGTTTGCCCACTTCGATTTCATTTGGAGCACACAAGTGTATGAACAAGTGTACAAAGAAATTCTTGAACTGATGGAGAAGAGCACCTAGAGTCAGAGCAGTGGCAGAAATTGTTGGCTTCTCGTTTGACGTCTGGGGCTTCTTTTAATGAAAAATAGGGAAAAAATGGGGAAAACAAAAAGGCAGTGGGAAGGCTCATTGAACTGCTGTGTTTGGTTTGGACTGATGTTAGAATCATGGAATTATAGAATCATAGAATCATAGAACAACCAGGTTGGAAGAGACCCACCAGATCATCGAGTCCAACCACTCCCATCAAACACTAAACCACGTCCCTCAGGACCTCATCCACCCGTCCCTTAAATACCTCCAGGGAAGGTGAATCAACCACCTTCCTGAGCAACCTATTCCAATGCCCAATGACCCTTTCCGTGAAAAACTTTTTCCTAATGTCCAGCCTAAATCTCCCCTGGCAGAGCTTGAGGCCATTCCCTCTTGTCCTGTCTCCTGTCCCTTGGGAGAAGAGCCCAGCTCCCTCCTCTCCACAACCTCCTTTCAGGCAATTGTAGAGAGTAATGAGGTCTCCCCTCAGCCTCCTGTTCTCTAGGCTAAACACCCCCAGCTCTCTCAGACATTCCTCAAAAGGCCTGTTAGTCTGGGAAGTAAGGAAAACAAGCCAATCCAATGATCAAGAAAGCACATAGGACTTAGGTTTGATAGGCTGAGGTCCTATCAGAAACTGGGCACGGCCCTTGGACCCTGAGTTTCCTGGTTCCTCCCTCATGTGTGTTTCCAGCAACAAGAAATATCAGTGAAATTTGGACTCTGGTCATGGTTGAAAGCCCTGGTCTCCCTTGGCTTGTGTTCTCTGCTGCGAACACCCAGGTGAGCTCCCTCCTGAGCACAGGTGTACCAGGAGAGTAGGTGTGCTCAGGTGGGACCACGTGGTGGAGTAGGGAGATTAACCCTGCCAGGGTAGATTTATCCACCTTCTAGTGACTCTTCCACACCAAGAATCCAAACATACTGACATTCATAGAATCACAAAATAACCAGGTTTGGAAGAGACCCACCAGATCATAGAGTCCAATCATTCCTATCAAACACTAACCCATGTCCCTCAGCACCTCATCCACCTGCACCTTAAGCACCTCCAGGGAAGGTGAATTCATTGCTTTTCAGTCAGAAAGTGCTAGAAATTTTCTGCCTGGAGGCAGCAGAAAGAACTCACAGGTTTTTGTTTCTTGGGGGTTGTTTTGCGGGGGGAGAGGGTGTGAGAAGTGTAAATACAAAACACCTTTTTCAACTTCATGCTAGTTCAGACAACACCAATCTTGCTCCTTCACAGAAGAATCATCAATAAACTCTACCAGAAAACATCATTTTAAGCAACGTTACCACAGTACAAACCCAGCTGGAAAGGTCGCCTTTTGCCCACTCTGAGGAAATATTTTTGTTTTCCCTGCGCAGAAGAGGGAAGAAAAGTCAGGTGGAAGCCAGTAATGAGTCTGACTCTGTTTTAAGCTTCTATATTATTATTGATGATTGGAGGAAGTGTGAATTTGCCTGTTTGTGCGATTATATTCTTTAAAACGCTTAGCAGCAAGATAAGGGCAAAGGATTAGGCCCTCTTTCCACAAAGGTATAATAGTAACAATAGAATCATAGAATCAAAGAATCATAGAACAGCCAGGTTGGAAGAGACCCACCGGATCATTGAGTCCAATCATTCCTATCAAAATAATAATAGTAGTAGTAATAATAATAACAATAACAACAACAATGATAATTATGACGACAACAACAACAGCAGCAGCAGCAGCAGCAGCAGCAGCAGCAGCAGCAGCAACAACAACAACAACAACAACAACAACAACAACAACAACAACAACAATAATAATAATAATAATAATAATAATAATAATAATAATAATAATAATAATAAAGTAAGATAGGGTCCACTGGGCTCCGCGTGGTTGTGCTGCTGCCTTAAGCCTCCAGAGGAGTCTGGGAGGGGGCTGCCACGTGCAGGCAAGGGAGAGCTGCTTGTCCAACCCTCCTTCTGCTCCAGGATGACTCCCAGTGGTTTGTTACACTGGTTTTCGGCCTGTCCAACCCTCACAGTGCAACTAGCGTCCCCCCACCCATGCCCCATGGGGAAGAAGGGGGACACAGAGGGCAGATTGAGGGGTACTGAGTCCAGCACAGCTGCTCTCCAGGAGCAAACACGGTGGGTCTTAGGGGCACATTTTCATCCAAGTGTCTGGAGATGTCAGTGTGCCCAGGTGGCCAAGAAGGCCAATGGCATCCTGGTTTGGATCCGAAATGGTGTGACCAGCTGGTCCAGGGAGGTTATTCTCCCTCTGGACTCAGCACTGGTGAGACTGCTCCTTGAATCCTGTGTTCAGTTGTGGGCCCCTCAGCACAAGAAGGATGTTGAGGCTCTGGAGCGAGTCCAGAGAAGAACAATGAAGCTAGTGAAGGGGCTGGAGAAGAGGCTTTATGAGGAACGGCTGAGAGAGCTGGGGGTGTTTATCCTGGAGAAGAGGAGGCTGAGAGGAGACCTCATTGCTCTCTACAACTACCTGAGAGGAGGTTGTGGAGAGGAGGGAGCTGGGCTCTTCTCCCAAGGGACAGGGGCAGGACAAGAGGGAATGGCCTCCAGCTCCACCAGGGGACATTTAGGCTAGAGATTAGGAAGAGGTTTTTCACACAAAGGGTCATTGAGCATTGGAATAGGCTGCCCAGGGAGGTGGTTGATTCCCCTTCCCTGGAGGTGTTTAAGGGACGGGTGGATGAGGTCTTGAGGGACATGGTTTAGTGTTTGATAGGAATGGTTGGACTCGATGATGCGGTGTGTCTCTTCCAACCTGGTTGTTCTATGATTCTATGATAAAAGGGTTTCACTATCCACTTTTACAGATAGAACTGACCACAGAAGAAAACAGGATAGGGTGAGGTAACCTCAGGGTGTATGAATTAGGCTATAAGTTAGATACGATCTATCTGGAGCAATGGGATTAGCTACCTCACTTAGTATATTTGTAAAGACTTCTTTGTATATTTGTAGTGACATCTTTCTCCACGTGACTAGTTATTTACTTGCAGAGCTCTGCCCCGGGGCAGTACACTTACAGGGCTGCACTGTGTTCATGCCATGGATATCAATGCAAATGCAAGACAACTTCTGCCTTGGTGAATAAACACCCAAAGCTTGGCAAGGCCTTTCCCCAACAGACTTCTGGAAAACTTTAAGAACTTATCTGTATTTAGTTAAAAAGCACTAACAAAAAGCGAGCAACGAAGCTGGGGAAGGGGCTGGAGAAGAGGCCTTCTGAGGAACGGCTGAGAGAGCTGGGAGTGTTTAGCCTGGAGAAGAGGAGGCTGAGAGGAGACCTCATTGCTCTCTACAACTACCTGAAAGGAGGTTGTGGAGAAGAGGCTAATGGCTTCTTCTCCTAAGTGCCAGGGGACAGGACAAGAGGGAATAGCCTCAAGCTCCGCCAGGGCAGGTTCAGGTTGGACATTAGGAAAAATTTTTCACAGAAAGGGTCATAGGGCCCCGGAACAGGCTGCCTAGGGAGGTGGTTGATTCACCTTCCCTGGAAGTGTTTAAGGGACAGGTGGACAAGGTTCTGAGGGGCATGGTTTAGTGTTTGATAGGAATGGTTGGTCTTGATGATCCAGTGGGTCTCTTCCAACCTGGTTGTTCTATGATTTTATGATTAACTTTTTACTTCTGAAAATGTATAAGAATTGGAGGGCTTAGTCTTTTTCTGTTCAGGTTGTAATGTTTCTGCCACTTCTGTAATTATCTGATGTAGTGTTTGTGTTGCATTATCTTCATCCATTGGCTCCTATCACATAGTTTGGTGACACTAACCCATGACCCTCAGCACCTTGTCCACCCATCCCTTAAACATCTCCAGAGAAAGTGAATCAACCACCTCCCTAGGCAGCCTGTTCCGGGGCCCTATGACCCTTTCTGTGAAGAATTTTTTCCTAATGTCCAGCCTGAACCTCCCCTGGCAAAGCTTGAGACCATTCCCTCTCGTCCTGTCCCCTGGCACTGGGGAGAAGAAGCCATTACCCTCCTCTCTACAACCTTCCCTCAGGTAGTTGTAGAGAGCAATGAGGTCTCCCCTCAGCCTCCTCTTCTCTAGGCTAAACACCCTCAGCTCTCTCAGCCATTCCTCACAAGGTCTGTTCTCCAGCCCCTTCACCGGCTTCCTTTCTCTTCTCTGGACTTGCTCCACTTACTTGATTTTCTTTCCGATGTGCCCATGCAAACCTATTCCTGATCTGCTTGAACACAGCACAAAAGGTCAGAAAGGCCTAAAGCCCTGTCACAACCCTTTCAAACCACAGCAGTTATGCCATATTTGCTGACCCTTAATTTTCAGTCACAGTAAATGCAAAACAAGGCAGGACACACACGAACGGAGCAGCACATCGTCCTGTCCAGGCCGTGTCCACACTGGAGAGATGATCCTCGAATCCTGTGTTCAGTTCTGGGCCTCAGTTCTTTGAGTCTTAGCTTCCTGGGGCCATATCCCATTCCCATCTGCCTGAAGCACCGTTGGTGCTTCAGGCAGATGGGAATGGGATATGGCCACAGCAAATTATCGTTAGCCAAACACGTGATGAGATAGAACTACCTCCAGCACTTCTCACAAGGTTGTGTTGGTCACCCGTCCTGGGCTTGTGTCATGTGGGATGTGTTACTGCTTCCTGAAGGTCTCTGACAACCCTAACCAGGCATTGGCTGAGCCAATGTGAATCAGCATTTCTCCTGCGCTGGGGAAAAGAAGAAGGGGAAGAAGATGAGGAAGAAGATGAGGAAAAAGAAGAAGATGAGGAAGAAGGAGATAAGAAAAAGGAGAGGAAGTGGAAGAAGATGAGGAAGAAGAAGATAAGAAAAAGAAGAGGAAGAAGATGAGGAAGAAGAAGAGAAAAAAGAAGAGGAAGAAGGAGATAAGAAAAAGGAGAGGAAGAGGAAGAAGATGAGGAAGAAGAAGATAAGAAAAAGAAGAGGAAGAAGAAGAGAAAAAAGAAGAGGAAGAAGAAGAGAAAAAGAAGAGGAAGAAGATGAGGAAGAAAATGAGGAAGAAGAAGATAAGAAAAAGAAGAGGAAGAAGTTGAAGAAGAAGATGAGGAAGAAGAAGAGAAAAAAGAAGAGGAAGAAGATGAGGAAGAAAATGAGGAAGAAGATGAGGAAGAAGAAGAGAAAAAAGAAGAGGAAGAAGATTAGGAGGAAGAAGAAGAAAAAGAAGATGAGGAAGAAGAAGAGGAAAAAGAAGAAGAGGAAGAAGATGACGAAAAAGAAGAAGAGGAAAAAGAAGGCGAGGAAGAAGAAGAGGGAAAAGAAGAAGAATACGAGGAAGAAGAAGAGGAAGAGGAAGAGGAGAGAGAAGGAGAGGGAGAAGGAGAGGGAGAGGGAGAAGGAGAGGAAGAAGAAGAGGAAGAGGAAGAGGAGAGAGGAGAAGGAGAAGGAGAAGAAGGAGAAAACAAACGCATGAAGAATTCTAACAAGGTTTGGTGAGAAGAATTCGTAGTTTCATCAAGCTTCACCCTGCAACTCTAGCATGAGTAAAGTCCCTATTAAATGTGTAATTGGAGGCACTGGAGATACCTCAGCTTAGCTGAAGGGCTTTAGACTAGGCGAGGCACAAGCAGACAAGCACTGCTTTCCTTATTGCGTTCTTCCCTGATAAGGAGCAAAGGTCTCCTAGGTTACTGCGAGGGAATTGCGCTTATCTGGAAGGACATGACTAACACCGATCAAACTGGTAAGTGCCGAGGAATGTGTTGCTCATACCATGATGCACCAGAGAGAAGGTGACTCATCAGCCAAGACCTGCAGCTGCTAACAGGACAGCAGTGGGGACGCAGCACATTTCATGGGCTGCTTCTCTTCCTGTTGTCCCAACAACAAGATGGGGTTTGGTCCCATGATAACTCAAACAGGGAAATGAAAAGACACCTAACAAGTTGTCTAATGTTTATAGAGAACGATGTTAACAAGATCAAAGAATCGTCACGTTGGAGAAGACCTCTTGGGTCATTGAATCATAGAATCATAGAATCATAGAATCACCAGGTTGGAAGAGACCCACCAGATCATCAAGTCCAACCATTCCTATCAAACACTAAACCATGTCCCTCAGCACCTCATCCACCTGTCCCTTAAACACCTCCAGGAGTCCAACCATTGCTATCTGCCACAAAATATGACACCAGCATATTTTCTTTACTTAGAGGCCAAGAAAGAGTTGTTGTTTAGGTCTCAAGCAGAACCCAGGAGGCTTGTGGAGGACTCAGTAGCTGGTGATCCTTGTCTTCCATGTCACATGCAGTCAGGTCCCTTCAATTCATACATTTTGGCCTCTCTGAGAATGTGTGCAAGTGCTGAATGGTGCAGTCTGCTCCGAAAGTGAAATAAAATATCTTTCTGTTTCTAATCAGAAGAAGAAGAAGAAGTCTAGAGAAGAGCAATGAAACTGGTGAAGGGGCTGGAGAACAGGCCCTATGAAGAGCGGTTGAGAGAGCTGGGGGTGTTTAGCCTGGAGAAGAGGAGGCTGAGAGGAGACCTCATTACTCCCTCCAACTACCTGAAAGTAGGTTGTGGAGAGGAGGGAGCTGGGCTCTTCTCCCAAGTGACAGGGGACAGGACAAGAGGGAATGACCTCAAGCTCCCACAGGGGAGATTTAGGCTAGAGATTAGGAGGAAGTTTTTCACAGAAAGGGTCATTGGGTATTGGAATAGGCTGCCCAGGGAGGTGGCTGATTCACCTTCCCTGGAGGGGTTAAGGCACAGGTAGATGAGATCCTGAGGAACATGGTTTAGTGTTTGATGGGAATGGTTGGACTTGATGATCTGATGGGTCTCTTCCAACCTGGTTGTTCTATGATTCTATGATTCAATGATTCTAATCAGCCTTGTGCTTTCTTACATTAGTTCCCACAACAATACTGTAAAAACATTCTGTGATTTTGGCTGTACAGCTTCATTTTAAGGTGCCCATGACAGTCAATCTAATATCACAGAATCATAGAACAACCAGGTGGGAAGAGACCCACCAGATCATTGAGTCCAACCGAATATCTGGTTGTGCAACCTGCCATGTATTTTATCCTTATGATACAATTCCGTTAAATGCACACCCACAGCTCTGTGGTAAAGACATTGCTCTTCCCACCTTAAACCTGTGTGTCAAAAGACCCAGCTCTGGTCTCCTAACTTCAAATAACTGAGAGGTCCTCATTTCTCCCTTTGACTAACCTACACATGAGTTTCTCAGTAAAATGCTACCTACTCTTTGTAAGGAAAGTTGTCTCCTTCCACAGTTATGATAGGTACTGGTGCCAAACTGCACATTAGCCTCCGCACTGAAAGCCTCGTCCCATGGCCTGAGGATGAGGTTCTTCTCCCTCTGGACTCAGCACTGATGAGACCACACCTCGAAACCTGTGTTCAGTTGTGGGTCCCTCACCACAAGAAGGATGTTGAGGCTCTGGAGAGAGTCCAGAGAAGAGCAATGAAGCTAGTGAAGGGGCTGGAGAACAGACCTTTTGAGGAACGGCTGAGAGAGCTGGGGGTGTTTAGCCTAGAGAAGAGGAGGCTGAGAGGAGACCTCATTGCTCTCTACAACTACCTGAAAGGAGGTTGTAGAGAGGAGGGAGCTGGGCTCTTCTCCCAAGGGACACGGGACAGGACAAGAGGGAATGACCTTAAGCTCCACCAGGGGAGGTTCAGGTTCGACATAAGGAAAAAAATTCTTCACAGAAAGGGTCGTTAGGCACTGGAACAGGCTGCACAGGGAGGGGGTTGACTAGCCTTCCCTGGAGGTGTTTAAGGTGCAGGTGGATGAGGTACTGAGGGACATGGTTTAAAGATTGGTGGGAATGGTTGGACTCGATGATCCGGTAGGTCTCTTCCAGCCTGGTGATTCTATGATTCTATGCTGGAGAAGTATCTGCTGCCTCTTTCCAGCCTCTATTAGTACCCAGTACTAGTATTCAGTACCTCTGCTAGATAATTACTACCCAGTGGAGGTAGGAGGCAGCAGACTTGACAGTTGATGGAGTACTTGATCATACCAGAAAAAGACAAGGTCTGTCTTGACGCTGGTGAAGGAAACCTGATGGTAGAGTAGAAAAACACAAGCTGGGTAGGAGTCTGTTGCACCCATAGGGTGTTTTTTCAACTCCCCTTGGGGCACACACTGAAAACCACTGAGGTCCATCTCATGTGGTGGGATGTTTGTGCTCAGAGCGGCAAGAAGACGTTTTCAAAAGCTCAAAGTAGACACAGAGGCAGAAGTAAGGCAGTGAAACAGTGACGTCTCTGTCACACTGGCTGTCAGGAAGATAAGTGTCCATATGCACAATCTTGATGTCAGTGGTTGTGGCACCAGTAGAACATTACAGTCTGACGGGTGGAGTAACACATGCATGTTCTAGGTTGTGTTTCACTGCTTGAGTTACCACTCGTAGGCTATGGCTGGTATGAACATTAGAAGCTAACCTAATGCACGAGCAGGAAACACGTACTCAAGCAGAGCATCTGGTAGCCAACCAAAGGCTCAGTCTTTTAGGTGGCTACCAAGCAGCTACAGAAAGGCGTAGGCTGTGAGGTCATGGGCTGGAGGTGGAGAAAGAATACCTTTACTCTGCGCAATGCCTGTTGCTTCAGCCAAACGGAGGCCTAGCACAAGCTCTCCTCCATCCAGATCCCAAGCCTGGTGATTTTCCAGAAAATGTTGCAGAGGTTTTGCACGTTTTCAGCTGAGATACAGCACTGTTCGGGTGTAAGGGCTGCGTGGAGGTTGACTGGACCACTGTCATTTCTGACATATGGTGAAATCACCAAGTGCAACCCACCAAAGCCGCCGGGGAAGCCTGACCCGTCCTTGGTGGGTCTATGGAGCAGTCGTTATGCTCCCAAGGCGCTGTGAAGCCGATGGAGTCTTCTCTTTCTTCTTCTAAGGTGCGTTCCCAAGGGCTGCTGGGAGTCAAGATATCACCCGTTACGAAGAAAACTTTTCGACATTTTGTCGCTGTGGCTATCACAAGCTTCAGTCGCAACTCCATAGCTTAAATTCCTCACCGCACCACTCCGGCTGTTTTCGGAAACAATCGATTGCGAGCACGAAAGTCATGGTCACATGGCCAAGCAGAGGAAGCTATCAAAGACGTGACCAGCACACACGCATAGCTTAATTGGAGGACACGTGAGGCGGTCCAGCGCGGTGCTAATGCAGCAGGGCTCTGACACAATGTGCTCCTTTTTAACACTGGTGGTGGTGGAGCCACCACCACTCACACCACCAGCCGGATCGGATACAACAGAGGGATCGGTTTGGCTTGGTAATGTATTTTCCTCGACATAATTCAGATTTGCATTGAGGGTGAAAAAGTATTGACTGCTTTTTTTTTTTTTTTTGTCTTGGTTACTTGCTTCTGGGGAATATTATCGAGAAGGTTACTGGGAGGATTTCCAAGGGCTGTTGTGTCTCGCTGTGTGGGAGAGCCACTGGGAGGAGGAAGGAGGGAGGGAAAGAGCAACCGGATTGCTAGTGAAATCCACAGCTCTTGCTATCGGACTGAAGTTACGCTCTAACTTTTAAGCTTCCTGCTAAGCACTAGAAATCATGTGTCATTTTAACTGTGTCTATTAAGAACAGATCCACGCTCGGAACAGGAGTCTCCAAGGTGATCAAAATGTTTCTGTTGTTTTTCAGGCTACGCTTATTTCATAACTAGTCTTTTTATGAGGTTCTGCTAGCTTCAGCTCATAGGATCATTGTGTCAATAGTAGCTTCTGGCTGCACAAATTAAGTAATAAAGAAACAGCATAGACGTAGTCGCATCCCAGCCAATCTAAATATGTTCCTTGCGTAGTTTAAGCTCTTAATTCAGATTAATTTCTTCTGTTCGACACTTGGCCTGATGGTTTTTTCTATAGTTTTATTTTACAAAGCTGTTTCTCTTCCTTTTACTATTCAAAGTACAGAAATGGGTCTTGACCCAGTCTGTAGGAAGGAGTGGGAAGAGCCTTTTATGAGCTTTAAATGGAAATGGGAACCCTCTCCAACTCCTCAATCCAAACCTTGATATTTGGTATTCGAATAGAGAGAGAACGTGACCCATCATAACCAAGCTGAAAACTGTTTCTTCATAACAATAAGAGTAACAATACCAAATTTTACGCAGACACAAGATGTGGCTGCTCATCGCCAGCCTGTGTTTGACACAAGCGCTCGTGAACTCGGCAGACGTCATCCAGCTGAAAGCGGTGAAAAACCTCGAGTCGACCATGAATATTGTAAGTCAGAAGTTCGAATTCCCGGTCTGTTTGAAAGTTCGCAGGTATTTATCATGGGGAGAGAGGGATGGAGGGGACGTATGCGAAGAGGGCTTGGGTTGAGCTGTGTGATGTGATGTTGCCTCCACACCACCATGAACCTGGCTTCCCGAAGGAGGTCGTTTCCTCCCAGCGGGATTAAGTGCGATTATCAGCAGAGCATGTAGAGAAGGGTGAAATCCCTGCCATCTCCCTGGAGGGCAGAAAGTTCTGTGCGACTCCTCCTCTTCAGCCACAGCTGCTTGCGAAGGGCTGCATTCAGGCAAGTCCTGAAATTCTCTGCAGGTGCACTGAGGTGGATCCCAAATGTGGGCAATAAAACTGCTGAAATTAGCCTCTTCTGTCAAACTTGTGACGATGCGTGTGCACGGAGAGGCGTAGGTAGGGTCACAGCTGGATTTCACCAGGCTGAGACTTTCCAATCTGTGGAGTTTTTGGCCGGGGGAGGTTTAGGCTGGACATTAGGAAAAAAATTTTCACATAAAGGGTCATTGGGCACTGTCAGAGGCTGCTCAGGGAAGGGGTTGAATCACCTTCCCTGGAGGGGTTTACGATGCAGGTGGACGAGGTGCTGAGGGACATGGTTTAGTGTTTGATAGAAATGGTTGGACTCAATGATCCGGTGGGTCTCTTCCAACCTGGTTGTTCTATGATTCTATGATTCTATAATAAATAAAATCAGCCTCGCTGGGCAAGTTTGATATGCCCCATTATCATCTGCTCCGTGCATTGGCTCAGAGCATGACATGACATGTCCCGCTGCCGGTGTCAGTTGTCAGTAAATCCTTTTGGCTTCTGTCTTTGGTTTTGGAAACATTTCAAAGGCATGTGATGCCGAACGCTGCGGGAGAGCTGCTGCCACCCAGCTCCGCTCCAGCTCACGGGTGAGAGCCCACAGCTGAGGGTCTCCTCTTTCTTCTTTCATTGGGGCAGGTATGAGATTCAGAAAAGTTCTCAGATATCTGGAGAGACTGGAAAAATACAGCTGTTGCAGTGTTCGGCCTTTGCAAATGCATCTCAGCTGGTGAGGGACATGCTCTTTAAGTCAAATGAGCACCTCGGCTACAAAAACTTTCGACCTGTTTGGGTTTTTTTTTTTTTCCTTTTAAGTTACGGGTAGACGAGGTGCTGAGGGACATGGTTTAGTGTTTGATAGGAATGGTTGGACTCGATGATCCGGTGGGTCTCTTCCAACCTGGTGATTCTATGTGATTCTATATGATTCTATGATTCTTTCTGCAGAGCGAAATCATCAGGCACGGAGGGTATCCCAGTGAGGAGTATGAAGTCCTGACTCCCGATGGCTACTATCTCAGCCTGAATAGAATTCCTCATGGGAGAGAAAAACCTGGGAAAGTAGGTATGGATCTATTTCACAAGGGAGTCAGACAGAAAAAAAAACCAAAACAACTCAAAGATTAATGGCATTTGAAGGAATGAAACTTGTCGGGTCAGGGGAATACTTGCTGTCAGAGCAAAAATACTGCATCCAAGGTAATTCTTTGATTTACAGCCTAGACTTTAGCAACCAGCACAGAAAAGCATGTATGCAACACAGCAACCACCTTTCATATCAAGCAGAGACCTGGTTTTAAGGCTAAAACGGTGCAGACATATCTTAAGAGAGGTTGTCATTTATTTTTTTCCCCTATAAATTTGTGAATTTGGGGTTTGAGGGATCTCGGGGATCATCCTGTACACCTAGAATCATAGAATCATAGAATCACCAGGTTGGAAGAGACCCATCGGATCACTGAGTCCAACCACTCCTATCAAACACTAAACCATGTCCCTCAGGACCTCATCCACCTGTGCCTTAAACACCTCCAGGGAAGGTGAATCAATCGCCTCCCTGGGCAGCCTATTCCAATGCCCAATGACCCTCTGTGTGAAAAACTTCCTCCTAATCTCCAGCCTAAATCTCCCCTGGAGGAGCTTGAGGCCATTCCCCTGTCCCCTGTCACCTGAGCTTTCACACAGTTGTCATCAGCGGCCGCAGAGTGGAGCCTGTAGGGATGAGCACCCCGGGTCTGGAAGTCTTAGGAGGGACGTTCATGGCCTTCCAGACTGAAACAACCAGGGAAACGAGCACAAAACAAGAATTTCTTTGCCAGGAAATGCAATTAAACTGTGCATTGTATGATGCGAGAAAGGGGGTTTATTGGTCTGAATTTGGGATGAGTCAGAAGAGAAATTTTGGTACAATGAAATGTTTCTTTCCTATCCAGGGACCAAGCCAGCTGTGCTTCTCCAGCACGGAGTATTGGCAGAAGGTAGTAACTGGGTGGAAAACCTCCCTAGCAACAGCCTTGGCTTCATACTAGCAGACGCTGGCTATGACGTCTGGGTGGGAAACAACCGAGGGACGAGCTGGTCCCGGAAACACCAGAACCTTTCATACGAGCAGGTCAAATTCTGGAATTTCAGGTGGGTCTGAGCGGATTACAAAAGCATGACAAGCTTCTCTGCCTTTCACTAACCTCTAGGCAGGCAAGTCAGAGCACCCCAACCATGGGGATGGCCTCCTCCAGACCTCCCTGTGATGTTCCTGGGGAGGACAGAGGTACCTGTCATAGAACAACCAGGTTGGAAGAGACCCACCAGATCATTTAATCCAACCATTCCTATCAAACACTAAACCATGTCCCTCAGAAGCTTGTCCGCACGTCCCTTAAACACCTCCAGGGAAGGTGAATCAAACACCTCCCTGGGCAGCCTAGTCCAATGCCCAATGACTCTTTCTGTGAAAAACTTCCTCCTAATCTCTAGCCTAAATCTCCCCTGGAGGAGCTTGAGGCCATTCCCTCTTGTCCTGTCCCCTGTCACTTGGGAGAATAGGCCAGCTCCCTCCTCTATACAACCTCCTCTCAGGTAGTTATAGAGAGCAATGAGGTCTCTCCTCAACCTCCTCTTCTCCAGGATAAACACCCCCAGCTCTCTCAGCTGTTCCTCACAGGACCTGTTCTCCAGCCCCTTCACCAGCTTCGTTGCTCTTCTCTGGACTCACTCCACAGCCTCAACATCCTTCTTGTGCTGAGGGGCCCAGAGCTGAACACTGGTAAATTTGCTCTCCTGGCATTACATTATAACCAACACACTCCTCTTGTGTTGCAGCTTCCACGAAATGGCAATGTACGACCTCCCAGCCATGATCGACTTTGTTCTACAGAAGACCGGGCAGCAGCAGATCTATTACGTCGGCCACTCCCAGGGCTGCACAATTGGTGCGTTAGAAGGGTTGCCCATCACGTTGCTCACCTTCTCAATCTTTTTTTTTGGTTTTCATAAGCTGAAAGCAGAGAGGTCCATCTCAGTGGGTGGCCAAGAAGGTAGAAGGTGTCCTGCAGTGACAAGTCCCACAGCATCCGTGCTTTCCACACGAGGCTTTTGGAACGACCAGCATGTTCCTAGGGTAGTAAGAAAGCTGCTGGTGAGCTCAGTAAGCTCCTCGCTGCAGCCAGAGCAACTATAGAATCATAGAATCATAGAACAACCAGGTTGGAAGGGACCCATTGGATCATCTAGTCCAACCATTCCTATCAAACACTAAACCATGTTCCTCAGGACCTCGTCCACCTGTGCCTTAAACACCTCCAGGGAAGGGGAATCAACCACCTCCCTGTGCAGCCTATTCCAATGCCCAATGATCCTTTCTGTGAAAAACTTCCTCCTAATCTCCAGCCTAAATCAATAATTCAACCTAGAAAACTGACTTGTGGTGTCCACACCAAAACCAAAGGCCTTTTGTGTGACTTACTGCTTCTTATCACTATCTGGGCCACCAGAGGTGTGAGAAAACCTCTGTGATGATGATGATACACTTAAGCAGCGGTCGCTGGCAGATGACAGCACTGTTCCTTTCACCTGGTGAGTGGAGCAGGGCTTCCCATCAGTGGTAGTCATCATAGTGCTTCATCAGTCACTTCTAACCACAGGAATAACAGTGTCGACTCCTTTGGGACACGAAGCTGGTGAAGGGGCTGGAGAACAGGCCTGATGAAGAGCGACTGAGAGAGCTGGGGGTGTTTAGCCTAGAGAAGAGGAGGATGAGAGGAGACCTCATTACTCTCTACAACTACCTGAGAGGAGGTTGTGGAGAGGAGGGAGCTGGGCTCTTCTCCCAAGTGCCAGGGGACAGGACAAGAGGGAATGGCCTCAAGCTCCACCAGGGGAGATTTAGACTGGAGATTAGGAGGAAGTTTTTCACAGAGGCTCATTGGGCATTGGAATAGGCTGCCCAGGGAGGTGGTTGATTCACCTTCCCTGGAGGTGTTTAAGGGATGGGTAGATGAGGTCCTGAGGGACATGGTTTAGTGTTTGATAGGAATGGTTGGACTCGATGATCCGATGGGTCTCTTCCAACCTGGTTGTTCTATGATTCTATGAAACTATGATCTCTAGCACTAGCCTTAAGCACAAAGGTGACAAGAGATGCCAGATTTCCAATTGAAGCTAATGTGCAGCGGGTCCAAGCGAACCCTTGGATTAAGCACCTTAAGGAAGATCAGCCAAGTCACAGGTTGTTTTTCCTGTTTTCTCAGGGCTGATTGCCTTTTCATCCATGCCGGAACTGGCTCGGAAAGTGAAAATGTTTGTTGCCCTGGCTCCGGCAGTGACATTCAAGTATACCAGAAGTCCTCTCTTGAAAATGGCCCTCTCTCTGTGCAGGCTGCCCAATGTGATTCAGGTGAGCTGTCCCTCCACGTTCTCCTACCCTGAACACACCAGTGCCAGCAGGTATGCAGGGAATAGCCTCAAGCTCCGCCAGGGGAGATTTAGGCTAGAGATTAGGAGGAAGTTTTTCACACAGAGGGTCATTGGGCATTGGAATAGGTTGCCCAGGGAGGTGGTTGATTCACCTTCCCTGGAGGTGTTTAAGGGATGGGTAGATGAGGTGCTGAGGGACATGGTTTAGTGTTTGATAGGAACGGTTGGACTCAATGATCCAATGGGTCCCTTCCAACCTGGTTGTTCTATGATTCTATGATTCTATGATCCTAAGAGCTAGGCTGCAGGAAGGAAAACGCAAGAAATGAGCCTTGCCCTTTGTTTCTGCAGTTGCTGTTCGGCAAAACCGACGCCACGCTGCAGATAAAGAAGCTGTGGAAGTATCTCCCCAACTTATGCAGATGCCCAGTGATGCACAGCGCCTGTAGCAATATATTTTCCCTGCTGGGAGGCTGCCACGACAAGAACCTCAATGTGGTGGGTGCACAGCCCCATGTGGGGTGAGGGAGCCAGAGCCCTGGGGTGCACGGCTTGGGAGCAGCACCCGCTGACACTGTCCAACAGCCCCTGCCCAGCCCGATACGGCTGCTCTCCCCTAGGTTCATCTGGCTGTGCCAGATCCCTCTCTCCCTGCTCCTCCTCCTCAAAGCAGATCAAGTCCCCAGGTGCTGGTGGGTGAGTGTCAGCAGCCAAGTGGCACTTGATGGCATCTCCGCCTGTCACCTGGAGCAGCTGTACCACAGCCCTGGGGTGCAGTCTCTGCTCCAACCCTCCCTACCCCAGGAATGGCCTCAAGCTCCGCCAGGGGAGATTTAGGCTGGAGATTAGGAGGAAGTTTTTCACACAGAGGGTGATTGGGCATTGGAATAGGCTGCCCAGGGAGGTGGTTGATTCCCCTTCCCTGGAGGTGTTTAAGGGACGGGTGGATGAAGTCCTGAGGGACTTGGTTTAGTGTTTGATAGGAATGGTTGGACTAGATGATCCGATGGGTCTCTTCCAACCTGATTTTTCTATGATTCTATGATTCTATGATTCAATGATCACAGGTAGTCACTAAGGCCTTGAGCATGGCTCCTGTGAGCCCTGTCCCCAGGACACCTCATGGTTCATTGCCATCTCCTCCTAGAGCTGTCTCAGAGAAACCGATTTTTAATGAAAATGATATTGCTGACCCTGACATCTCTAGGCAGTGTGAGTGAGCAGTGGGTGTTGTGGGAAATGCCTCATATGGCAACTGCTCTCCTTGCTCTGATCCATTGGAAAGCAATGATAACCGAACATGGTTCCTTGCAGACGCGGCTGGATGTGTACACATCCCACTATCCAGACGGGACATCTGTCAAAACACTACTACACTGGGCCCAGGTACATTCCGTGAAATGCAGATTTTTCACCTCTGGGATGGTCCTTTCTCCAAGAGTTTGGTGTGTCCAGGGTAGATGTGAGAGGTGGGAGATCTTGGATATTAGCAGCTCATGAGCTTGTGGGCACTGGAATAGGTTGCCCAGCGAGGTGGTTGATTCACCTTCCCTGGAGGTGTTTAAGACATGGGTAGATGAGGTTTTGAGGGACATGGTTTAGTGTTTGATAGGAATGGTTGGACTCGATGATCCGATGGGTCCCTTCCAACCAGGTTGTTCTATGATTCTATGATTCATGAGAAAGTAAAAGCGAGAAAGTAGGTGTACAGAAGAAGGACTGGATGGAGGACAAGCTGCCCTGGGTCCCTCTGGGGAATAGGAGACGCTGGGGTGTGTGCGAGGCAGGACAAAGAAAGGAATGGGGAGGCCGAAGCTGGATGCTGGGACTGGACCGATTTGGGGCCCCCGCAGATTCCCAAAGCAGAGCAAGCCTGGAGACACCATGGTGATGGCCAGTGGGGGCTGGGGCATACGGGAGAGCCTGGGGGAGCTGAGATGAGGAGGCAAAAGGGGATCCAGTGGCATTTCCCCATGCCCAAAGTGGGGGTCCTGGGGGTGCCAGGGACTGACTCTGGCAGTCTGAGCGATCTGCTGCAGCCACGACATCGACCCTGCTGGAAACAGATAGAAGACACCCACCCTGATGCCTCCCTGCAGAGCCATAATAACTCTTTATAATAACTGGGTTCACTGATGTCTCTGTACTCTGCGCCCAAAGTGCCATGAGAAGGTAAGGATGATCAGGTCGTTGAAGGAAGACGCGACACCATGAAGTCCTGCAGCAGCATACTGCACACAGAACTTGTAGAGAGACGTTCAGGGCCATGAGCCAGCAGTGTGCCCAGGTGGCCAAGAAGGCCAATGGCATCCTGGCTTGTATCAGAAATGGTGTGACCAGCAGGTCCAGGGAGGTGATTCTCCCTCTGTACTCAGCACTAGTGAGGCCACTCCTTGAATACTGTGTCCAGTTCTGGGCCCCTCAGCACAAGAAGGATGTTGAGGCTCTGGATCGAGTCCAGAGAAGAACCACGAAGTTGGTGAAGGGGCTGGAGAACAGGCCTTATGAGGAGCGGCTGAGAGAGCTGGGGGTGTTTATCCTGGAGAAGAGGAAGCTGAGAGGAGACCTCATTACTCTCTACAACTACCTGAAGGGAGGTTGTAGAGAGGAGGGAGCTGGGCTCTTCTCCCAAGTGCCAGGGGACAGGACAAGAAGGAATGGCCTTAAGCTCCGCCAGGGGAGATTTAGGCTGGAGATTAGGAGGAAGTTTTTCACACAGAGGGTCATTGGGCATTGGCCTAGGCTGCCCAGGGAGGTGTTTGATTCACCTTCCCTGGAGGTGTTTAAGGCACGGGTGGACACTTGAGGGACTTGATTTAGTGTTTGATAGGAATGGTTGGACTAGAAGATCTGATGGGTCCCTTCCAACCTGGTTGTTCTATGATTCTATGATTCTATGAGCAGGGCAGTGGGACAGCCAAGGAGGCACAGGCAACACCTTGGTTTGTCGACCCATAGCTAGGGACAGGCATGGGGCTGGAGTTGAAAGCATCATCCTTCTAAAAAAGGTGGAAAGTCTAAGCGTGCAGGGATGCCACCTCCTGTATGAGCACCCTCTTGCGTTGTGGTCCCTCGAGGAGGCCAGGAGATGCTCGCAGCGGTGCTCGCCAGCTTCCCACCACAGATCTATGCTCTCCTCCTAGGTGCTGAAATCAGGGGACTTCAAAGCCTTTGACTATGGCAAAAAAAACCCAGCTGTGTACCAACAGGTAGGAGGCTGGAAAAGCCGGAGGGGCTGTCCTGGGGAGTGAAGGGATGGGCTGGATTTGCATGGGTTGACCACAACAGCGGTTCCTCAGAGCCCACTCTGTCCCTCCAGGAGAAGCCGCCTTTCTACCAGGTGGAGAAGATGCCTGTGGCCACCGCAGTGTGGTCAGGGGGAGCAGACTTTGTGGCCGACTGGAGGGACATCCGCCTGGTGCTGCCCCGCATCCCCCGTCTTGTCTCCTACAAACATATCCCCAAGTATAACCACTGGGACTTCATCTGGGGTTTGGATGCCACCGAGAAACTCTACAGAGACATCCTGGAGCTGATGGACGAGTTCCAGTAGAGACGCGGGTGGCCTGGGCCCTCTCACTCAGCTAGGAGAACCCGAGGGGCGTGTCCTGCTGTCCCCCTTCTCCTGCTGGCCAGACACACTCAGAGTGATGGTTCTTCTTGTGCATCCCTGGGTCACCAGGGTTTGCCCCTGACATACCCCTCCCCTTGAAGCTGCTGAAGAGATCTTCTGCTTTGCTGATTCACGGGGTGGAGGGGAGCGAGACAGAGGTCTGGTGGTAACTCCACACCAGCAGCCACATCAAAGCCCACGTGTGCAGCAAGGATGAGTGTGGGAGAACGAGACGGCCCTTATGTCTCCGCCACTCGCTTGTGACCAAACCGGCCCCTGGCCACCCCCTCCCGCATGTCAAGTATGCAGAGTTACACCATGGCCACAGAGCAAAGCATCAGAGATGATCCTCAAGGCAGAAGTATTAATAAGATAAGGAAAATATTCTTCACAGAAAAGGTCGTTAGGCACTGGAACAGGCTGCCCAGGGAAGTGGTTGACTCGCCTTCCCTGGAGGTGTTTAAGGTGCAGGTGGATGAGGTGCTGAGGGACATGGTTTAGAGACTGGTGGGAACGATTGGACTCAATGATCCAGCGGGTCTCTTCCAACCTGGTGATTCTATGATTCTATTTGTGAACATAAATCAATATATGTCATACTTAGATGACTTATGGATGTGGAAACTGTGGGTTTTGTTTGTTAAGGGGTGGCTTGATGTACGACCCTGGAGTCTTTATGTGGGTCAACTGATACCCAAGATATTCTCACCCCAGAATGGACTCAAAGCAGATGAGAGAAGCAGGTCATAACCAGAGCTCCCTCTCAGCTGGTCTGAGACACCCACCAATGTCAACATAGCATCATGGATCCAAACCCTATGAACACCTGAGTGTCTGCAAAAACTTCACCTGAACAGCCTTGTGGAAATATCTAAACAGACTTTGGCACTGAACACCGGACAGGTCGCACAGTCCCTCACAAACCTTTGTAGGATATTAATATTGGTCCAGGCTTAAGCTTATACTCTTGACTTAGAATTGTAACATTATAGGTAATAAATCAAGTGCTTAATTGCAGCGCTGAGTCCTACCCTGTCTCTGTTGGGATGTGACCGTCCCCTCTCCACCCCTGGAGGTGTTTAAGGCACAGGTAGATGAGGTGCTGAGGGACATGGTTTAGTGTTTGATAGGAATGGTTGGACTCGATGATCCGATGGGTCTCTTCCAACCTGGTGATTCTATGATTCTCTTAGGGGCTGGGGATGGGCAGCCCCAGGGGTAGTGGCACTGGGACTGTGTCCTGGGCTGCTCCAAGGGGACGTGGGGACTGATGCTGTGATTAGCGAGACTCAATAATCAAGGCAAATTTGACTCAATAATCAAGGCCAATTTGATTATTAAGCAAGGTATTCTGCAAGCGATGCCAGGAATGTAGGAGTCACTCCACCTAACGTGGGTGCCACGTCCAGTACTGGTCACCAAGGTGATAAACACTCGGAGGACACACATCCATCACCTTTCCTGGAATAGGTGTGTCTATTAAAATCAGTTCTCGGGATTTATTTACGTGAGTTTCTTCCCCTTGGTGCACACGCCCTGCTCTCATCTTCTTCAGGGGTCTCTGGATGAAGGCCATAGATCTTCTTCATAGTTGAATATTTCAGCTCTCCTCCTTGTATATGCTCTTAGACTCCTTGGGTTAAGGGACAGGCGGACGAGGTGCTGAGGGACATGTTAGTGTTTGATACGAATGGTTGGATTCGATGATCTGGTGGTTCTCTTCCAACCTGGTTGTTCTATGATTCTATGATTCTATGAAGGTTGCATCAGGTCCTAGCTCGTTATTCTTTCTCTTGTCATTGCACTAGTCCCTGTTATTTGGCTTAATTAGATACAGTCAGTTTCCCATTCTTTCTAACCGCAGCCTTGCTGAAAATCCTTAGTTAAGCAGAAGTATCCAACCACAGGCCATATAAAATTCACTATTCAAGCTAATCCTACATTTTAATCCTAAAATCAGAAAATCTCTATGCAATATTCAAACATATGACAGGTTAGTAAGCTGTAATGAACAATTTCATCCTTCACCCTGTCACACACTCAACTGGGACAACCCAAGGGACGCATCCCACTGTTCCCAGACACACTCTCAGTGATGGTTCTTCTCACACATCCCTTGATGCTGCGTTTGTCCCCCCTCAGGGCAGGAGAACCACACGGATGAGGGCCTCTCACCACAAGAAGGATGATGAGGCTCTGGAGCGTGAACAGTGAAGAGCAATGAAACTGGTGAAGGGTCTGGAGAACAGGCCTTATGAGGAAGGGCTGAGAGAGCTGGAGGTGTTCAGCCTGGAGAAGAGGAGGCTGAGGGGAGACCTCATTGCTCTCTACAACTACCTGAAGGGAGGTTGCGGAGAGGAAGGAGCTGGGCTCTTCTCCCAAGTGACAGGGGACAGGACGAGAGGGAATGGCCTCAAGCTCCACCAGGGGAGGTTCAGGCTGGACATCTGAAAGAAATTTTTCACAGAAAGGGTCATTGGGCACTGGCAGAGGCTGCCCAGGGAGGTGGTTGACTCGTCTTCCCTGGAGGTGTTTAAGGGACGGGTGGACGAGGTGCTGAGGGAAATGGTTTAGTGTTTGATAGGAATGGTTGGACTCGATGATCCAGTGGGTCTTTCCCAAGCTGGTGACTCCATGACTCAACAACCCCAACTCCACATTGCGGCTGCAGGGGGTGTGTGTGAGTGTGTGTGGGGGGGGGGTGGGGGGGGGTGGTGTCAGCTAGGGGGCGTGGCCTTGAGAGGTGGTGTTTGGCTGTGTGGGCGTGGATAATCCGCTAGGGGGCGTGGTCTGCGCGCGGTGAGGGGTGTGTTCTTATCGATGGGTCGTGGCCTCTGGGCGAAGTGCGCTGCCTGAGTGGGCGCGTCCGGTGGGCGTGGCCTGCCCCGCAGTTCCCTCTCGGGGCTGTCCCGTTCCCTCCGCGGTGCCCGGGGCGGGATGGAGGCCGGAGTGGGAGGCGGCGGCGGTCGGCGGGTGGTGGCGGTGGGCGCGGGGCTGGCGGGGCTGGCGGCGGCGCAGCGGCTCTCCGGGGCCTGCTCGCTGCGGGTGCTGGAGGCGGCGCCCCGCGTCGGCGGCCGCGTCTACACCCGCCCGTTCGGTACGGGGAGGGGGGGGGGCTCGAGCCGGGGGGGGCGGGCGGGAGGTGATTCTCCCTCTGGACTCAGCTCTGGTGAGGCCGCTCCTTGAATCCTGTGTCCAGTTGTGGGCCCCTCAGCACAAGAAGGATGTTGAGGCTCTGGAGAGAGTCCAGAGAAGAGCAACGAAGCTGGTGAAGGGGCTGGAGAACAGGCCTTATGAGGAACTGCTGAGAGAGCTGGGGGTGTTTATCCTGGAGAAGAGGAGGCTGAGGGGAGACTTCATTGCTCTCTACAACTACCTGAAAGGAGGTTGTAGAGAGGAGGGAGCTGGGCTCTTCTCCCAAGTGCCAGGGGACAGGACAAGAGGGAATGGCCTCAAGCTCCACCAGGGGAGATTTAGACTAAACATTAGGAAAAAATTCTTCACAGAAAGGGTCATTGGGCAGTGGAACAGGCTGCCCAGGGAGGTGGTTGATTCACCTTCCCTGGAGGTATTTAAGGCACAGGTAGATGAGGTCTTGAGGGACTTGGTTTAGTGTTTGATAGGAATGGTTGATGATCCGATGGGTCTCTTCCAACCTGGTTGTTCTGTGATTCTGTGATCCTGTGGAAGATACCCATCTCTCTCCCTCCCTCCTGCAGCGTCAGGGCTGGCGGAGATGGGCGCTCACTGGATCCACGGTCCCTCTCCGGAGAACGCCACGTTCCGCCTGGCCACCGGCTACGGGTTGCTGGGCGCAGCGGCCGCCGAGGAGGAGAACCAGCGGGTGGAGGTGCGAGGCCGCCCACCCCCGCCCAGCGTCACCTACAGCAGCTCAGGGCGGCCGCTCAGCCCACGTGCCTTGGACGAGGCCCACCAGCTCTTCGAGGCCCTGCTGGCCTCCACCTGTGCCTTCGCCCGGGCCGGGGCCACCGAGCCGCCGCTGCCCAGCGTGGGGCAGTTCCTGCGGGCAGAGATCGCCCGGCGGGCCCCAGAGCTGGGAGGCGACGAGGCAGCCCGGCAGCTGCGGCTGGCGGTGCTGGCCGCCTGCCTCAAGCTCGAGTGCTGCATCAGCGGCTGCCACAGCATGGACCTGGTGGCCCTGAAGCCCTTCGGCGAATACATGTCGCTGCCCGGTCAGGACTGCACCTTCCCCGGGTAAGCGCAGGGCTCCGAGCGGGGAATAGTGCTTGGCAGGGCGACCACGTCTCCAGCCGCACCTTGTCCCGCAGCGGTTACAGCAGCTTGCCCGACCGAATGCTCTCCGAGCTGCCCGAAGGCACCGTCCTGCTCAACAAGGCAGTGAGGACCATCCGCTGGCAAGGAGCGTTCCGCGAGGAAGGGGGTGAAGACAGGGAATTCCCCATCCGGGTGGAGTGCGAGGACGGGGACACCTTCCTCGCTGACCACGTCATCATCACCGTCCCACTGGGTGAGGATCCCGACACCTTTCCTTGCCCTGCTGGTCTTTCCCAACTGGTTGGCGCAGGGAATGGCCTCAAGCTCCACCAGGAGAGGTTCAAGCTGGACATCAGGAAAAAAATTTTCACAGAAAGGGTCATTGGGCAGTGGAATAGGCTGCCCAGGGAGGTGGTTGATTCCCCTTCCCTGGAGGTGTTTAAGGTGTGGGTAGATGAGGTGCTGAGGGACATGGGTTAGTGTTTGATAGGAATGGTTGGACTCAATGATCCAGTGGATCTCTTCCAACCTGGTTGTTCTATGATTCTATGAAATGTGAGGAGGGAAAAGCATCTCAGACCCCATTTAGGAGCCCCAAAAACAAAGCCACCCCACCTTCTGCCTGCAGGTTTCCTGAAGAAACACCACCAAGACTTCTTCCAGCCTCCCCTGCCCAAGGAGAAAGCGGAGGCCATTCGCCGTCTAGGTTTCGGCACCAACAACAAGATCTTTCTAGAGTTCGAGCAGCCTTTCTGGGAACCCGAGCAGTATTTCTTCAAAGTGGTGTGGGAGGACGAGTCGCCTCTCGAGGAGCCCAGCACTGACCTGGAGGCCAGCTGGTTCAAGAAGCTCATGGGATTTGTGGTCCTAGAACCTCCAGAGCAGTACGTGATGGTGGTGTCGGCGAAGGGGCATTGCGGCTGGGGGAGGTCAGCACCTTCCAGGCAACACAAAGCAGGATCTTGGTCATGTCTGGAGCTTCAAGACCTTCTCTTGGTTGCTGGTGGCCTGTGAAAAAGTGGTGCTCGCAGGGCATGGAAGGGACCGTTGGAACAGGCTGCCCAGGGAGGTGGTTGATTCACCTTCCCTGGAAGGGTTTAAGGGACGGGTGAACGAGGTGCTGAGGGACATGGTTTAGTGTTTGATAGGAATGGTTGGACTCGATGATCTGCTGGGTCTCTTCCAACCTGGTTGTTCTCTGATTCTATGATTCAGTGGGGAGGGGGTGACAGGGAGCTCTTGGCTCCATCTTTCCTCCCCAGGAACGGGCACGTCCTCTGTGGCTTCATCGCGGGGAAGGAGTCGGAGTACATGGAGACTCTGAGCGACGCGGAGGTTCTCAACACCATGACAGAGATGCTCCGCAAGGTGACAGGTAAAGCCACCTACCCTCACCGCCCTGGTTCCTCCAGGGAAACGTGCACAGCGCATCTGGATCCGACCCAAACTCCGTGCCCGCAGGGAACCCGCAACTGCCGGCTCCCCGGAGCGTGCTCAGGTCCAAGTGGCACAGCGCACCCTACACCTGGGGCTCCTACACCTACGTGGCCGTCGGCAGCTCGGGGGCCGACATCGACACGCTGGCTGAGCCCCTGCCCCAGGACCCCAAGGACCACAGGGTAATTGTTTTAGGCCCAGGGGGATGCAGCAAGTGGGACTCAGCGGGTATGGGGACAGGCAGGTAGGGATGGGAACAGGCACCTCAGGCCTTGAGAAGCACAAGGAGGTGGCTCTGTTTGGGGGGGTCACCGACTGATCCCCCTGTGGCTCTTCTTGATGAGTTTCCCGGGGGTGAGGGAAAGCATTTCCATAAAATTTAGGAACACAGAGCTCCTTCCTGCCACTTTGTGGCATCCTCAAGGCATGGGGTGGGTCTCTTAATAATGGGAAGGTGCCTGCTCCTGGTTCTCCACATGGCTGCTGAAGGGGTCATGCATTTTGATAGGAATGGTTGGACTCGATGATCCACTGGGTCTCTTCCAACCTGGTGATTCTATGATTCTATGATTTTCTTCACCATGAGGGTGATGAGGCCCTGGCCCAAATTGCCCAGGGAAGCTGTGGCTGCCCCATCCTTGGAGGTGTCCAGGGCCAGGCTGGATGGGCCTTGGGCAGCCCGATCCAGTGGGAGGTGTCCCTGCCCATGGCAGAGGGGGTGGAACTGGATGGGCTTTAAGGTCTCTTTTGACTCAAACCATTCTCCTGCACTTGGGGCACAACAACCCTATGCAGAGCTACAGACTGGGAGAAGTCTGGCTGGAAAACTGCCAGGAGGAGAGGGACCTGGGGGTGTTGGTCGACAGCCGACTGACCATGAGCCAGCAGTGTGCCCAGGTGGCCAAGAAGGCCAATGGCATCCTGGCTTGGATCAGAAATGGTGTGACCAGCAGGTCCAGGGAGGTTATTCTCCCTCTGGACTCAGCACTGGTGAGGCTGCTCCTTGAATCCTGTGTTCAGTTGTGGGCCCCTCAGCACAAGAAGGATGTTGGGGCTCTGGAGCGAGTCCAGAGAAGCGCAAGGAAACTGGTGAAGGGGCTGGAGAACAGGCCCTATGAGGAATGGCTGAGAGAGCTGGGGTTGTTCAGCCTGCAGAAGAGGAGGCTGAGAGGAGACCTCATTACTCTCTACAACTACCTGAAAGGAGGTTGTGGAGAGGAGGGAGCTGGACTCTTCTCCCAAGTGACAGGGGACAGGACAAGAGGGAATGGCCTCAAGCTCCACCAGGGGAGATTTAGGCTAGAGATTAGGAGGAAGTTTTTCACACAGAGGGTCATTGGGCATTGGAATAGGCTGCCCAGGGAGGTGGTTGATTCACCTTCCCTGGAGGTGTTTAAGGGACAGGTAGATGAGGTCCTGAGGGACATGGCTTAGTGTTTGATAGGAATGGTTGGACTCGATGATCCGATGGGTCTCTTCCAACCTGGTTGTTCTGTGAATCTATGATTCCATGACCTCTGGGGAGCCCAAGGGCAGGGGGAGGAGGCTGGTTTACCCCAAGCTGGTGTCCCTGCTGGGCTGGGGCAGGCAGCAGGTGCCCTGCGCTCACCTCCCACCTTCCCACAGCCTCTGCAGCTCCTCTTTGCCGGCGAGGCCACCCACCGAACCTTCTACTCCACCACCCACGGGGCCCTCCTGTCGGGATGGCGAGAAGCCCAGCGCCTCAACGAGCTCTTCGGGACAGCCGGCCCCGCTCCTTCCCTCTGAGACCGGAAAATAAACCCCGAGCCTCGCGGGTCGGTGCTGCTCAGCCTCCTTTATTGAGAAACCTCCCCGGTGGAGGCGCCTCTCTCTCTGCAGGGGCACGAGGACGCGGCTCGGGGCCCTCAGTACCAGTTGGTGCCGGCGATCAGGAAGCGGGTGTCATCCAGCGGGTCCTGCGCTGGGCCCGGGGGCTGTGGCTGTGCTGGGCCCGGGGGCGGTGGCGGCGCTGGGGCCGCGGGCGGGACCTGGGGGCCTACAGGCGGCTGGGTCTGCGGCGCCGGTGCCCCCGAAGAGCCCCCGCGGTGTTCGGGGGCGGCAGGAGCCCCCGTGGGGCGACCCGGGGACGGCGGCTCCGCCATTACTGCGGCACCGGCTGAAGAGGTGCCGCTACCCCCAACGCTGAATCTGCTTGTGACGTAAACAGAGGGCGCCACCCCCTAAGCGCGACGCACACAGGAAGCGCTGGCGCGCGCCGTGTGACGCAATCAGCGGGCGCCGCCGCCATGAGGGCTTGCATGGGGGGCAGTGCGGGCCGCGGCAGGTCTCGGGCCCAGGCTGAGGCTGAGGCTGCGGCGCCCCCGAGGAGCCCCCGAGGCCTTCGGTGGCTCCAGGAGCGCCTGGGGGCGGCGGCTCCGCCATGGCTGCGGCACCAGCTGAGGAGGCGCCGCTACCCCTGCTGTTGAGTCTACTTGTGACGTAAGCAGAAGGCGCCACCCCCTAACCGCGACGCACACGGGAAGCGCTGGCGCGCCCC